>UESW01003988.1:973209-1042211 GCA_900491605.1 Calamus simplicifolius | reverse complement strand
TTACAATTCATCAAAATATCGAACCAAGAGTGCTTCTTTCTTTTAATGCACTATTGCTATACTACCCTTAGAAGAGTATGCAAATGCCTAAGAGAGAAAAGGACTTCCGGATTAAATGAAATGTCTACGGTCTAAGGTCCTATTTATAGGTTTAGGTGCCTTTTGGATGTATCCATTCGGGTTTAATCCAATTTAATTTGGTTAATCGGATTTGATCAAAGGAAGCCTTTGATATACCGATTCACACCGTGATCTAATGATCAGCCGATCAGATAAGCCAATCCACGTCCCGATATATCATTTCATCATTATGATCTGATGATCATGTTATTAGATAGGTTGTTACACAGCTTTGATATGCCATTTCAAGATCGAAACGAAGACTTATCACAATGGCCTGATCGGAGGAGCGATGCCTTATCTCCAACGTTCATCAACGGCATGATCGGACGGGTGCCTTATCACCAATGGTCCAATCGGATGGGTGCCTTATCACCAATGGTCCTGTTGATCGATCAATCGATGGTCAACGATCTTTTCATCAACGGCTGTGATCAATCCAAGCCATGATCAGCCGATCAACACTGCTATTTCCAATCACATCGGTCAATCATTTGATCTCAGTCCCTCATCTTAATCCGATCAGTCTTCATCGTCGGATTCTCATGATCAGGAAAAAAATTAAAGCCCCTCAAGCTCTTCGCGATGATGCACATGCAAAGTGCGCATACAAAGCGCTCATTGTGCCCTTCGCGCACACGCAGGGTGATGCCCTCAAGCTCTCCATTTATGGTAAGCCTAAGGAACTTAAGCTTCAAGGAAGAGGTTTCTATATAAGTAAACCTTCATTTCTTAATTTTTTCGATATGGAAGTAAATGTCCTCACAATTTTTCATTCACCCACATAAGGAGGTAATGGGCTTTCAAGGCCCATTTAGGTATTCCAAGCCTATTTTGGCCCATTACATAATAGCTGGCCCAATTAACTCCATTAGCGGATCATAACTACGTGACCTAAATACTCAAGTGAAAGTTAATGGGTAACAAATAAACTTGTGTTATAAGCATATCACACATTCTTTTCCATTTAACGTGGAACTAAACTTGAGTATCACACTCCAAGTGGACTATCTTTGGCCTCCCTCTTGGGGTGGTGGTGGTAGTGGTCACCTGTGTCAATGCCGCCTTCATCCTATTCTTGTTCCCCTCTCTCTCTCTAGCACGCCTCTTAGTGCAGGACAACCCCCCACCATTTCAAACATCTTCAAAGAAATCCAAGAAGTCCACGCTGACCATCCATCCCACCCCTTCGGCCCCAGGTCCTTTGCCTAGTTCCTCCAAAACCCCCTCTCCGATTCCCATCCCTCAGCTCTCCTCCTCATCAAGCGGCAACTAGAGGAGGAGATCCCAATTGGTCTATGAAAAATCCGTGTGGACAATGGGGAGGACCACTGAAACTATTGATAGATTTTTTTTTAATATAAAAGTTTTGAAGTAAAAAATAATAAGTTTGAACGTTCCCGAGTGCTTTTTTCGAAGCAAAGAGCCTGCGTGAGCATGCACGCGGCACGATCGCTCCGTGAGGCCCTGTGGGGTATTGCTAGGGCCCATGAACTTCTGAGTAGCTAACCTTTGCTACTCGACATCTGATAACTTATATATACCTGCGTACTAAGGTATTTATTAGTATAATAATTATTCATTATATGAATGTATTGTGATTTGACATGAAGAATTGTTATTAAATTGTAAGTAGATTATTATGAATACATGGCATGTGCTATGATTTCATGTGTGGAATGCATGAGCAGTTATTATGACATTTTGATATATTACATGCAATTGTTCAGTAAGTATAATTATGCAATATATAGTTGTTAATATGATGAGTGCATCTAAAATGTCATTCTAGAACATGTAACCTACATGTCTATGTGCATGCCACCTATAGAGGACGTGTTCTGCATGCCATCACACGTAGTAGCGATGAGTTCTATGAGGTGGCATCTCTCGGGTTCCGGTATGTGAGACATGGCATCCCCTTTCATTACACTCATTACATCAGTACCATATATACACTTAGCATGTTTGAGTACATTCAGATGATTGCTATGCTATCATAAAATTAAGATAAATATGTTTTTGTCATTTCTGTCTCCTTCACCATTATATGCTTATCCTTTATTACCCAAAACTCAACAAAGTCCGATATCAATTCGTTCCCGAGTGCTTTTTCGAAGCAAGAGTCTGCGTGAGCATGCACGCGGCACGATCGCTCGTGAGCCCTGGGATTGCTGGCGATTGGGCAACCACTCGCAAATATTATGCTAAAAATTTATGATAAAATTATTATTATTAGTATTATTTTATTATTAGTATTTTTTAGCAAATGAATGAAGCGTTCATTTCATTAAAAAATTAGTTTTTAATATAGTATCTAAAAATTTTGAATTAAAATTATTGCACACATATCTCAAGTAGTAGCGATGATAAACTTCGGGCCGGTGGAGCTCATCCATTATCATTATCTACTATAACACTTAGTATACTTAGATGTCGATCAAAAATAAGATAAATCATTTCTGTCTTTCACAATATGTTTCCTTAGCCTCAACAAAAATCAATTCCAGCTAGCAGTAGACTCTTCATCCATAATTGCGCATAGGTCAATAGAAATATCCTATTATCAGCGTTAGTGCTTGTCATAATAAGCATTTTTCTTTTACTTTGCACAAAGATACATTCCATCAATGGAAATCATTGGGTAACAATACCAAAACCCCTCAATGGATGATTAAAATGCCCAAAAAACATAATTTAAGACAAATACTTTAGAAATCGCTACATTGTAGAAATTTCAACAGACTACCATTAGCATACGAGGGTTTCCATTTACCAAATATATTAATCAATGCCTTGTGCTTCCCATGCTATGCTTTGGAATATAACACAATATAATAAAATTATTTTGCCACAGTTGCAATGATAGCTTCAATATTCATACTTGGGTCTTTTCCATAATAGGTCGAACTGTATGACTAATAACTTGTGAACTTATGTGTTTGTTATCCCGAGTTACATGATTGAATAAAAAAGAGTGCAGTCCCTCGTACCTTATGATCTCAAAAAATCTATACTTTTTGAACTTTGTAGCACGCAACCTTTATTGACAACTCTGAACATTACTTGAAGAGGCACATTTGACAAACCAAAATGCTTTTTCGACTCTACTACATTATATGTGCGATGCTGCTTAATATGATAAATTTCATATGCTCTCTTTAGTTTATCTTTGCTAGTAAAAATAATCCGTAGCAAACTTAGTCATTAACAAATCTCAAAATTAAGAATTAAAGAATAATTCTCTTCGAGTACTAATAGAACTGCCATCCTGCAAATTCAAGTCATATAAAATTTGAGTATTTGACCATGTGCAAAGACTTGATGATCATGCATTTGAGTTGGAAAAGTTTCTGGATGACTAGATATAGAAATAAAACTACATCCAGTTTTATGAACTATATCATTTTTATGTTAGTCTTCATCTTCATCTCGTTCTTCATCAGAGTCATCATTTTAGGCCAATAGTCATCATCTACACTCTCGTCTAACCCAATTTCTCGACTATCAATATTGAACTGATTGTTTACCATATCAACACTCTATACTATTGGCATAACTTTTTCAATCAAGGTTTTAAAAACTAGATCGGACAACAAACCGGCTTAATATTTGGATCATGGGTCAATTAGTTTGACTGGATAAACCAGTTTAGTTGAACCGAATGATATCATAATTAATTTTTAATTTAATAATATAAAAATAATAACATATAAATATCAATCCAAGTGAAAAATTAAAAATTTTAAAAAATTAACCCTATTTTATTTATCAAAACTCAACTCAGCTAAAGAAATATGCTAGCTATGGGGTTCGAATCCATGACCACTTGTGTACAAGTCTTCTCTTTTAACCACTTGAATATTCTTTTGGTTTTTTCATTTATCAAAACTGAAAGTCTAAAAACTGGGGTTGGACCGGTTCTTCGAAACCTGACCGATTCCATGGGTATTTTCAATTTTTATTGGGTCATATAAAAGTCAACTTTAATGATAAAATTGGACTGGACTGATGACCAGTTCCTGGTTGAACCATTTCGACCAGCTAATCCGGTCCATTTTCAAAACCATGCCTTCAATCATCAGGAAACCTGTTGGAGTCCTGACCTTCTGCTGAGCTATAGGGAAACTATCCTGAATATCCTTTGTATGACCAATATTGTATGGATCTATAACATCTTCCTTTAAAATATATAATTCAACATAGCAATAGTCAGAAAGTTTGAAAGGAAATGTTAACATTTCGTTTACATCATCGCTCTCCTCGATTGGATGAAGCACATATCTTTGATATAATGTCGGAGATCTTCACATCAATCTGGAAAATATCATTGCACTAGAACTTTGAGCACACTATATACCTATTTGACCAATTCAATATAATGTGTTCCCGTGCTTAATCTAAACTTTTAAGTGGAAGTTGATTATATTGTATCCCCTCTAGGCCATGTTCAACTGATCCATCACAAAAGCAGCAATCGAATAGTTTCAGTGCTCATTGAAAAATGGTGTTCAAAATATCTACTCATCAGCCACAAACAAACTAATAATGGAATATGCACGTATTTGAGAAGCATTTAACATTTAAATAACAGATACGTACCTTAATAAATATAAACTTTGTACCTGGCAAGCCAACCTATGCCTCCTAAGCTGCAGGAAGTTGATTGTTTACCATATCAACACTCTACACTCCTAGCATAACTCCTTCAATCAATGTTTTAAAAACTGGACCGGATAACAAACCGACTTGACATTTAGGTCGTGGGTCAATCAGTTTGATTGGATAAACCAGCTTGATCAAACTAGATGATATCATAATTAATTTTAATTTAATAATATAGAAATAATAACATATAAATATCAATCCAAGTGAAAAATTAAAAATTCAAAAAATTTAACCCTAATTTCATTATCAAAACTCAACTCAACTAAAAAAATATGCTAGCTATGGGGTTCGAACCCATGACCCACTTGTGTAGAAGCATTCTCCCTTCACCACTTGAATATTGTTTTGGCATTTCTATTTATCAAAACTAAAAGTCTAAAAAATGGAGTTGGATCGGTTCAATGGGTATTTTCGATTTTTACCGGATTATATAAAAGTCAACTTTAATAAAAAATTGGATCGGACTGATGATCGGTTCCTGGTTGAACTGGTTTGACCAGCCAATCCAATCCGATTTTCAAAACTATGCCTTCAATCATCAGGAAACCTATTGGAGTCTTGACCTTTTGCTGGCTATAGGGGAATTGTCCTGAATATCTTTGTATGACCAATATTGTATGGATCTATAGCATCTTCCTTTAAAATATATAATTCAACGTAGCGATAATCAAGAAGTTTGGAAGGAAATGTCAATATTTCCTCTACATCATCGCCCTCCTCAATTGGATGAAGCATATATCTTTAATATAATATCGGAGATCTTCACATCAATCTTAAAATATATCATTGCACTAGAACTTTGAGCACATTATATACCCATTTGACCAATTCAATATAACATGCTCCCATGCCCAATCTAAAACTTTTAAGTGAAGGTTGATTATATTGTATCCCATCTAGGCCATGTTCATCTGATCCATTAAAATAAAGCAGCAATCGAACAATTTTGGTGCTCATCTGAAAAATAATATTCAAAATATTTACTCGTCAACTACAAACAAACTAATAATGGAATATGCATGTATTTGAGAAGCATTTAACATTTAAATAACAGATTTTTACCTTAACAATATAAACTTTATACTTGGCAAGCCAACCTAAGCCTCCTAGGCTGCTATCAGTTAAGATGAGTTGAGCAAGAAAATTTAATCTGACATCTAAAAAGTCAAACCCAAATACGTATCATTTCTAATCTCATTATCATTCCTGTTATAATATTTAAAATAAAAATAACAATAAAATCTATGAACATATAATTAGTAAATAAATCCATCACAAAAACTTAAAAAAAATTATTTTTCTTTCGCACATAAAACCTCATGTGTATCTAAAAAAATTTTGCTTAAAGTTATAAAAAAATAAAAATAATAATAAAAGCAAGTATACTTTGCTAGATTGCAAGAAACCAGGTATACTTTACTAGATTATAGGTATACTTAAAGTTTCACATATAAAACTCTAAAAAATAATAGGCTAAACTACAGAATTAACCCCTGTATTTAGGGGGTTGTGTCACTTTGATCCTTAACTTTAAAAAGTTACAAAATAATCTTAAACTTTCTATTTTGTATCACTTTGATCCCTACCAGGGGTATGTAGTAGCATAAATAGCAGCACACGTGGTATCCAAGTAGCAAAAATAAATTTAGAATCCATAACTAACCTATTATTTAATAATTTAAAAATATAAAAAAATAAAAATAAAATTCATCCCTTGATTTGCCTTAATCCATGAGTGCCCACGTACCTGCTTTGCTGCCTTCCGATTAGGGCAAATTAGAGCGAGAGAGATTATTTTTATTTTTTATATTTTTTTAAATTATTAAATAATAGGTTAGTATTGAATTTTAAATTTATTTTTGCTACTTACCATACTATATATTCTGCTATATAGAATAAAATAAATGGCGCCTTTCTTTATTTAACGGTATAGAGATCAAAGTGAAAAACTAGGTAGGGGGAAGGAATAAGAGGAGGTAGGAGAAAAAAATCAGGAAAAAAAAAGTGCAGGGCTGAGATAGGGCTTTTGACAAAAGCGCAATTAGAATGTTGCTTTTAATATCATTTTTAAAGGCCATACGTCAGCATTTTTAAATGCTGATGCAGCTTTAAAAACAACATCGTTAACATTTAACGACATTCAAAATGTTGATTTTTTACTTTAACATTATTTTTATAAAGTCTTTCGTTCCTATCTCAAAGCGGAAAAATAAAAAATCGATGCTTTTTAGCGTCGGTTTTGTAATCGAATCTTTCTCATTTCCCTCTCTTATACTTCCAAAACCATGATCACAAATCATGCTCTACTTTTTTGTATTAACAACTATTTAATACGATAGTCGACAAGCCAAGAGATGCGAAACGAAACTTGACAAGCTTCTTTAGAATATTGGACACGTGATATTTAAACTACGAATTTTGAGCCTTTAAAAAACGTGATACAGAGCGCTGACTTGGATTTAATTTTGTAATAGAAATGGATGTTATTATAGGTAAGAATTGGTACAGCCGTTTATAAAATTAATTAGCTTAAATTCATCCATAAATTAAGGCTATCACCGACACGTTTACGTTTTAAGCCTTGACACCAGTTGAGTAGCCTCAGCGTCACGAAGACGCGTAAAACGTACATCCTGTTGACTAAGATCGTTCGTCGGATTTATATCTTTTGCAAGTAGTGGACGGTGGATGTTAACTGTTCGCACAATGTCTGCTAGATTTTCTAAGAAGAGTACATAGCAAATAGAAAACGGGTATTGGAAAATGTTGAAATTTGATCCCCTCAAGTTCAGATGCTGAAGGAAGCGAGCAGAAATTGGTTGACGGCCAAATGAAATCGCCACACCGTGTGGCGATTTCAATTAGAGTGGAATCGCTACACCGTGTGATGATTCCAACTTGGATTGGCGATTTCAACTGTGATCCCCCCGACCGAGAGCCTGCGATCAGGGGGATTGATTTAAAAGGCTGGGTGCCCTTTTCTTTCTCCCATCCGATCCGCTTGAAGCCACGCCGACTCGCTTGAAGTTCCGTTGCTTGCCGGAGAGATCGGGAGGATTCTGTCAAGGTAGATACACATTCCTTTTTAAACTGATTTTTATATGCATGAGATGTGTGTTTATACATTCCCTCATTTAAATGATATTAAATATTTTTTTTGGCAAAAAAAAGCAATATTGATGTTTTATTTTAGCTATGATATCATCATGAGAGATTAAATGTTTCATATGGACCTTGGGAACCAATATGTGCTAAATGCTACAAAAATTTATGCATATTTAAAATTTTTTGTTGTTTGTAGCTGATCGGAGATAAATTTTGATCACTTTTTTTTTCAGATGGAAACTGTACGTGTTTTACTATATTATGATGGATCAATTGAACCCAAGAAGGATACATTATAATCAACCTCCTCGTAAATGTTTGAAATTGAGTATGGGAATATGCTTTGCTGAGTTGGTTGATCAGATACATACAGTTCTAACAATTCCAGATACATACAGTTCTAGAACAGAGACATCATCAGATTGATGTGGAGATCTCCAACATTGCATCAAAATATGTGCTTCTTCCAATTGAGGACGACGACGATATGGAGCATATGTTGACATTTCCCTCGAAGTGTTCCGAATATCGGTGTAAACTCTATGTTTTAAAGGATGATGTTCCAGAGCCATATAGTGTTGGTCATATAGAGAATGTTCGAGACAGTTCTCCTATTGCCCAGCAGCAGAACAGGTTAGGCCTCAAGTGGATTTCCCAATGATTGAAGATTTATGCCAGCTGTACAAAATGATGATGTGGTAAACATCAGTGTAATATTGATAGTCGGGGAATAGAGTCAGACGAAAGTGCAGATGGTGACTATTGGCCTGAATATGACGACTCAGATGAAGAGTCATATGGAGATGAAGAGTCATATGGAGACGTGGTAGTTCATGACACTGGCTTTAGTTCCATTCCTGCGTACACTCATCCAGAACCTATTCCAACTCAGGTACATGATCATCAAGCCTTTGCATATGAACAAGTTTCAGAATTTTATATGAGTTAATTTGCATGATGGTGGATGTGTCAGTACTCCAAGAGAGTTGCCCTTCAAATCTCAATTTTGGGATCCATCAATGACTGAGTTTGCTAAAGGATTTAATACTAAAGATGAACTGAAGAGAGCATGTGAAATGTATCACATTTAATGTTGTGGAGTCAAAGAAACTATTCTGGTCGGTGATGTGCCTCTTCAAGTACTGCCCAACGGTCCGTAGAGGTTGCGTGCTACCAAGTTGAAGAAGCATGATTTTTGAGATCACAAGGTATGAAGGGCCGCACTCTTGTTTATTCAGTAATTTAACTCGGGATAACAAACATATTACATCTCGAGTTATTAGCCATGCTGTTCGACACATTGAGAAAGATCCAAGTGTGAATATTGAAGCTATTATAGCAACCATTGCATTTCACTATACAGTGTCATATGCCAAAGCATGGCATGGAAAGCAGAGGGCATTGATCCGTCATATGCAAAGCTTCTTAGATACATGCTTGCACTGCAGAATGCTAACCCTGGAACAGTTGTATGTTGGGATTTCTACAGTGAAGCAAGTTCTTCTGAACGGGTCCTGAATTATGGGGCATTTCAACCATCTGTTGAGATCAATCACCTCCCCCTCATCTAGCCATCATGCATAGTCCAAATGTTCAGCATCCTCACATATCTCGGCGAATCGGCAATGTCATCAATGCGATATTTGATCTTGACAGGCAGAGTAAGCGAATACTCAATGGGGACCGCATGCAAGAGGGCTCTCCAGGATCAACAACTATCCGGATAGTGTGATGTGCTCCGAACATGCTGAATTCCATCTTGTTTCAAAATCTTTCATCTCTTAATGCCCGCTCGAGCTCGATAGGTTGAAACCTCTCATGCTGCATACAATATGACAACAAAATTTCAAATATGATAGCTTAGGAAGTTAAAAGTACAAGATACCCAAAAAAATTTAAAATCAGTACCAGAAACTCATATGAAGTGCCTTCCCCTTCATAACCACTTGTACTATACTCAGAGCGGCCTACACATATTCGAGTGATGCTCCTAAACCAGGCCATATAATCGGGTGTGCATGGAAATCCTGCTACTATAGGCTCTCCCACAATCACATGCTGGCGCCGTGCATTCCATGTTGCAACATAAGTTCCGTGCACGGCATCCCATGAAGCATAGACCTCCCCCGTCGATCAATCTGATGAAGATGTAGCAACGTATCGCATGGACATGGTATGCATTGGCGACATCCAAATTGACGAAGCACCCGATCCGGCAAATGCCATTCAACTACATCAAAACATATCAGCGGGATCCGTGCCGTCCAAATATCTGAACTAACCAAGCAGCTTGGAGGTAAAATAGAAATAAATGCCGACGAGTAAGGACACCATAAGAACTACATAGAATTTAATTAATCATTAGGCAACATAATGAATCGATCTAATTGAATTCCATATACAACATGACATACCCGTTGTTCACTATCATCCAACAGATCCAACTGGTCCCTATACACGTAGTGTATGGGTTGAAATATTTTTCATGTTGTATCTTACATGCCATCTATACCCCCACAGTGCACCTAAGTGCCAATCATCATCGGCAAACCGAAGGTCTAGCCTCCGGAATCTCGAGTCTCATGGGATGAAAAATAGGAAATTGTTCCCATGCCCAAATCTGCATGTTCGGATAATTTAAAATTTTAATTAATAAATAAAATTACATCGATCTCAGATATAAGTATAAAGTGTTTACCTATAGCAATGGGAGGTATCCTCCGATGTTAGACTGGGTAGGGCTCGTTGCACGACATAGTACTCTATATAAACCAGCCAGTGTAGCCGATCCCCAACTTAAAGCAGCAAATGCCTCCAAGTCTTCAAGAAATGGCACGTACATCAACTTAACTAAATTACCAGAGGTATCCGGAAGAATAACTCCACCAATGATTCGAAGAAGTTGTCCCCTCACGAACTGCTGGACAACCGATCATCCACATCTTCATCCAAGTGAAGGTCATGATAGAATTGATCGAAGAATGCTAAACGAAAACGACCTTTCGGAAATGCTTCGACGGGAGGTTCAACACCAAATAACCTCCCAAATATAGCCTGCCACTCCGGAATTGTATGGCGCGGATCTAACCTAGTAACAGCGGAACCATCAATTCGAAGGCCGCTCAGAATACTTACATCCTGTGGTGTAATGGTCGCCTCACCAAAAGGTAGATGAAATATGTGGGTCTTTTGCCGCCATCTCTCTACCAGTGCAGAAATAAGGCCGACATCCAGTCGAATCTGGCCAATCCGATATATGCCAAACATGCCGACATAATCTAGGTAGTACTGCACTCGTGGGTGTGACATTCTCGGTGTCTCTTTCCAGATATGTGCGTCATGCCGACGACATCTAAGAACCGGTAACTCCTGAAATAAAAAAATTTGATACATCCGCATCAACATAAACAAATGTAAATTAATTAGAACCATCGATCAATAATACATACCTCGCCTTGAAATATGTTCGTTGATCTATGCAACTCTTGCAAAGTGAGAACAGTAGGATCACGAGGCCCTGGATCTAAGACATTATGAGCCATGTCTTGATAATCTGACAAAAGCAACATTTACAAGCAATCAATAAACATAAAAGCAACATTAACAACAAAGAAGACCTTATCGTGATGTGATGTTATGCCACATCTACGGCATATCAGCCGCTATTATTTAGATCTGAATACAACGGATCTTATTTTAAATATTATGCTTTTCTTCATGCATATGTTTAAGCTTAGCTTCCACAAATATATTTTATGCTATGCATATACTAAAAATTAGCAGTTTTACATACATTTAAGGTTTGCTATAAAATGTACAGTTATAGCATGATATATAAGGGCCGAATTCTAGATCAAAGGTGGGACGTTCACATCCATACAACGAAGCAAAAAATTTGTTTATATAGAGCATGAGATATGCTAGATGTCTCTAAACCCACTATTACTCTCAATGCCATATCGATTAACCGATCTAGTTGTTTAGGATTATCGAATCTAGTTGAGAAAATCACATACAAGGACTTTGTGTACCTTGTAAAGTCTACAAAAAAAGATGGATCTTCGGTGGTAGGCGAGTTGCGGCGGAGATCTTCAGTGGTAGGCGAGCCGTGGCGGGGGGGATCTCTCCGGCGAGTCGGCGTGGCTTCAAGCGGATCGGATGGGAGAAAGAAAAGGGCACCCAGCCCTTTAAATCAATCCCTCCGATCGCAGGCTCTCGATCGGGGGATCATAGTTGAAATCGCCACATGATGTGGCGATTTCATTACTGAAATCGCTACACCATGTGGCGATTTCAATCCAAGTTGGAATCGCCACACGGTGTGGCGATTCCATTCTAATTGAAATCGCCATATGGTATGACGATTTCTGCTCACTCCCTGTCAGCATCTCAGCTGACGGGGCTGAGCTTGAGGGGTGACAAAGCAGGGGAAAAACACTTTAACATTATTTTCATAAAATATTTGGATCCCGTACCTATTGTTTAAAACCGTGCCTTTTGGCACTGGTTTGAAAAACAGCTCGTAAAGGATTGGTGTTGAAATTTGACGTTGAAAATTGACGGCTGAGATTAATGGACTTGGCAGGAACGAAAGTTAACTATAAAAAATATTGGATACTAGGCGCATTTTACTAAAGATATGCAGATTTTATAATGTTTGTCTTTTTTTAAAAAAAAAAATCAAGAATGGAAATATGGCAGTTCCGGTTGACCGGCCCAACAGAAAACCAAACCTCAGGAGAGGAAAGCCCTTGGCCCGCGAACGACCCGTATAATGATTTTATAATATATATTACCTGGGACGAATGATCTCTTGCACTTTATGTGATAGATTTTAGTGCACAAGTTTAGCATGTAGTTGAGTTTGTTTAGACTTTCTGACAATTGCAAATGGTTAATTTATCAAATTGTTTATTTTTTTTAATATGTTGTTTGATGGAGACTAAATTGGATGACGGGGGTCCATTGTGATTACAATGAAGCCACTTCCTATGTAATTTCCTCCATCCAGAGGACCTTGTGAATTGTGATTGGGGGTTGGACTTCCCTCAATCTCTTCCTCCTTTGTTTATCTGGAGGGGATCCTCCATTGATCAAAAGAAGTCCAAGGATAGAGGCTAAGTTAGCAGCATATTTGATGCCGAAAAAAGTCTCTTGTTTCCTTTCCTCTTCTTGGGATAATGTCTTTTCATGGTGTCTTATCGAGTACTTTATGACAAAATCCAACACGTTTCCATGCAATTTTACCTACAAGTCTTGCTAAGATACGTGATGTCACTTTCAATTTGTTTCATATCAGATAAATAAGAAAGAATAAAATAATTTATAATTAGTCAAGTAACATAAATAAATATTAATTAAATTTTTAACAGTAATAATCTAAATTGATGTGAATCTTATCCATCTTATTTTTTTTATAGCAAAATAGGTTCGTATGGATTTACGGATCTGGATCGTTACATTATTATATCAAAATCATGTACTAGTCAAAAGTGTAGAAGCTAAATATCACATAGAGCAAATATTACATCAATAAGGAGCCCACTGTTGGGTCTAATGTGGTGCTATCAAGACTAAGGGGGCTAACTTATATTGGACCTAAAGGTTGAGATTAAATCAAGTCATGGATGTATACGGTCTTAAGAATTAGTTTAATCTCATTGGGTTAGTCCATGGGAGTTTTTGTTGAGTCTGACCTAGCCTACTTCGTGAATGTATTTAAACTCTAGTTCTATGGTTTAAAAATATAAAGAATACATTCTTTTCTTTTAATCATCTCTCAGCGGCAGTCCTATTTTCTCTATCTCCTCCTCTTTCTCTATCTCTTCTTCCTTCCCTTGCCGCATGGAGCCAGAACCAAGGCTTCGTGGGATATCTCCCAGGAAAGGTCTAACGTGAGAAGCTCAAGCAAAAGAGCTCGTGAACGGTGAAAGGAGGAGACATAGCTTGTATTCCTCCCAAGAATACGCGAAGACTCGTTTCTCACGAGAACACGTGGGAGGGGAGGTGTGCAGCTCGCAGTGGTCTTCGTTGGTCAACCAGGAGCCTCCGTGAGAGCCAAGAACGAAGCCTCCATGGTTTCGGTTGAGGGCCAGGCTTTCTTCTGTGGAATTCTAAAATCAGCCACCGGCTTCCTGAAATTTATGACATGAAGCGGGTAATACGTGAAGATGTGAAGAGACTTCACAAAAGCCTCACGTGCTCGTGAAGGAAGGGAGAAAGTGGAACGCAAAGGAGAAGCCGTTGACCCAGTTGACCCATCTTCATGAAGGGCTTCTTCACGTGAAGGCACGGTGATTCCAAGACTTGGTGGGGTGATTCCAAGAAGAAGTGGAGTATTCTCACGGGAGTTTCATCCGGAAGAGGGAGGGTATTCCGGCAAAGAATAGAAAAGGGATTAAATCCGGGAAGGCTGCGGTGATTTTAAATTAACGAGGTTAATGCATTTTTGTTCATCAAGCACTAAACCTTAATAATTAGTATTAAAGTTTCAGAAACAAAAAAAAGTTATTTAAAGATATTAAAGGATCAATTTAAGATCTTCAAGGGTTGAAATAATTTCAACAAGGTTCATCAAGGTACTTCTTATTTTTAAAATTTATTTTTGTGCTATTTTATTTTGGTTGAGATATCGCCATGGGTAGTAGCATAAAAATAGATTTTGAAAGTTTGATGAAAAGGAAAGATTCTCCATGTGGAAAGTCCGGGTAGAGGACCTTCTTGTGCAGCAGGGTTTAGATTTAGCTTTGAAGAAAAGGCCAGATGGGATGACAGATAAGCATTGGATGTTGTTGGAAAAGAAGGCATGTTCAATGATCAGGAGATGTCTGACAGATTTAGTCCTTTATTCAGTGCTAGGGGAGAAGACTCCGAAGGGACTCTGGTCGAAGTTGCAAGTCCTCTACATGGGGAAGAATATGTGCAACAAGTTGATGTTGAAGAAGCGCCTCTACAGCCTTTGAATGTTAGAAGGTGAAGATGTGCTGGGCCACATCCAGGTGTTCGATCAGATTAGTAATGAATTGCTGAATGTCGGGGTCAAGATGGAGGAGAAAGATAAGGCACTTTTGCTATTGTGTTCACTGCCTACATCACAGACTCATTGGTCATGATGCTGCTCTACGGAAAGGAGACATTGTTTTATGAAGATATTGTCTCGGTGCTTCGGACGAATGGGCAGAGGGAGAGGATGACTAAGGAAGTTGTTCCTTAGGAGGGTCTATCAGTTGGAAAAAGGTCAAGTAGAGGCAGGGACAGGAGCAAGCCTAGGGGACGGTTACAGTCCAGAAAGGCTAAGTGCTACAAGTGTGGTAAGATATGACATTTCAAGAGGGATTGTCCTAAGTGGAAAAGGGAGAAAAGGAAGGATTTGAGTCTGTGAGTACAGTTGCAGGACAGGAGGTGGAGGATGATCTCTTGGTGGTATCAGATGGTAACAGTCACAGTACAGAGATGTGGACCTTGGATTCAGCTTATTTTCATCATTACACTCCCAACCGATCATGGTTTAGTACTTATACAGAGGTTGATGAGGGGTGTATGACTCTTGGAGATGATCACCCTTTCAAGGTGGTAGGGATTGGCACAGTGAGGGTGAGGATGTTTGATGGCATGGTGCGCACTCTTACCAGCGTGAAGCATGTCCCAGAACTCAAGAAAAATCTGGTGTCACTGGGGTACCTAGAGCAGACAGGATACAGCTTTAGCAGTCATGCCAGGAGTGAGTTCTGAACATCTCCAATGGAGCTATGGTGGTGATGAGAGGGAGAAGGCTGAAGAACAACCTATATAGGTTGGAGGGCTCTGTGGTGACAGAAAAATCTGAGGCAGCAGCTGTGGAACAGGATTCTCGGGATGTGTACAGGATATGGCATACCGCCTAGGCCATATGGGAGACAAGGGGATGAAAGAACTGAGCAAGAGATGACTACTTCTGGACCTGAGTGGTAGAGTCATGGAGATTTGTGAGCCATGTCAAATGGGAAAGCAAAGGAGTGAGCAGTTCTTGATCAGCACAGTTAGGAGTGCAGAACCCCTGGAGTTAGAAAACATGGATGTCTGAGGACTAGCCCCGATTTTTGCGAGGAATGGGGCCAGATACTTCTTTACCTTGGTAGATGATTTCTCATAAAGCAGTGGATCTACTTCATGAAGGAGAAATCAGAGATCTTCACCAAGTTCAGAATCTGGAAGGCTGAGGTGAAGAGGGAGCAGGGTAAGAGTGTGAAGTGTCTGAGGTCAGACAGTGGTGGGGAATATACCAGCAGAGAGTTTCAGAGATTTCGCAAGGAGTGGGGCATCAAAAGGCATTTCTCGGTGATGAAAAATTCTCAACAGGAAGGGGTGGCTGAGAGGATAAATAGAACACTGTTGGAAAAAAGCAAGGTGCTTGATGCTACAGGCAGGGCTTCCAAAGATGTTCTGGATTGATACAGTAGATATAGCCAGCTACTTGGTCAATCGGTCACCGCACACCAGGTTGAATGGAGGCATTCTAGAGGAGATATAGTCTGGATGGAAGATAAACTTGAACCATCTGAGGGTATTTGGATGCACGGCATATGAGCATGTTGGTGCTGGAGAGCGGAGTAAGTTGGACGTCAAGTCTAAGAAGATGGTGTTCCTAAGCTATCCGCATGGAATCAAGGGGTATCGGTTGTGGGATCCCTTGGAGAAGAAGGTTTTCATCAGCAGAGATGTGACCTTCCATGAAAGCTCGATTTCCAAAGCAGAGATGGTACAGATGCACAGCAGGGACTATAGGAGGTGAAATACGGTAACACTAGTCAGATGACCTCCTACACAGTCGTGCATTTGCTAGTGAACCAGGAAGGATTTGAGATTCAGGTGGAGAAGACTGACAGAGGGGTCAAAAGTCAGAAAGTTCAGTAGGATGCAGCTGAGCAGAGGACTCAGGAGGATGCAGCTGGGTAGGGGACTGATACTGGGATCGCATTACATAGGTCCAGGAGAAACGTGCGACCACCAGTTCGATACGGCATCGAGGATTCGTGTCATATGCCCTGGTGACAGCGAATGGAGACCCTTACACCTATCAGGAGACTATGGAGAGCCAATATAGAGATAGGTGGGTCCAGGCTATAGCAGGAGATGCAGGCTATGGCAGAGGAGATGTAGTTTCTCTATGGGAAAGGCATGTGGTAGGCGGTCCAGTTGCCACAAGGAAAGAAACCATTTGATTGCAAATGGGTTTATTAGCGCAAGAAAGGGCTTTCAGAGCAAGGAGGTATCAGGTACAAGGTAGGACTAGTGGCCAGAGGATACTCTCAGAAGGAAGGCTTCGACTATAGAGAGCTGATGGAAGAAGGTGGAGTAGAGCTGGTGAAGGTACACACCAAGAAGAATCCAGCAATGCACTGATCAAGGTTCTTTCATGGGGCAGCTTTCGTAGGGATTGCAGCTGATGGATACGGCGGACGTGTTGAGGCCTTGAAAGCACCAAGGTGGAGATCGTTGGGTCTAATGTGGTGCTATCAAGGCCCAGTGGGCTAACTTGTATTGGGCTGGATATGAGTCTAAGGGTTGAGATTAAATCAAGTCACATGTGTACACGGGCTTGGGATTAGTTTAATCTTATTGGGTTAGTCCATGGGAGTTTTTATTGAGTCTGGACCTGGCCCACTTCGTGGATGCATTTAAACTCTAGTTTTAGGGTTTGAAAATATAAAGAATAATTTTTTCTTTCAATCATCTCTCAGCGGCAGCCCTATCTTTTCTTTCTCTTCCTCCCTCTCTCTTTCTTCTTCCTTTCCTTGCTGCACGGAGCCAGAACCAGGGCTTCGTGGGATATCTCTAAGGAAAGGTCTAACGTGAGAAGCTCAAGCGAAAGAGCTCATGAATGATGAGAGGTGGAGACGCAGCCTGTATTCCTCTCAGGAATACGCAAAGACTGGTTTCTCATGGGAACACGTAGGAGGGGAGGTGTGCAGCTCACGGTGGTCTTTGTTGGTCAATGAGGAGCCTTTGTGAGAGCCAAGAACAAAGCCTCTATAACTTCGGTTGAGGGCCAGACTTTCTTATGTGGAATTTCAAAATCAGCCATCGACTCCTTGAAATTCATGACATGGAGCGGGCAATGAAGACGTGAAGAGACTTCACGGAAGCCTCATGTGGCCGTGAAGGAAGGGATAAAGTGGAACGCACGGAAGGAGAAGCCGTTGACCCATCTTCATGAAGGGCTTCTTCACGTGAAGACACGGTGATTCCAAACTTGGTGGGGTGATTCCAAGAAGAAGCGGAATATTCTCACGGGAGTTTCATCCGGAAGAGGGAGGGGTATTCCGGCAAAGAATAGAAAAGGGATTAAATTCAGGAAGGCTGCGGTGATTTTAAACGCTTTCATTAACTAGGTTAACTCATTGCTGTTCATCAAGCATTAAATTTCAACACTCATATTTTGAGCCTATAGAAAGAAGCATCTTTAGAGTCCTATCTGTACAGAAACTAAGTACCACATAGAGCAAAATGTGCTACGTTGATGGTGTTGCCACTTTAAGGGAATAGATTGGGATGCTTCTCCCAACTAGTTCTATATCGGATAATTAAGAAATGATGAAATAATTTATAATCAATTAAGTAAGATGAATAAGTATCAATTGGATTCTTTTTGGATTTTGATGATTTAACTTAGTGTAAACCTTATCCATCTTGCTTTCTTGTAACGAAACGGATTCGCATAAATCTACCGCTCGGGCCATTAAAAGATACAAAAAAAAAAAAAAGCTTCTAGGATCAATTTATCCTTAACGTGGACTGCACTTCTGCTCTTTGGGTCTTCCAGTGTCATTGAAAATTGTTGTTTTGTTGCATAAAAAATGACATGCTAGAATTTTTTAATGCATATGTGGTCCTGGTAAAATTTCCTATTCACCTATTTATTGGAACATCATCTTTTTTTCGTGCATGGCTGCCCGTATGAATAATAATAATAATAATAATAATAATAATAATAATAATAATAATCTTTAGTAGTATCAGAAAGTCAAACCCTTAGAGAAAGGAATATCCTCTACTTATTCTACGATATAATGGGAAAAGCCTGGATGCCGCTTCATGCAGCAGTCCTTTAAAACCTGAAGCCAACGAGGAGAGGAGAGGAAAAAGAATTTATTCAGTGAGAGGCAAAAGACAACTTTCATAGGCAAGAAATATATATGTTGGAAATTAGTCTCTGTTAAGAAACTAGAATGTCAACCAACTCTATCTGTTCTCTCTTGAAAAATTGAAACATCTATTTCCCATTTCAACTGATTCTCTCTCCTCTCTTTAGTCACAGCTGTGCATGTTTTTGTCATGCGTGTTGCATAATTCTCCTCTCTTTATTTGCAAATTGCATCTCAAACTACACACACTCTCTCTCTCCTCTCTGCTCGCAGTAGTCATTTATAATTATGTGTGTCAATATCTAGTAACGGAGAATAAAACAAAATGAAATGATTCAATCTTTAAAAAAAAACACACATTATTTATGAAATTTCTAGATGATTAGTTAGGCATGTTCAGTGAGAGGTGTATTTGTTGGGAATACACCCTCAATCACCCTCGGAATAAATATGCGTACACAATCACAGAAAAATATACCGATCTAACACAATCACAAAATATGCGGAATAAAAATAAACACCACACAAAAATACCAAATTTACGTGGAAAACCCCTCCAATGTGAAAGGAAAAAACCACGGGGCAAATTCCGAGGCACTTCACTAATCTTAATAAAAGATTACAACTTTTCTCCTAATTTTTTTGCTCAAAAATCAGGAAACACTTCGAACTTAAAATAATAGTGATGTGGGTACAAGAAGGATCTTCCAACGTGTGGTTGCTCTTCCGTGCCCCCAAATCTGCTCTCAGACTCGTCCGTATCGACCTCCTGAGATTGCACAGGATTTTTTCCAAGCCTGGACTTCTGGATCTCTCTCAGGCTGCGCACCGCTCTCCCCCCCAATCTGGGATTTTTATTCTCTCGTATCTCCACATACGGATCTCTCTCCCCCTACTTTATTTCCGAATTTGTTTTTCCCTTTTTGAAAACAGCTCATAACAACCTGTGATGCAGTTTGTTATCATGGGCTCCGTAACAAACTGTGATACAGTTTGTTATCATGGGCCGGTTCCCTCCCCACGTGGAGGGAGCACCCAACAATATCTCCCCTCCGACTACGTGGGGAAATCCACCAAGCCTGCTTTCTTTCTACAAGCTTCAACCTTCTTGATAGGTAATGACTTTGTCATTATATCTGACCCATTATCATCTGTATGGATCTTCTCCAACAGCAACTGCTTCTCTTCCAGGACCTGTCTGATCAGTGATAACGCATATCAATGTGCTCGACTGGAGTGAAAAGTCGGATTCTTGCTCAGGTGAATAGTGCTCTGATTATCACAATAGACCATAAGTATCATGTCTAACACCCAGCTCCTGAAGAAATCTCTTCAGCCACAATATCTCCTTGCATCCTTCTGTCACTGCTATGTACTCGGCCTCTGTGGACGATAATGCACACACTTCTGTAACTTAGACTGCCATGAAATGCACCTCCTGCAATGTAACCAAGTAACTGGATGTGGACTTCCTGGAGTCAACATCTCCTGCCATATCTGCATCTGTATATGTCTGTAACACAGGTTCTCCCTGTCCATAACAAAGACTCAAGCTAGTTGTACCTCAAGTACCTCATGATCCATTTGACTGCTGCCCAATGCTCCTTTCCTGGATTCACTAGGAACTACTCTAACCAACTGCATATGCTAAGTCTGGTCGGGTACAGACCATAGCATACATAAGACTACCCACGGCTGAGCATAAGGGACTCTATTCATCTCCTGCTTCTCTTCCTCTGAGGCTGGGCTCTGCTCTGAACTCAGCTTGAAGTGTCCAGCTAGTGGACATGCCACTGACTTGGCATTGCTCATGCTGAATCTCTGAAGCACCTTCTCTATGTATTTCTTCTGGACAACCATAACCTGCATGCTTGTCTATCCTGAATACATGTATCCCCAATATTTGTTTCACTGGCCCCTATCCTTCATATCAAAAGCTTTCCCTAACTCCTTCTTCAGTGTGATAATCTTGCTGGGTCCTGCCCAACAATCNATGCTGAATCTCTGAAGCACCTTCTCTATGTATTTCTTCTGGGACAACCATAACCTGCATGCTTGTCTATCCCTGAATACATGCATCCCCAATATTTGTTTCACTGGCCCCATATCCTTCATATCAAAAGCTTTCCCTAACTCCTTCTTCAGTGTGGCAATCTTGCTGGAGTCCTGCCCAACAATCAACATATCATCCACATATAAGAGAAGGATGATAAAATCACCCCCAGGAACCTTCTAATGAAGACACAATGATCTGTGGTTGTTCTTTTATAACCAACCTGTACCATGAAAGCCTCAAACTTTCTGTACCACTGTCGGGGCACCTGCTTGAGACCATACAGACTCTTTCTGAGTCTGCACACCATGTGCTCCTTGCCTTTCACCTTGAAACCTTCAGGCTGCTCCATATAGACCTCTTCCTCTAAGTCACCGTGCAAGAATGCTGTTCACGTCCAACTGCTCTACCTCCATGTTCATGCTAGCTGCCAATCCTAACACCGTCCTGATTGAGGTCATCTTCACTACTGGAGAAAATATCTCATCGAAATCAACTCCCTTCTTTTGTGCAAAGCCCTTCACAACTAGTCGTGCTTTATATCTAGGCTGTGAGCTT
This sequence comes from Calamus simplicifolius, assembly GCA_900491605.1. Classification (NCBI taxonomy): domain Eukaryota; kingdom Viridiplantae; phylum Streptophyta; class Magnoliopsida; order Arecales; family Arecaceae; genus Calamus; species Calamus simplicifolius. The sequence continues at coordinate 1,020,584 of UESW01003988.1, read as the reverse complement.
TTCTCTTCTGCCTTTACCTTGTAGACCCACTTGTTTCTGAGTACCTTTCTCCCCTTGGGCCTAGCTACCAAGTCATATGTATGATTATGCAGAAGAGAGTCCATCTCCTCCTGCATAGCTCTCTGCCACTGCTCCCGCTGCTCACTGACATGGGCCGCCTCATATGACTCTGGCTCATCTGCATCTGTCAACATGATATATTCATGCACTGAATACCGACTAGATGGTTGCCTTGCTCTCGTGGATCTCCTCACCTCTGTCGGTAGCTCCTCCTCAGGGATCTGAATCTCCTGATCTGTATCCTCAATAGGTGTAGGCTGCTGCTCATCTGCACCCTGTACTGGCTGTTTCTCTGGCTCATCTGCATGAACTGCTGGAGGACTGACAGGCTCTATATCTACTGGGCCATACATATCTGACTCAGACTGATGCTCTGCCCTCTTGATGTCTTCTATGGTTTGATCCTCATAGAATATGACATCTCTGCTCCTGACTACCTTCCTATCAACTGGGTCCCACAGCTTATAGCCAAACTGCTCATCACCAAACCCCAGAAAGATACATTGTCTTGTCTTGTCATCTAACTTTGTCCTCTCATCCTTAGGCACATGCACAAATGCCCTGCAGCCAAAAATCCTTAGATAATCATATCTGACATTCTTGCCTGTCCACACCTTCTCTGGCACCTCTCCATCTAGAGCTGATGAGGAGATCTATTTATCAAATAACATGCTGTCTGGACTGCCTCCCCCAAAAGCTCTTGGGCAACTTGGACTGGGAGAGCATGCACCTGACTCTCTCCACTATTGTCCTGTTCATTCTCTCAGCTACTCCATTCTCCTGTGGAGTCTTTGGCACTGTTTGCTCATGTCTGATGCCTTGTGCTCTGCAGTACTGGTGAAAGACTCCTATGTACTCTCCCCCATTGTCTGTACGAATGCATCTCAACTTCTTTCCTGTCTGCCTCTCCACAAGCCTGTGAAAAAACTCAAAAACTGCTGCCACCTGGTCCTTGGACTTTAAAACAAAAACCCACACCTTTCTGGAAGCATCATCTATAAATGTGACGAAATATGAGGCTCCTCCTAAGGTCTTCTCCCTCATGGGTCCACACACATCTGAGTACACTTGCTCCAAAAGGCCAGTCTTCTTCTTGGAGCTACTCTGAAATGTCACCCTGTGCTGCTTACCCACCACACAGTGGGTACAATCACTGAGAACTCTGTCCTGTATCTCTGGTAAGACCCTGCCCTGACGAGAGTTTGCAATCCCTTTCCGCCAATATGGCCTAATCTCTTGTGCCACAAATCTGCAGTATCATGCTCTGCTGCGCATACCTCTCCCCTAACCAAACTGGACTGCAACTTGTATAATGTGCATGATCTCTGTCCTTTGGTAATCACCATAGCACCTTTGATTAACTTCCATTGATCTCCCCCAAACTGGCTAACATATCCCTCTTCATCTAGCTTGCCTGCTGAGATGAGATTCATCCTGAGATCTGGAACATGTCTGACCTCTTTGAGTATCAATCTGCTGCCTTCACGGGTCTGGACCACTACTTCTCCTATCCCACATATTTTGGAAACACCATTGTTTCCCATTCGGATCACACCAAGATCACCTATCCTGTAGGATGTGAAAAACTCTCTCCTGGGTGTGGCATGATAAGAAGCTCCAGTATCCACCACCCAATCAACCTGATTTGATGTGGTGGCTAAGCACTGATCAACACATTCTGTAAATAGAATGATGTCTTCTCCTGAGGCAACTGCTACCTCTCTATCTTCTTATCTTCTGCCTTACCGCCTTCATTGTTCTTCTTCTTTAGCAGTCTACATTCACTTTTGTAGTGTCCTTTCTTATGACAATGGTAGCATTCGATTTCCTTCCTTGGTCTGGATTTGCTTCTGCCTCTGTTGTTTTCTTTTCTAGTAAACTGTCTCCCTCTGCCCTCTGTGACAAGTACATCTGTCTGTGTTTGAGACTCTCCAGTTCCCTTCCTTCTTTCCTCCTCATTGAGCAAGCTGCTAGTAGCCTGACTCATGGTGATAACTCCATCAGGGGCGGAGTTACTCAATGACACCACCAGTGTCTCCCAACTATCAGGTAGAGAACTCAACAACAGGAGTGCCTGAAGTTCATCTTCCATAAGCATCTTCATTGTGGCCAGCTGGTTCACAATGCTCTTCATCTCATTTAGGTGCTCTGCAATTGATTTTCCCGGCTTGTACTTCAGATTTACAAGCTTTCTGATTAAGTATGCTTTATTTCCGGCAGTTTTCCTCTCATACAACCCTTCTAACTTCTTCCATAGTTCATAGGCTGAGGTTTCATTTGAAATATGATGGAATACTGTGTCATCCACCCATTGCCTGATGACACTGATTGCTTTTCTATCCATAGTAGTCCAATCTTCATCATCATATTTTTCTGGCTTCTCTCCCATCTTCTCAATCGGCTTGGCTAAATCTTTGCAATACAAGAGATCCATCATCTTTGGTTTCCAAATCAACCAATTACTGCCATTGAGACTAATCATCCTGCTAGTATTAGTGGTAGAATCCATCTGTGGCACGCTCAAATAATTTGTTCTGGGCTTGAAACCTGGCTCTGATACCACTGTTGTTGGGAATACACCCTCAATCACCCTCGGAATAAATATGCGTGCACAATCACAGAAAAATATACCGATCTACCACAATCACAGAATATGCGGAATAAAAATAAACACCACACAAAAACACCAAATTTACGTGGAAAACCCCTCCAATGTGAAAGGGAAAAATCACGGGGCAAATTCCGAGAGCACTTCACTAATCTTAATAAAAGATTACAACTTTTCTCCTAATTTCTTTTTTCCCAAAAAATTAGGAAACACTTCGAACTTAAAATAATAGTTGATGTGGGTACAAGAAGGATCTCACCAACGTGTGGTTGCTCTTCCGTGCCCCCCAAATCTGCTCTCAGACTCGTCCGTATCGACTTCCTGAGGTTGCACAGGATTTTTTCCAAGCCTGGGCTTCTCTGGATCTCTCTCAGGCCGCACACAGCTCTCTTCCCCAATCTGGGATTTTCTTCTCTCGTATATCCCTCATACGGATCTCCTTTATTTTTGGGATTCTTTTCCCTTTTTGAAAACAGCTCCGTAACAAACTGTGATGCAGTTGTTATCATGGGCTCCGTAACAAACTGTGATTCTGTTTGTTATCATGGGCCGGTTTCCTCCCCACGTGGAGGGAGCACCCAACACTGGGGTCTCATGATCTCACCCCAATCCAGCATGAAAAAGACTCAGAATGGCTTTGGGTTCGGGGCTGGGTTGTTGACTCTCATGGTTCCAGTGAGCTCTTGATACAGGCTCTTAATTTGCTTTCTACGTACATGCAGAAAAGAGCATATATATATATATATATATGAACTCATTACCGTCAGGGATCATGAACCATTGCATCACTTACGTGCAGAGAGGCAATTTGCTTTTGGTTGCTTATAATCAGGTGAGGATTGATTATCAGATAAGGATAAAGCTTTTAATTTGCCTTCCAATACATACACATACATAAAAGAGCATAAACTCATTACGTCAAAAGGATCATTAACCATTGCATCACTTATATGCAGAGAGTTCATTGTGATGTTTTTGTAGTGACTATAAAACTGGATTTTAAGTTAAATGACCTAACTTTTCTATTCATTTATTTATTATTTATACATAAATTACAATATTTTTTAAGATTCTTTTTTAAATATTATTATCATTCTCTAAATTCCACCTAATTATCTGAAACTATTATTAAGCCTAATATTAGCAATGAAATATGTGTTATATTATTTTGTCCTCCTACATTTTTTGTATTATATTTAGCAATGAAAATATTATATGTAATATTAGCGATGAAAATACTATATTATATTGAGGTAAGAAATCCATCAACCTATGTATGAAGGTAGTAATGACTATGGACTATTGAAGGTCACTGACTTCAAGCGTTTCATCATTAAAATACTTAAATAAAGTCGTGCAATGACTCATCCATATGCTACTTTAATAAAATCAGAATCATGTTGCTCTTTTCATGCTTGATGCTGCAAATGAAGTGATCGAGAAACTACCTCTTGAGCTCCCTGAAGGAGGCAATAGATCTTGGTTTGAGGTCCATGAAACAAACTCAGGGCACCTTCCTTAATGTGGTGAGAAACATTCGGCACTGATGGCATATGACACCTCTTGGATCATAATGAAAGTTTTATAAATCTCAAAGTGGTTTTTAAGGTCACTCAAGCCGTTATGCTACTCCACTTGTGGCATCTTAAACTTAAATGGTACGAAATCCCTCATGATTTCCTCTATGAACAAAAAGTTGACCTCCAATTCGAGGTCATCCAAAGAGATCGGATTTCCTTCAAACTTTTCTTATCATAATGTGGAGGTGCTCAGCACTAATTGCTTCGAACTATGACCTTAGGTAAGGATCTTTTAGTCATGTTCTTCTAGAAAGGATCGAAGACTCTGTGATACTTGCACCATCTATAGTTTGCTATATACACCTTCTCATTGTGGATTCTCCATCCTAACGTTTTCATGAGGTCAACCTCTAAGGGGCCCCCACTGTAGCGCATTGACTATGCAAGCAGTGTCGATTTAACTTATTATAACAGCTAGAGGATAAGCATCTGAACAACCATGATAAGTGCTTTGACTTGTTCAATTAAGCAAACTGCATAGTAGTGACCATCTCTATAGAAGACGGAAAGGGGTTCTAGCAAAGTTATCAATTTCATTCCGTTTCGATCGTTTCGGTCGAAACGTTTCGTTTCGGTAGCTTATCCGAAAAGATAAGAACTACGTTTCGTTTCGAAGATTTTTCAGCGTTTCGGTGTGTTTCACGTATTTCGGCCGTTTTGGTATGTTTCGACCGTTTCGATAAAATATGTTTTGGAGACCAATTTATGAATTATTAAACCTTTCAGAACCATTTTAAAATATATATATATAATATCAAAAAAAAATCATAGTTACTCTATCCCCATCTAAAAATATATATATATAATAAAAAAAAATTCTAGTTACCCTATCCCCACGGTCGCATCTAAAAATTCAAACTATTATTTTATATTGTTATTATTATTTATGAAGAATATGAATTATGAATAAATTTTTCATATATATATATATATATATAATGAAAAATTTATTCATATTCATTCTTCATATAATATAAGATATATATATTTAAACTCTTAAAAACTTAAACTTTATTTTTATGTTGTTATTATTATTTATAAAGAATATGAATTATGAATAAATTTTTTATATATATATATATATATTTCGAAACGAAGCACCGAAACGGTCCGATACCAAATATTTGGTTTCATAAGCTAAACCGAAACATAATTCAAAATGAAATTGACAACCTTGGGTTCTAGTCCTTGAGCCAATCGAAGTGGTGCCTTTGTTACGAGCAGGAGCCCTTTTGCCAAACTTGAGCAGCATCGCTTTTCCTTTAGTTTCCATAGATGACACCAATTTGATGATGCTCGAAAGGTAGTGATGGACCTTTAGGGCAGAGATAGGGTAGATGATGATGATTAAGGAACAAAAGCATTTGATGGCAAGCTCAGCAATCAAGGTTAAGAAATTTTTGATATGGCTTGCAATAACAAAGGAGAGCATGGAGGGGCCAGATGTTTTTCAATGAGGGCCCTCCAATGTTCAAGTTATAAGAGGAATTCTTTATTAATTTAATTAAACAATTTGTTTCTTAATTAAACCATAACACCATTAACCAAGCTCAAGTTCTTTATCTAAGTTCTAATTAACTCAGATATAATACCAATTAAATTTAACCCTTCATTAATTAACCTTAGTGATAACTCCGATTCACTGTTTAAACTAATTCCAAGAACTGTTAAAGCAACCTTAGTGTTTAATTCTCCTCCTGGTTCACTGCTATATTAGAACCAAGCTTGTATCTAATACAAGTTATACTAATCCTAATGTCATAATTTCTAAAGTTTGTTTCCTGTTTCTGATAGTTAAATATATTTAGATTCTAGTTCACTAAAGCTTATCTTGTTTCGAACGCTGGTTCAAATTACTTGTTATATATGAACCAGATTTTTAATTGGATCAACTGATTCATTATTGAATCAGAACTTGGATTCAATACCTGAGTCATTCGAGTCAATTTAATCCTTGATTTCCAATTTCCTTGGCTAAATTGATCCAATATGCCTTTTTTTTTTTTTTTTTTTTGTACAGTCGGATGACCACACCAGTCTAGGATAACATAAACCAAAACTATCAAAATACAAAAGTTGAGAATAGGAGGACAGTTGTCACCTGCAACCAGCGCCAGATGCCAGAATGATCGGCCACGCCCATTTAGTCGAACAACTTATCTATACAGGTTGGCTTAAACAAAATGAACCGAGTGGCTCATTACTAGACCGGTTTTTTGGTTTAAAAAAACCATTCGTCTTCTGCCTCTTAACAGACGCACCCACCATGTCACCGGAATCCAAGGAAGATGGCCCGGGTTTTCTAAAGAAACTCCTAGCAACCGGATTATCCTAGATTTAAAAGGAACAGGTGATCAGTTTTTGAAATAGAGGATTCTGGTGCATTTTAATCTAGGCTTTTATCTGGCCGCCGGCGTCATCCCAGACTCCGGCAGAACCTCTTTACTACCAAGATCAAGAGAGAGAAGAGAAGAAGAAAAAGAAAAAAAGTTTGGGTTTGCTGATTCGGCTCTCAACTATTAATTTATAGAAATGATCTCCAAAACCCCTTTTGATCCAATGCCATCATTGCAAAACCAATGGGTTAAAGGATGAGATCTATTGCCAGTAGAGGAAAGTTGGTGGAAAGGAACTAAAGATGATTTGATTGGTTAACTAATTAAGCAATATGACCATCTTGGTTTGGATCATTTAAATGGATCTGGATTAAAGTTAATGGGTTTTTAAAGCTCGTTCAGCTGAATCGGCTGAGTCATTGCAAGAACAAAAACTAGGAGCAGAAATAGAATAGAAGGAGCTAAGTACTACCTTGCTGAAGAGAGGTGGTAAAAGAGGCAGAGGGAGCCTAGAGAACGGGATCGAAAGCCATTTATTCTTGTATGGATTTTACCTTATGTGTTCCCCATCTCATAATGGAATTGTATGGCGTTGAACCTGATGTGGTACTCCCAAGGCTCATGATAACATGGAAAGGCCAAGATTCATACTTCATGAAGCATCATTGAGGATTCTAGAGTTGTTTTGTGTTCTAGGTTATCTCTATGTTTATGTTAGGCTATGAGCTTTGAGAGGACTAACTTGAATTAGGCTGGGTATGAATCCAAGGATTTTGAGATCGAGTCAAGCATGGATTTACATGGGCTTGGAGTTAACTTAATCTCATTGGGTTAGCCGTGAGAGTTTTTCTGAGTCAGGATCAATCCAACTTGGCCATATATTTAAACTCTAGACGTTAGGGTTTATGTAAGAAATACAGAGATTTTTTTTTCTTCCAAGAAAATAGGTTTTCTCTCTCTTTTCTTACCCTAGTCATTGCCCATTTTCTCTTTAGAGGCATGAGAAACCGTAGGGCATCGCCTCTCTCTTCCCCCCGCGCGGCTATCTCCTTAGGACGTTTTCTCTCTCTTTAGGATGTTTTCTCTTTCTAGGCATCATTCCTTCTCTCCTAACGTGTGATATTTTCTCTCTCTAGAAAGGGAAGACATGATCCTTAGGGGACGGATGGTTTTTTCTCTCATGGTGACTTTCTCTTTCTAAAAAAAGAAGAGGCATGAACTCTTGGAAAGCCTCTTTTTCTATCTAAATGTTCCTCTTTCTCTTTCTAACTTGTGCCCCAAGTTTTTTTTCCTAAAAGTCCTCTTTTTTGGGGATTCTTTTCTCTCTAAGAGAAACCAAGTGGTTGTCCTCTTCTCTCTCTTGATGGCTATCCAAAAATTTTTTTGCTGCAATTGATTCAGAAATCAACGGACTTGTCTTAATATATGGCTTATCTGTCATTTTAAATGGAAAAGACTTTGTACACCGCCTTCGGTGCAGCAAGTCCTACGTGGGTTGCACCGTTCCTTTTTATTGGTCCTTATACGTACGACACCCATTAAAAAATGTTAAGACAGCTTACGACATCCGCAGAAAAAATTTACGACATCTTAGTTTTAAGCTTACGACACAATAGTTATAAAATTAAGACACCCGTTTAGAAAATAAAAAAAAAATTATGACACCCCAGTTATAAACTTAGTAGTTATAAACTTACGACATCCTTCAGAAAATGTGTAAGTACATATTCCAAAAAAAAAGCTGAACGAGTATGAATGCACGTGATCTCAAAATTAAGATACACATTAAAAAGCAAAAAAAACTGACGACACTCTAGTTTCTTAAACTAAGACACCCATTAAATAGCAAAAAAAACTTACGATACTCTAGTTTTAAACTTACGATGTAGTTATAAAATCACGACACTCACTCGTCTATACATAAATTTCAAAAAAAAAAAGCTAAACAATATGTCACGTCAAAATTAAGACACCAACAAAAAAACTTACAACACCCTTATGACACCGTAGTTATAAAATTAAGACACCATTAAGTAAGCAAAAAAAAACTTACAATATCCTAGTTTTAAACTTACGACACCCTTTCAAACTTAAGATACCCATTTAGAAGAGGTGTCTATACACAAATTTCAAAAAAGTTGAACGGGTATTAATACACGTCAGATAGATTTTTTTGGAATTTGTATACAGATAGTTTAAAAATAGGGTGTCGTAAGTTTAAAACTAGGATGTCGTACGTTTAAAACTAGGATGTCGTAATTTTTTTTGCTTCTTGAACGAGTGTCTTAATTTATAACTAAGTTTAAAATTGCAGTGTCGTAATTTTTTTTGCTTTCTGAACGAGTGTCTTAACTTTATAACTACGATGTCGTAAGTTTAAAACTGGGGTATCATAATTTTTTTTCTCGGAATGTCGTAAAAGTATTTTTATATTTTTTAATAATTATCGTGCATATATGGATCAATAAAAAAAAATGATACAATTTATGTAGGATTTGCTGACTATTGTACCAAAAATGATGTACAAAATTTTATCCTAATTTTTTTTTACTGATGGAGATCCACTCTAGTACGTCCATAAAGACATGTGGTTCTTCTATTTCATTGAGCGTGCCCTGCCTAACGGCTTATTAGCCACATGTTTCTGAATTGTGTTGCATCGTACCAGTCGCCTGAAGTAGCACTACCACGTTTCGCTTTGTTAGAGGTCGAAGGATTCAGCCTACGGACTCGTTTGCCACCTACCTTCGAGTCATGCTGCCGATCGTGGTACCAAACAACTAGCGTCAGTGTCGAGTAGGCAATCGTTATCATCTTTATGGCAGCCGAAGGTCACTAGATACCATTAATGCATGCATTGATGTTTCTTTTTAACATTCATTGAATTGGATGTTTGACTAATTGGGGAGGTCTTGCATGCTTATTTGGGTTTGGGTAAAAGGGTAACCATCAACGTGGTTCTTCGCGTCCGTCCATGATGCACTTCTTGAATAACCATCTTTGCATTCCTTTAAAAGCTAGTTTCACCAAACCCAAATAGCATGCATCAAGATATTGCTAGTGATATGGCTGATTCAGCATTATCAAAGTAAACGATAAGCAAACGATGAACTGACAAAGCCCAACCTCAATCTCGCGGGATGGCCTTGACCCCCGAGGCCTTCGAGGTTCCTCTCGGCCTCAGCCTCGAGCATCGGCCTCGGCCTCAACCTTGGCCTCGAGCTTCCGTCTCGGTCTGGCCATCGGGACTAGCAACCCGCTGCCTCGAGCCACCTGACACTCCCACGTAGCCCACCAACCGCCTGCAGCGGCCACGTGATCCACCACTCACCTGCAACAACGCATGGCCATACCCCATAACGGCGCATGCCAGATGCAACCATATCTGCCTACCACCCGCAGTGCCGCACTCGGCAGGTGGCAGGCGAGGAGGGACACCTCTGACAGGCGGTTGCGACCCGTCACTGTCAGCCTTGCTTTCCGTCCGTTAGTGGATAAAGGCACCTCAAAGTCAGCAACCTTCTGGAAATAGAAAAGGAGAGACCGTTGGACAGGTATAAAGGCCCACACATACAACGAGAGAAGGATCCTGAACTCTAGTTTTCTAGCCCTTTTCTGCTAATTAACTCTAGTCTGTTCCTGAGTCGCTGACTTAAGCGTCGGAGGGTCCCCACTGGAGCATCCGGTCTCCGAGGACTTTTCTTGCAGGAGCCCACCGAAGACGATCTCCGTTTCCCCGGCGTTCAAGGAAGGCGACTTGGCATCAACAGATTGGCGCGCTAGGTAGGGGGGATTAAGAGAGAAGAGCTTCGAACCAGTCAGCGACAACTTTTCTTTCCCTGAGCTCCCAAACAATGGTGACGACTCGTGCGCAATAAAACTCCACCAGTCACGCTGGGGGGCAGCGTCAAGGTGCTGACCCGCTAGCGGTTGGCCCATCCGCTCCTCTAGCCGACGTCCCTGCACCAGCACCGCAACAGCTTCAAGAAGACCGCCTCGCCGCCCTCACCATGCAACTTCAGTCCCTGGTGGTGGTGGTTCAAGTCCTGCAGCAGCAACCAGCGGCCGCGCAGCAGCCAGCTACTGCGCCCGTCAGTTTTGGGAGTGGTCCAACCCAGCCAGCACTCTTCTTAGGGGAGGCCTCCCATCCAAGAAGCTCGCCACCGTCGTACTTCGCCCAGGCCTCACCGCCGGGAAGCCTTCAAGAGGCCCCGGTCGCCCTCTCGACATGCCAGTGCTTCTCCCAAGCGGTGGCACGGGAGGGAGACAGAGCGTCCCCGTAGCATCGCCGCCATTCTCCCCCCTCCTCAGAATCCTTGAGGGAGGGATCCTTCAACGGCCGAATAGCCTACCGGGCTGAGCACCGGCTCGATGAGTACAACCAGCGGCTGGAGGAGCTCAGCCGCAGGATCACCAACCCACCAGAGGCGGACTATGACAGCCAGCCGCCACTGTCCCGCCGCATCATGGAGGAACCAATATCAACCCGGTTCAGTCTTCCTCAACTAGACTCGTACGATGGGACCACCGATCCCCTGGACCATTTGGAGAGTTATAAGGTCCTCATGCAGGTCCAGGAGGCAACTGACTCACTTCTCTGCATCGCCTTCCTCACCACCTTGAAGAAGGCTGCTCGAACCTGGTACTCCTGCCTGCCGCCGCGGAGTATTAACTCTTTCCGCCAGCTGGAGAGGGCTTTCCTATCCCATTTTGATGCCTGTCGAAAGATTCCAAGAGTGGCGGATAGTCTTTTCTCCATCCAGCAGAAGGGTGGCGAGTCCCTGCGAGACTACGTTGCTCAGTTCAAAGAGGCAGCCCTAGAGGTCTACAACATCGAGGATTTGTGGCCACTTTGGCCTTGAAGCGGGGGCTCCGTCCCTCCCCCTTTGCATATTCCCTTGACAAGAAGCCACCCGGCTCCTACACCGAGCTCTTGAGCCGGGCCCAAAAGTACATCCGGGCCGACGAGGCCGACTCCTCCCGGCGCGAGGCTAACGAAAGCACCATTAAGAAGCCGACCCATCCAGAGCCTGCTGAAGTTTGTCTCAGGAGGCCCGAGCCTCCCCGCTGATCAGATAACCATCCTCGGGCTCTCGCGCCAAGGGATGACCCGTTCACCCCTCTGCTTGCTCCCATCTCTCATATCTTGCTTGAGATCGAGGGTGAGTCGTACCTGCCATGCCCTCCTCCACTGAACTCGAAGACCCCCCGCAACAAGAACCTGTACTGCCACTACCATCGGGACCATGGCCACGACACCGACAACTGTCACCAGCTGGAGAAGGCGATAGAGGACCTTATCCAACGGGGCCACCTAGGGAAGTTCGTTCAGAGGAACAACCCGAGTGCTCCTGGCCCGTCAGCGCCTCTGCCGCCGATGATCGACAATGCTCCGACCAAGAAGACGATGGCTATGATTTTCTGGAGGGCAGGCGGCCCGCCCAAGAGGCCAAGGGGAAAGGGAGAGTCAAATTCTGTAATCCCTCTTTCTAAAAGGGACCTAGAGGGGGTGGTTAACAAAAATGATGATAGCGTCGTCGTGTCCATGATGATCGCTAAGCATCCTGTAAAAAGAATTATGGTTGACAGTGGAAGCTCGGTGGACGTGTTGATTTATGATGCCTTTGTTCGTATGAACCTATCTTCCAATTCACTTTGGCCCGTCGCCACACCCCTGATGGGTTTTACTAGGGACTCTGTGAAGGTCGAGGGAGAGATCACTCTCTCTGTCACGGCCGGCACACCCCCACGTCAAAGCACAGTATTTATGAGCTTCCTTGTGGTCCGGGTGCCCCTTGCTTACAACGTCATCCTCGGAAGGCTCGGACTTTACCTCCTAGACGCTGTTATCTCCACCAAAAGGCTCCTAGTAAGGTTTCCTACCAGTGAGGGGGTCGGTAAGATACGGGGGGAGCTGAACCCGCCACCACTTTGCTACCACATGGCCGCCAGTCCTTAGGGGGCGATGTCTGCACCTGCACTGAAAGCGCTAGATCACCAAGACTCAAAAAGAAGAGGGGAGCCGACCGAGAACCTGCTAGCCTTCCCCTGGGGGAGGACCCGACACAGACCATCTAAGTTGGGGCTCTGCTTCCGGAGAGAGCCTGGAACCAGCTCCTTGCTTTCCTGCATGCCAACGCAGATATCTTCGCCTAGTCGGCGTCCGACATGCCAGGCATTCTGAAGGAGGTGATTACCCACCAGCTCAACATCAAGCCGGAGTGCCGACCCATCCGGCAGAAGAAGAGGAGCTTCGCTCCCGATAGGCAGAAGGCCATAGACGAGGAGGTACGAAAGTTGGTGACGGCCGGTCACATTCGCGAGGTACATTATCCCGACTGGCTGGCAAATGTCGTGATGGTCCGCAAAGCCAGTGGGAGTTGGAGGATGTGCGTGGACTTTACCGACCTCAATAAAGCGTACCCCAAGGATAGCTTTCTGCTGCCTCGGATCGACTAGTTGGTGGATGCTACATCCGGCCAAGAGACCCTCAGCTTCATGGATGCATTCTTGGGGTACAACCAGATCAGGATGGACCCAGCTGATGAAGAGGCGACCTCCTTTGTAACCGAAAAGGGGATATACTGCTACAAGGTGATGTCATTTGGGTTGAAGAATACGGGGGCCACCTACCAGAGGTTGATGAACAAAGTCTTTGAGTACCAGATCGGGCATAATATGGAGATGTACATGGACAACATGCTGACCAAGAGCATCCGTGCTACCGACCATGTAGCTGACCTAGCGGAGACCTTTGGCAATCTCTGCCGATATTAGATGAGGCTGAACCCATGCAAGTGTGCCTTTGGGGTTACAGCAGGCAAGTTTTTAGGCTTCATGGTGACTCAGCGGGGAATCGAAGCCAATCTCGACAAGATCCGAGCCATTTTGTACATGAGGCCCCCAGCTAACAAAAAGAAGGTGCATCGCCTGACCGGGAGAGTAGCAGCTTTGAGCCGTTTCTTGTCCAAGTCGGTAGAAAGGTGTCTGCCTTTCTTCAAGGCATTGCGCAAGGTTAACAGCTTCGAGTGGACGAAGGAATGCTAGAAGGTCTTCAAGGAGATGAAGAAATTTTTATTCACTCCCCACTGCTGTCCAAGCCAAGAAACGGGGAGGAGCTCTTTCTATATCTCGCAACCTCCCCCGAGGACGTCAGTTCCGTGCTGGTCCGCATGGATGCCGATGGAGCGCAGAAGCCAATTTACTACACCAGCAAGGTACTCCATGATGCCGAGACCAGGTACTCCCGGACTGAAAAAATTATCTTCGCCCTGGTTGTCTCCGCTTAGCGCTTCCGACCCTACTTTCAAGCTCATCCGATCATGGTGCTCACGGACCAACCTCTTTAGACTATCTTGTCCCATCCTGACACCTCCGGTCAGCTGGCCAAATGGGCCATTAAGTTGGGTGAGTTCGACTTATCCATTTGGCCGAGGTCTGCAATGAAGTCACAGGTGTTAGTCGATTTTTTGGTCGAATGCACCTGGGCCAAGGAGCATCCGGACGAGTCATGCCCGGAGGCGCGTGTGGAGCCCCCCACGATTGAAGCAGGAGAGGAAGACTGGATCCTTCATGTTGATGGAGCGTTGAATTCTCAAGGGAGCGAGGCTGGACTCATTCTCGCGAGCCCCGAGGGGGAGGGTGGTGGAGTATGCCCTCAATTTCGTTTTCTAGCCACTAACAACCAGGCGGAGTATGAAGCCTTGCTGGCGGGGATGAAGCTAGCCAAGGAGCTCGGTGCGAAGCGTCTGAGGTCCTTCACGGACTCTCAGCTTGTCTTTGGGTAGGTCGCTGGGGAGTACGAGGCCAGAGACCTGACTATGTCTCGGTACCTGAGCGAGGTGCAATCCCAGGCCTCTCAATTCCTTTACTTCCGCGTCAGCTATATTCTTCGAGCGGAGAAGCCAGGGCTGATGCGCTGTCCCGCTTGGCTACTTCGGCTGACGGGACCTTGGGAAGGACGTACGTGGAGCACCTGCAAGTCCCGAGCATTGAAGCAGTGGAGGAGGCCCTGTCGTCGAGCAGGAGCCCTCTTGGATGGACGCTTATGTGTGGACCTGACCGATGGCGCCCTCCCTGAAGACCCGACCGAGGCAAGACTACTCAGGCGGCGGGCCCCGAAGTTCTTGCTAATGGATGGAAAGCTTACCGAAGGTCATTCTCATACCCTATCATCAAGTACATCGGTCCCACGGAAGCTGATTACATTCTGCGAGAAATCCATGAAGGCATCTATGGAAGTCATCTAGGGGGCAGAGCCTTGGCGTACAAGGCCCTTTGGCATGGGTACTACTGGCTGACTATGAGGGAGGATGCGGCCGAGCTCGTCAAGAAGTGCGATAGCTGCTAATACCATGCCAACATCCAGCAGCAGCCGACGTCTCAGCTGACCCTCTAGCGACACCTTGGCCTTTCGCCCAGTGGGGTATGGACATCTTGGGGCCGTTCCCTCCAGCCTTCGGTCAACGCAAGTTCCTGTTGGTGGCCGTTGACCACTTCACCAAATGGATCGAGGCTGAGGCACTCGCCAACATCACCGAGGGCAAGGTGAGGACCTTCTTCTAGAAATCCATAATATGCCGGTTCGGGCTACCGCATACCATGGTCACCGACAATGACCGACAGTTCGACAATGCGCCCTTCTGAGGATTTTGCACCGAGCTAGGCATCCATCAGCGGTTCACCTCTGTAGGGCATCCTCAGACCAATGGAGCAGCCGAGGTGACCAACCGCATTATTCTTCAAGAATTAAGAGCCCGGCTGGATGACTGCAAAGGACGGTGGGTAGAGGAGCTCCACAATGTGCTGTGGGCCTACCCACAATACCGCGAGCCCCCACTGGTGAGACTCCCTTCAGCCTCGTATTCGGATCTGAAGCCGTCATTCCGATGTAGATCGGCTCTCCAAGCCCCAGGGTGGAGGTATACAGTGAGGAGGACAACCCGAACCAGTTACGGACCAACCTAGACCTGGTGGAGGAGGTGCAAAACCAAGCGCAACTCCGGATGGCAGCCTACCGACAGCGAGCAACCAGGTATTACAACGCTCGCATCCGCCCCAAGACCTTTTTTCCAGGGGACCTAGTCCTACGGCGAGTTGAAGTTTCAAAACCAACAGAAGGAGGTAAGTTAGCACCGAACTGGGAAGGACTTTATTGAGTCACTGAGGCACTCCACCACAGAGCATACAAGATTGAAGGGCTGGATGGAAAGCCACTCCCGCGGACGTGGAATGCTGACAACCTCCATCGGTATTATCAGTAATGCACTCTCTTTTTACATTAAATTTCATGCTTACACTCTTTTGGGCTCTCACCCTACACTTGATGTTAATAAACATGAGTTCAAGTATCCTAGCTTTTCAGCAAAAACCTCGAGGCCAGCTCGGCACAGAAAGTCCAATGTACCATTGACACTGAAGACCGATGTACCATCGGCACCGAAGACCGGTATACCATCGGCTCCCAAAAGCCCGAGGCCAGCTCAGCACAGAAAGTCCAATGTACCATTGGCACTAAAGACCGATGTACCATCGGCACCGAAGACTAGTGTACCACCGGCTCCCAAAAGCCCAAAGCCAGCTCGGCATAGAAAGCCGAATGTACCATTGGCACTGAAGACCAATGTACCATCAGCACCGAAGACCGGTGTACCATTGGCTCCCAAAAGCCCAAGGCCAGCTCGGCATAGAAAGTCCAATGTACCATTGGTACTGAAGACCGATGTACCATCGGCACCGAAGACCGGCATACCACCACCTCCCAAAAGCCTGAGGCCAGCTCGGCACAGAAAGTCTAATGTACCATTGGCACTAATGATCGATGTACCATTGGCACTAAAGAACGGTGTACCATCAGCTCCCAAAAGTCCGAGGCCAGCCCGGCACAGAAAGCCCAATGTACTATTGGCACTGAAGACCGATGTACCATCGGCACCCAAGACCGGTGTATGATCGGCTCCCAAAAGCCCGAGGCTAGCTCGGCACAGAAAGCCCAATGTACCATTGGCACTGAAGACCGATGTACCATTGGCATCAAAGACCGGTGTACCATCGGCTCCCAAAAGCTCAAGGCCAGCTCGGCATAGAAAGTCCAATGTACCATTGGCGCCGAAGATCGGTGTACCATCAGCTCCCAAAAGCCCAAGGCCAGCTTGGCATAGAAAGTCCAATGTACCATTGGCACTGAAGACCGATATAACATCGGCATCGAAGACCGGTGTACCATCGGCTCCCAAAAGCCCGAGGCCAGCTCGGCACAGAAAGTCCAATGTACCATTGGTACTGAAGACCAATGTACTATCGGCACCGAAGACCAGTGTACCACCGGCTCCCAAAAGCTCGAGGCCAGCTCGGTACAGAAAGTCCAATGTACCATTGGCACTGAAGACCGATGTACCATCGGCACCGAAGACCAATGTACCATCAGCACCGAAGACCGGCGTACCACCGGTTCCCAAAAGCCCGAGGCCAACTCGGCATAGAAAGTCCAATGTACCATTGGCGCTGAAGACCGGTGTACCACCGGCTCCTAAAAGTCCGAGGCCAGCTTGGCATAGGAAGTCCAATGTACCATTGGCACTAAGGCCTAAGTCTTCCTCGGCGTCCTAAGGCCGATGTTCCATCGGTCCCTAGAAGCCCGGGTCTTCCTCGGCATCCCAAGGCGATGTTCCATCGGTTCCCAGAAGCCCGAGTCTTCCTCGCCATCTAAAAGTTGATGTTCCTGGGGAATAGAGTTTCCCATCAGCACTGGATCACTGCCCCATCGGCGCCTGGTGGCACGAGGCCGATACAGTCCCTGTCCTGGCCTTGGCTTTCCCGGGGGTCCGGCCCTACATAACTAAAGCAAGGTCGCTCATGGATGAGTAAAAGCTGCCCTTGGCATCGACGAAGCCCCCAGGGTTCCCACGTCGGCAATCCAAGGACTCAAACGTAGCACGTTGAAGTTAGCCAAAAATAATTTCATTAATGATAAAGTGTTTACAAAATGCTGACTGGGTCGGACTTAGTACAAAAACAGAAATAAAATAGTACAAAATCAAAGGCTGGCCATGGGCTTTTTATCGGAGGGGGTCCCCTCGGACCCTTGGTCCGACTCTATATCCATGGCCCGAGGGAGGTCCAGAACCCGGGCCACCTTCTTCCTGGCATCACTGAACCCTGAAGATAGGTGTCCGCGTTGGCTTCGACCAGCTCATCAGCAAAGCGATCGAATTCCTTAAACTCTTCCACTGCTGCTACAACCCGGGCCTCGGCGGCAGCCTCTGCTTCTCGGGCTCGCACCTCCTTCTCCTCCACCATGGAGACTACCTCCCTCTCGGCCTCTTTGGTGCGCGCGGCCCTCGCCTCGGCCACCTGGATGGCCGAGCCTAACTCGATGATATGGAGGTCCTGGGCTTCGATGGCGCTCTCAGCCTCGCAGAGCTGACTAAGTGCCGCCCGGAGCTGGTTGGCTTCGGCCTCCACTCAGTTGGTGGCCTCCCTTGCCTCGGCATCATGGTCGTTTCTCGCCGCCTCCAAGGCCTTTTCTGCCGCCTCCATGGCTCTCTCTGCCACCTCGGCTCGGGCCTGAGCCTCCTCGGCATCCCGCCGGGCCTGGCAGATGATGGCCTCCCCTTCATTTATTACATCCATGGTGGCTCCTAGGAAGTTTGTCACCTGCATTCAAGATGTCAGCCGTGCAAATTGATGGGTACTTGAAGCTAAGGGCAAAAAGTCACTTACCCGGACGAGGGCTGAGAAGGCTTCCCTGAAAAACATGGACGCTCCCAGGTTCCTGAGCTCCTCCTGGAACTCAGGCAGGATAGCCTGAGACATGAGCCGCTCCACTCGGTGTCCGTTGTTCATTAAGAAGAATCCGCGGGGGGTCGGCCCGGCCCTGCTCCCCTCAATGGCCTCGGCACGCTCGGGCTCGGTATATGGAGGGCTGCCCGCTGGCGTCTCTTCTGGAGGCGGGCTCGCTGCCACCGATGGTCCCATGCTGGGGCCCTACTCTGCCTTCGTCGGGGCTGGCTCGGCGGGCACCTGGGGCTCCTTTGTCGCCCCCTCGACCCTCACCTCCTCCGGTGGGGTGTCAGCTATCACATTCACCGGCACAGTTGAAGGCTCTTGGCGTTCGGGAGACGGGGAGACCCACACCGTCGGATGCTTTGGCACCGGGGCCTGCTGCCCCTCACTTGGCCCTGCCTCGGACCTCATCCTCTTGATAGCGGCCTTCCTAAGCTTGGCGGTCGGGACCTTCATTGCTGCACGACATCAATCAGAGTTAAAAAAAAAGGAAAAAAAAAGAAAAGAAGAAGGAAGTTTGCCTAAGTACGGGGATGTCTGTTACTCACCGCTTCGGGTGGTGAGGCCCGCCAGCTGGAGATTGTCCTCCGACAGGAGCAGGTTGTACTTGGGGATGTCGGCGGTCAACAGCTGCCCCAGTGCTTCTTTGTCTCCCGGGAGTATGGTGGAGCTCATATTGGGCCGAAGGTCAGGATCCCCCCACCCGGGCTTAACTTGGTCAAGGTCCGCAAAAAAGAACCGAGACTTCCATCCCTTGACGGAGAAGGGGAGGAGCAGCTTAAGGACACAGCTGGGTCGGGGCTGGAATAGCCACCAACCCGCCTGCTACCTAAGGGTATAGAAACTATGGAAGAGGGAGAGTCTGGGCGTGATCTGGAGATGGTGACAGAGGACAATGAAAGCACAAATGGTCCGAAGGGAGTTTGGGACCAGCTGAGTGGGAGTCAAGGAGTAATAGTCCAAAAGGTTGGTGAAGGAAGGATGAAAGGGCAGGCAGAGACCTAACCTAAAAGATATTTCGTAGATGGCCACTCTATCGGGCCGGGACAAGACCACCCTGTCGTCGGGGATTGGAAGGAAGAGCCCGATATCTCGGAAGACTTGGTAACGGGCCCTGATATTCACCAGGTCCTGGCCCGTTACCGTGGAGGCAGTCCCCATCGGGGATTCTGCCCCCACCCTCGAGGAGGTACCGGCCGCCGCCTGGCGCCTCCTCTCTAGAGCCCTACCGGCGGCCACTGGGCGTTTCCTCACGGGAGCCCTGCCAGTGACCTGTCGCCGGGCAAGAGAAAGATGGTCCTCCGGATCGAAGGACCACGAGGGAGTGGGAGATGCAGAGGCGCGGAGCCTTGAGGGAGAGATGTGGTCGACGGGAGAAGAGGAGGACCAAGAAGGTGAGGAGGCCATTGCAAGGATTTGAAGAAGAAAGGGAAGGGCTCGAAGGGACGAAAAGCTAACCTGTAAAAGAAAATGGCGGAGGCCGGTTCTCGGGTCGCAGGGGAGGTTGAAGGCCAGAGGAAGACGAAGACAACTGAAGAAAAGTGACGGAAACCAGTCTTTCGCTCGGCTTAAAGCAGTTTCAAATTGTCCTGCCTTACCTGCCCGGCCACGCGAACTCCCACTATAGGTTGGGTCGCCTCGGCAGATGCCCGGCGCGTGAGACGATCCGCCTTTGGCCAATGACAGGACGTCGCTGACGTCATCGTCATGATGGCAATGATGGTGGCCGCTTTTCATGGATTTCTAGAGGACAACCCCGCCTCGGGGATGATCCCTACAGATCGGACGGATAGTAGTGACTGCCCCTTCACATCCCCCAGGTCGCTCGCGCTAAGCTATCGCAGTGCCCAGAGACACGTGTCCGAGGGTGGTTGGCAACGGAGAGGGATCAGCCACTTGGGAGGTGACACCCTTTTCACCTCGCCAGGGTGGGCCCGCTTCGTCTCAGGGGCGAGGGGGCATCTGATGTGGCTGATCCAGCATCATCAAAGTAAACGGTAAGTAAACGGTAAGCAAACGGTGAACTGATGGAGCCCAACCTCGGTCTTGCAGGACGGCCTCGGCCCCGAGGCCTCCGAGGTTCCTCTCGGCCTCGGCCTCGAGCGTCAGCCTTAGTCTCGGCCTCGAGCGTCGGCCTCGGCCTCGGCCTCGAGCGTCAACCTCGGCCTTGGCCTCGAGCTTCCGTCTTAGTTTGGCCATCGGGACTGGCAACCCACTGCCTCGAGCCACATGACATGCCCACGTTGCCCATCAACTGCCTGCAGCGGCCACGTGATCCATCACTCGCCTGTAACAGCGCGTGGCCATACCCCATAACGACGCACGCTAGACGCAACCATATCCGCCTGTCACTCGTAGCACCGCACTCGGCAGATGGCAGGCGAGCCGTCCGTTAGTGGACAAAGGCACCTCGAAGTCAGCAATCTTTTGAAAATGGAAAAAGAGAGACCGTCGGACAGGTATAAAAGCTCACACATACAACGAGGGAAGGATCCTGAACTTTAATTTTTTAGCCCTTTTTTGCTAGTTAACTCTTGTCTATTCCCGAGTCGCTGACTTAAGCGTTGAAGGGTCCCCACCGGAGTATCCGATCTTCGGAGACTTTTCTTGCAGAAGCCCGCCGAGGATGATCTCCGTTTCCCAGCATTCAAGGGAGGCGACTTGGCGTCAAGAGCTAGCATTATGATTGTTGATTACTATTATCTTTTTTTTTAATTCAATCGAAACATGTGATTATTTGGTGCCAACACATGTCCATTTTGCGTGCAAGCCATGTTCCACGTCACCCATTCCAAGTGCTACTCGGTCCATTGTAATGACAGACTTATTCCAAATTCTACTTGGTCAATTGTCATACACCAACAATTCAGTATCCAACGGTCTATTTATAATTTATACAATAATTTTCTAATCACGTAGCGTCGTCCCTATTTGATTCTTCCCTAGTTGCAATTTAACAGGTTGGTCGCGTATTTGTTGCCTTTTGTTTTGGATGATTTTTTATTTTTTTTATTTTTTTTGTCATTTTCCCGAAGCGGGGGTCAAACATGGCAGAGCCCATTGGGTGGGTCCACAGTCAGCACGTTCGAACTAGCGAAGGAATACAGCGACCAACGAAGGACGGCAAGCTATCTCTTGTCTTATTAGCAACAGAGATTATGCTGCCAGATATTCGGAAAAACGCGTCGCAAATCCAACCGTGTAGAGGTCCCATCTTCCTCGCCTGATTGCACGGTAGAGCCCGTTGATCCCTTCCACACGGCAGCCTTGGATGCCTACGCCTATCATTTCTTGCCGTTTCCAACTCCTAACCATCCAACTACCCATGATTGGGACTCATTCTTAGACTCGAGGAATATATATAGAACCCCTAGCTGCGCCAGTCATCGACCACGCTTGTTCTGAGACAACTGAGACTTTCCCTTTCCCGTCTCTGAAGGAAAGAATTGATCTCCTTGGCTTCCACTATATCTTCCTCCCCCCATCTCATCGATTTGCGTGGAACCAATCAGCTTTCAGAACAAGATGAAGCCCCATACCTTTCTTCTCCTCAGCTCCATCTTCCTTTCCACCTTATTCTTCATCAAAGCTAGCCCCGTGACATCTCAAGGAGTTGGTAAGCAAATGACAACCGAGTGCCATCATGAACTCATCCCATTGCTTTCATGTGCTAACTTTTGTGCTCCAACTGTCATGAAGAGGAAGAGGAGTTCAGCTATAAGAGTGGGAGCGAGACGGGGCCCGAGCACTGGGGTGAGCTCGACAAAGATTGGTCGGTCTGTGGGACGGGCCAGTTCCAGTCCCCGATCGATTTGTCCGACAAAAGGGTGCAGCTGCTTCACCACTTGGCTCAGCTACGTAGCTCCTATCGCCCTGCCAATGCTGTCATGAAGAATCGTGGCCATGACATCATGGTAAGTGCCAATCAATCTCGGGACATATATCCAGTGTTTGGAATGAAACTATATATTTGAACAAAAGTGGACACGATTTATAATGCTGTGACCACTTGGATTACATATCTGTAAGCATGATCGCTTGCATAAAAGTTCGATCAAATTATTGGTATAAAATTAACATTCGAACACTAGGCATAACTACATCTCTTGCTGTGATCCAAGAGTACAGTACTGCAGTGCACTCAATTTTACGTGCCCGCTTATAATTGCCATGCCTTGTGATTTGTGATCTAATGGAGGATGCTTTGTTGTCAGATCGAATGGGAAAATGAGACAGGAGGGATATGGATAAATGAAACCAAATACCTTCTCAAGCAAGTGCATTGGCACTCACCATCAGAGCATACCATTAACGGACGCAGGTATAGCCTATTCCAATCTTCGCTACACTTGCTCAGAAAACGTATGTATTAAGCTAGGCATATTGATCAGAAAAGCTTACGCGATTTTGTGATGCAATTGTAGATACTCGCTTGAGTTGCACATGGTTCATCAAAGTGCTGACAATAAGACTGCCGTGGTCGGTATTTTGTACACAATTGGCCGGCCTGATCCATTCCTTGCTAAGGTTAGTGCCAGAGCTCCAAGTGTTTTACTTGTGTGATTTAAGCTTCGATAGAGGAAGTGCTGACGCTATAAATCGTGATGCTTGAAATCTAGATGGAGGGCTACATCAAGAAAGTGGCACACATGGCAGAATCCGAGGAGGAGAAGTTGGGCATGGTGGATCCAAGGGACATAAGAAAGGGGAGTAGGAAGTATTATAGATACATGGGCTCCCTTACCGCTCCTCCTTGCACTGAAGGAGTCGTGTGGACCATCATTAGAAAGGTTGGCACTATATATCTCCTACTTGGAGGCCCTCTAGCTTCAATAACCTTGTCGAGATTCAAAGCTTTATATATGGTTTGCACTCATGCGGTGGTAATCGACGTTTCCAGGTGCGAACGGTTACGAAGGAGCAGGTGAACTTGCTGATAGAAGCCGCCCGTGATGTGAGTAGTCTCTGAAGCCCATCCATACTCTTTTGTCTTCATACCAAACCTTTCCAAAGAACTGAGTTCTCTGATCAGCTTTCCATTCTCAAATCGATGCCCGGCCCATGGTTTGCCATTTAACAATCAGAGACAATCAACCAAAAAACTCATAAAAATCTCAGAGACAATCAACCAAAAAACTCAGAGACAATCAACCAAAAAACTCAAAAAAATCCATGGCTCATAAAATCACTCAGCTGGTGTATTGTATTGTCACATCTCCCCTTGAATTGGCGTTGACAAGTGTGCGCATAATAAAGTGAATGGTGCAGTCCGGCTGAGTGATTTTTCTGAGTTACCATTGGCAATAATTCTATCGAAAATTCTTCCGATGGAGCCAGTTTCTTGATTCTGCATGCCTTGTGTCCGGCTTCATGGAACTTGATTCCAACACTCTATCTCTATGTTGATGGTGGTATATATTGTTAGAGTGGAAGATCAATTAATAGCCTACTCGGTTTCCATCGAAAGCTTTAGATGTGATTTTTTTTTTTCAAGGAAAATAAATTATTGAATTGTTTGTGGAGTTCTTATTTTGACCATCTTCTTCTATATTCTTGCAGCACACGGAGAATGCAAGGCCTTTACAGCCGATTAACAAGAGGACTGTTGGCTTGTATCGACCTCGAAAGCTTCGATCTTGATTCAACTTTTGTTACTCGAAAGTAAGCATATTATGGAGGACGGCGCTGTGCATTTGGCTCACCAGTCACCGCAGCTGCTGCTGATCTGTTGGTTTGCTGTGGCAGTAGATCGATTTGTTTTAAATAATAAAGCCTTATAAGGCTCAACTTTATTCTTTTATTTTTGATGTATATCAAAAGATAAGGAATATAATAATGTTAATTTGATGCTTCCGCTAGATCAAAAACATGTAGCACTTTTAATTTTGATGTCATTGCTAGAATCATAATGGGCGATGCACAGAGAGTCACCTAGCTTGCATGTCAGTTGACTATAACCAGGGAAAAACATATAAGATGCTGGCTTCGATGGTCATGTTGGTGTTGAACACTGGATTAACATGACCTTGAACAAGCCCGTTTTATTCTGCTGCTTTCTGGCACTTTATATGTGTCAAATTTAGGTTTTGTTCTCAATACCTTTCTTGTGAGGATTGCTTACTTTATATAAAAGTTATCGGACTAACTACAAGGCTAAAAATCAGCCATTACATAATATACAGATGATTATGTAAGGTAAGAATAAATGTCTATCAATTCTATGCATATATACAATATACTCTACTCTTATGGCAATGATGCTGATTTTCTGCCTAAACAATTCTCCCCTTGATGCGCCCTTAGTTAGCCAATTTGAATTTCAAAATTTAAATTCAAAACTTTCGCTGAACTGGCCCTTTGGCTCGCCAAATTAGTCATGAAATCTATCATTTTTGCATATCAAATCAGCTTTGAAATCTATCATTTCTGAGCACCAAATCAGCCTTGGAATCTACCATTTCTGCTTCCTTGACTAGCTGTTAATTCTACTAATACAAATCAGCCTTGGAATCTACCATTTTTGCTCCCTTGACTAGCTGTTAATTCTACTAATATTCCCCCTCAAATTGATGCTGGGCGATTGAGAAGCATCAATTTATCAATTAAGAACTGATGTCGGGGACGAGAGAGAGACTTGGTGAAGAAATTAGCAGTTTGGTGTTTAGTAGAAATGTATGGAAGAGTAATCTCCTGACGAGCAAAAGCTTCACGAATGGAATGACAATCCACTTCAATATGTTTGGTGCGCTAATGAAAAACAGAATTGGCAGCAATTTGAATAGCACTGGTATTATCAGCATGAAGAGGAGTAGGAGTAAGCTGTGGAACACTAAGTTCGCCTAACAACCCTCGAAGCCATATAATTTCAGAACAAGCAGACAACATAGCCCGATATTCAGACTCGGTGGATGACTTCGATACACAAGCTTGCTTCTTACTCTTCCAAGAAATGAGGGCGTTGCCAAGAAACATACACCAACCCGTAACAGAACGATGAGTATCCGTACAACCAGCCCAGTCGACATCACTAAAACCCTTCAACTGTAAAGAATTCTCAGAGAAAAAAAATAAACCACGACCAGATGTCCCTTTGAGATATCGAAGAAGACGACGGACAGTGGCCAAATGTGTCTGGCAAGGAGCCTGCATAAACTGACTGACCTGCTGAACAGCAAACGAAATATCAAGTCGAGTAATGGTCAAATAATTCAAACTGCCCACCAGCTGCCGATACATTGAAGGATCAGATAAGAGATCACCATCCGCCTGACGCAATTTTAAATTGACCTCCATAGATGTAAGAACCGAATTTGCGTCTTGAAGGCTGCTAAAGAAAGAAGTTCTTGGGTGTACTTATGCTGATGTAAGAGCATGCCATTTGGGCAATGGTGAACCTCTAGTCCAAGAAAATACCTCAGTGGACCAAGATTTTTCATATGAAATGAAGATTGAGACGCTGTTGGAGTTGCTCAATTAACTGGAGATCAGATCCAGTAATCACAATATCATCAACATACACAAGAAGTATAACAATCCCAAAGCTAGTCTTGCGAAAGAATAGAGAGGAGTCATACTGACTCTGAGAAAAAGTGACACCAGATCACCTCTCTTGATCACCCACCAGTGTTCAATCATCTTCTCCAGCAAGCCAAGGATATTCTGGCAGGCTTCGCCTCGATCGAAGGCCAGCAAAAAGTCCCAGAGACCAGAAATTTCAGTGGAGACCCTCCGACGCTTAAGTTAGTGCTTGGGGCAATAGCCGTGAGATTGAGAAAAAGCTCGAGAGTCTTAGAAAGGTGCTCTGTGCGAGTGTATATGAGTTGTTGTTACCTGATCGGGGTTCCTTCTTATCTATTTTATTGATGTTTGTGAGACTTGAGGTATAACCATTTGTCAGGGCATGTACAATAAGGGCAACAACAGTGGGGCTTGCCTCCCTATGGTTTGTCAGAGTTAGTAGGCCGTGTCTTATCGAAGTGGGTGGCTGCAGTAAGGTTGGCGGGCCAGGTGCCATCAGATATGGGTAGCCATGGTAGAGTTGTAGGTGCTGCTTGATTTGAATGGCTTCTTTAGGCTTGCAGAGCATGGACAACCATTACGGTATTTGCCAGACATGTTTCTCATATCGCATATATGTTGTCCTTTTTTGAATCATTGGGAGACGTGTGGGCAGTGGTGAGTGGTGGAGCAATGGAGCCATATATGTGGGCCCCACGATGTGGCTGCTGGGACACTGCTTGGGTGGTTACTAAGATTGACTTGAAGTCACGGAGGGCAACTGGAGGCATAGCCTGGGTGGCCAAGTTGGGGTCCTATCCAGGAGGTCGGCTGGAGTGCGCAGCCCGGATGGCCTAGTCGGGTCCCACTCGGGAGGCCTGCTGGAGGTGCTCAGCTTTGCCTTGCTCCTCCTTCACCATCACGTAGCCGGAGCACTGCTTGAAGGACACAGGAGGTTACCCCGGGAGTGCCGAGGTCTGATCGGGGTCTTGTTGATGGGGAGCAGCGAGGGCACTGATGGTGGGTAAAGGCAGGAAAGAGATGAACAATGAAGAAGAGGGTATTTTCGTTGGGCCTCCCATTGCACCCACCCCAAGAAAGATCAGTTCCCTCTCTCTCTCTTTCCCTCTGTGATGATCTCCTATGTCTCTTGTCAGGACCCATGGCGAGGGTGTCGAAGGTGGCTAGGTGCTCTAAGATGATATGGCTCCACAAGATCTTCTTGCTTTTAGACCAGCCATAACTGGGGTTGTTGGTGAAGATCTTGCGATGGTAGCTATGGGAGGTGAGGCGGTAGAAGCGGTCGAAGGGCTTGATGGCATAGTGGAGGAGCTGAGGGGTGGCTTCGATGGCAGATGAAATCAGAGCTCCCCTCTCCTTCCCTTCCTTGATGTTGGCTCTGAGAGAGAGATCGAGAGAGAGAGAGAGAACTGTGAGAGCAGAAGAATCCGGGAGCAGAGGAGTCGAGAGCAGGGTCCGGCTCTTTGTGCCGGATTGGGACACTCTCGGAGGTGGAGGAGGCTGTCCGAGAGGAGTCAAGAGTAGGGTCTGGCTCCTGGTGCCAGATTGGGACACTTGTGGAGGCAGAGGAGGCCATCCGAGAGGAGTCCAGGAGCAGAGGCCGATCAGCTGAGGTCCAGGTTGACTGGCCGAGGCCGACTGTTTGAGGCTAATGCTAAGGTCAATTGTCTGAGACAGACTGGCCGAGGCCGAGGCCGATTGGAGAGGTCCAAGGCTAACTGAAAATGGCCGACCTGAGTGGCCAACTGAGGGGGTTTGAACGATTGCCATTATCTATGGGGTTTATTGGTCCCATTAGATGCCCTCCACATTTTTGAGCTTATGCGACTGCGTGCTTTGCATCCACCAAACAAAAGGAGTATAGAACTCTTTATTTTGCATTGTCTTTGCATGCTAGCTTCATCTCTGATTGCTTCCTAATGGAAGAATTCTTTTCTTTTTGCACTGCTTCCGATATTGATTATTTTATTTATGTTATGTGGACTCTTGATCATATCTGCATGTTCTATGAAACTGTGCATTTGCTTGCCTTAAGCAAGGTTGGAGGTAGGTTGGTTACCTTTGATTGGCTGGCAGCAGCCAGTAATTCTCTCCTGACATGGAGTCTGAAAGTGGATGCTCATCAACTGTAAGCTGGGGAGTTGATCTCTTCCAGCTGTGAATTGACTTAGTCTTCTTCTTTTAACATGAAGTCTAGTTAGCTGTTGGCTGCTGAGGCAGAGTTAAGGCCAAATCCGAGATGAGGCTGCTGAGGCAAAGTTGAGCCACTGAGGCAAAGATGGAGCATAGCTTGTGTGGCCGAGTGGATCGAAGTCCTATCCGGGAGGCTTGCTAGCCGCTAAGACAGAGATGGAGATTACTACGATCGGTTCGAAGGCTACTGTGATCGACTCAGGGGTTACTAAGATCGATCTAAGGACTATTAAGACTGACCCAAGGGCTGCTGAGACCAACCCAAGGGCCTTTGGTACCAACTCGGGGGTTTCTAGGCCTGCCCGAGGGATGACTCAAGGGTCATTGGAACCTGCTCGAGAGCCTTTTAAAATTGCCTTGGGGGTTTTTGGGCTTACTCAAGGGATGACTCGAGGGCCGCTAGGACCTGTTTGAGAGCCTTTTAGAACCATCTTGGGGGTTTCTGGGCTTGCCCGAGGGGTGACTCGAGGGCCGCTGGGACTTTCTTGAGACCATTTTGGAATCGCCTCGGGGATTTTTGGGCCTACCTGAGGGGTGACTCGAGGGCTGTTGGGACTTACTCGAAGCCTTTTGGAATTGCTTTGGGGGTTTCTGGGCCTGTCCGAGGGGTGACTCGAGGGTCGCTGTGACCTTCTTGAGAGCCTTTTAAAATCATCTCGGGGGTTTCTGGGCCTGTCCAAGGGGTGACTCAAGGGTCACTGGGACCTTTTCGAGAACCTTTTGGAACCGCCTTGGGGGTTTCTGGTCTTGCTCGAGGGGTAACTCAAGGATCGGTAGGACCTGCTCGAGAGCCTTTTGGAACCGCCTCAGGGGTTTTTAGGCCTGCCCGAGGGATTGCTGAGAAGTTAATCTACATTTTGGAAGAGGACAGGAGGTCCTATCTAGGTAACTTGTTGGAGGTCCTACCCAGGTGGCCTGTTGGAGGCATCCATCATGGAGTTAGAAGGTGTCTTTAGTCGATGGAGAGACTAGATGATGAAGTAGCATCCCTGATGCTTCTTTGTGAAATGTCTTTAGGAGAGTTTGTCTCCTTCTGCTGATTTAGGTACTTCAGCATGTTGGCGACCTGCCCCCTAGGGAATCATGTCGTCTGGAGGTGAAAGGTGTGGTGCCTCGCTTGGGTTCCCTCCAGTGTCGCTGTCCATAGGAGGGGAGATTGATTGGACGACGAGTGGGAGATCGAGGCTGCTTGGGGGCTTCATGGTGGTGGTGCTCTTGCTAGTGAGCTCGATAGCCATTCTGGTGGCGCTCCAGTGAGGAATGGTGGCAGTGAGTCTTTGACGAAAAATTTTTTTGCTAGTGAAATGATGGCTGGCCTGAGAAGTAATCGTAGGAGGAGCAGAAGCTCCTGGGAGCCTCACGGTGGTGCTCTTACTGGTGAGCTTGATGGCTGTTCTAGTGGTGCTCCGGTGAGGCATGGCAGCGATGAGTCTTTTGGGGAGAACTCCCACTAGTGGAAAGATGGCTGGCCTGAGCATCAACCGTAGGAGGAGAAAGGGCCCTTGGCTACTACTGTATGGCCATAGAGTGCTCCTTTCGCAGCTTCTGGATAGTTACCACTAGTGCTTGAACTTGCTGGATGAGGGTAGCAAGATGGTCCTATTGAGTAGTTTGAGGTAGTGGCAATGGTGGAGTAGAAAGGCTGACTTTCTGTTGCTCAGCTCGTCATAAGGGTTCTCTCATGCCTTTGGTAGAGACCTCTTGGGCTCTTGTTATCACCATCTTTTTGATCTAGAAGGGATGAGGATCTACATGCTAGCATTGCTAATGATTCGTGCTATAAACCCTACTTGGCGCACCAATCTGTTGACGCTAGATCACCTCTCTTGATTGCCTACGAGCATTCGGCCGCCTTCTTCAGCGAGCCAAGGATCTTCTAGCAGGCTTCGCCTTGATTGGGGACCTGTAAAAAGTTTTGGGGATCGGAGATTCCAACGAAGACCCTCCAATGCTCAAGTTAGTGCTCTAGGAAACAGCCGTGAGCTTGAGAGAAAGCTTGAGAGTCTTAGAGAGTTGCTCTATGTGAGCGTGTATGAGTTGTTGTTACATGATTGAAGGTCCCTCTTACCCATTTTATTGATGTTTATGAGACTTGAGGTATAACCACTTATCAAAACATGTACGGTAAGGGCAGCAACAGTGAAGCTTGCCTCCTTGTGGTATGTCAGAGCTAATAGGCTATATCCTATCAGAAGTGAGTAGCTGTAGTAGGGTTGATGGGTGATGCAGGGCGATATTCAAAACGCCTGCAACTCAAGAACGATCTAATCTGCGAGAAAAGAATTCGTCCAGGTTTGGTTCGAATCTTGACAGGAAAAGGGAAAAATTTCGAATTTTGATCACTCACAATCCGAAATTTTAAAAGGAAGAGCAATTGAATTTTCAATTCAATTGTTTTGAATCAGAAAAAAAAAGAAAATATTCATCTCCATTCAAGAACAAAAAAAGGAAATCTAAAATAGCATCTTTTCTTCTCTGCCTCTGACGACCGCCCAAAACCAACTTAAATAAAAGAGATAAAACCCTAACATCATAAGTTTTGTTAAAAATTACAACTATGCTATTAAAAACAAAAATAGGCCCAAAACTCCTATCAAACGAGCCCGGATGGCCAAAATCCACAGCAGCTCATGGCCAACAGCAATGACTTTGAATCAGCAGCCCGTTTCCATATGACCAGCCAAGTTTGGGCCCAGTCCGACACAAGAAATTTCAAGCCCGTTTGTTCTGCAACCTCTTGGACCTTCGTAGATTATCTGGTGTGGTCTTCCCTGACGTGGCCTGCTGACTCTGGGA
Organism: Calamus simplicifolius; assembly: GCA_900491605.1. Lineage (NCBI taxonomy): Eukaryota > Viridiplantae > Streptophyta > Magnoliopsida > Arecales > Arecaceae > Calamus > Calamus simplicifolius. Next base: position 989,709 of record UESW01003988.1, on the reverse strand, counting down.
TGCTGGTACAGGAACATCCAAGGACTGGTTCGACTGACCCAAACTCTGGTCCGAAGTGATGTCCTCATCACTCTCCCCTTCCTCTGAAAAGCTTGACCTCAAGCTCGCATTCTCTCCTGCATAAGGGGTCAGATGCCGAATGTTGAACACATCCGAAATAAAGACATCATCTAGTAACTCAACCCGATAGGCATTGTCACCAAATTTCTCCAATACCTGGCATGGACCTATCTTCTTCGGCTTGAGCTTCGTTAAAGCTCCCTTTGGATACCGCTCCCTCGGTAAGTAAACCCATACCAAATCGCCCACTTCAAAGGACTGTTGCCGACGCTGCTGATCAACTTTCGCCTTGTATTTGGCGTAAGTCTGCTCCAATTTGGCTCTAACAGTCGCATGTATCTCCTGCAAGTCAGACACTCTATCTTCGACCTTCTGACTCACCTTCTCTGGCGACTCAAATGGCAGAACATCCAAAGGACCTCTTGGCAAGAACCCAAACAATATCTGAAACGGAGCAAACCCTGTAGAACGGTTCACTGAAGAGTTGAACTCAAACTCAATCTTCGGCAAACACAAATCCCAGCTCCTGAATTCATGCACATTTGCCCGCAACAGATTACCCAAGCTACGGTTGACAACTTCAGTCTGTCCATCCGTCTGAGGATGATAAGGACTGCTGAATTTCAACTTTGTGCCCAACTTCTTCCACAGCTCTCGCCAGAAGTGTCCCATAAACTTGCTGTCCCTGTCTGACACTATGGATGCCGGTATACCAAAATGCCGAACCACTGAAGCAAAATACAGGTCAGCAACCTTTGATGCATCAAAAGTGGTTTTGCATGGCAAGAAACATGCCACCTTACTGAACTGATCCACAATCACCATAATCGAATCCAGTCCCCTTGCTGTCCGCGGCAATCCAACAACAAAGTCCATAGAAACATCTCGCCATGGTGCCTCTGGGATAGGTAAAGGCGTGTACATACCTTGGTTCGTGTCTGTCCCCTTCGACTCTTGACACAACCTGCACCTCTTCACAAAAGCTTTGACATCTCGGTCAAGACCAGGCCAATAAAACCACTGCCGAATCAACCAGGCTGTTTTATCCCTTCCGAAGTGACCCTGGTTATGCAGTTCCTGGATGATCAACACACGAAGAGACGTATCAGGAACACATAAACAGTTACCTCGAAACAAATATCCATCATGGAGAACGAAATCAGTTCGCTCCCCCGCCTCAATTTTGGCCAAAATCTCCTTGAAGTGCTCATCCACACGAATGTCCTCCCTTACACTCTCAAAGCCGAGAGTGTACACATGCATAGCGCCAATCAACAAGCTCTGCCTACTCAAAGCATCAGCCACTCTATTCAACGTACCAGACTTGTGCTTGATGCTGAAAGTGTATTCCTGCAAGGCACTCACCCACTTCGCATGCCTTGAACTCAGTTTATGCTGACCCTGCAAGAACTTCAGCGCCTGATGGTCTGAATACAGTACAAACTCCCACTGAATCAAGTAGTGGCGCCAATGCTGCAAGGATCTCACAATGGCGTACAATTCCAGATCATAAACTGAATAAGCCAGTTTAGCTCCTCCCAGCTTCTCACTGAAGTATGCGACTGATCTTCCTTCCTGGTTAAGCACTGCCCCAATTCCAGTCTTCGAAGCATCACAATCCACCTCAAAAACTCTATCAAAATCAGGAAGAACCAATAAAGGAGCTTCGGTCAATCTGACTTTCAGCCCATCAAATGCCTCCTGTGCGGCATCATTCCATCCAAATCTGGCTCCCTTCAACAATTTCGTTAAAGGTGCAGCCAGCTCACTATACCCCTTGACAAACCTGCGATAAAATCCTGTAAGACCCAAAAATGATCTTAATTCTGTCAAGGTTGAAGGTACTGGCCATTCCACAATTGCATGCACCTTATTCCTATCTGGGAGAATCCCCTCTCCAATCACAACGTACCCCAAAAAATTAGTCTCCCAACCATCCAAATGCACTTCTCTGGGTTAGCAACTAACTGGTTCTCACGTAACACTGACAAAACCTGTGCCACATGGCCCACATGCTCTTTGGCTGTCCTGCTGTATATCAAAATATCATCAAAGTAGACAACCACAAATGAGCTATGAAATGGACGTAAAACCTGGTTCATTACGCGCATGAATGTGCTCGGCGCGTTGGACAACCCGAATGGCATTACCAACCATTCATACAGCCCTTCCTTAGTCTTGAAGGCTGTCTTCCATTCGTCTCCAGGCTTCATCCTTATATGATGGTACCCACTCTTCAAATCAATCTTCGTGAAGACCTTAGCACCACTCAACTGATCAAGCATGTCGTCCAATCTCAGTATCGGAAACCTGTACTTCACAGTAATTTTGTTAACTGCGCGGCTGTCGACACACATGCGCCACGTACCATCCTTCTTCGGTACCAAAAGGGCTGGCACCGTGCATGGGCTAATGCTCTCCCGTACGAACCCCTTGTCCAAAAGATCTTGGACCTGCCTCCTCAATTCCTCATGCTGTTGCGGTGTCATCCGATAATGAGCCTTATTCAGCAACACTGAGCCCGGAATAAGGTCAATGCCGTGCTGAATATCTCGGAGAGGTGGTAATCCAGCCGATAGCTCCTTTGATACAACATCTCGGAATTCCTCCAAGACAGACACCAACTCCTCAGGAATCATATTTGGCCTTTGCTCCTCTTCCACGCCGAAGTCTGACTTGCTCACCAAAGCAAAACAAACATCCTCTCCATCCAAACTCGCATCGAATTATGTGCTTGGTAAACAAATTACTGTATTCTGTCCACTCACTTCCTGAAGCGGCTTCAAAATAACTTTCCTCCCATCTGGACGCAGCATATAACTGTGGGTGTACCCGTTGTACACTGCCCTGTTATCAAACTGCCACGGATGCCCCTGTATGATGTGAGTAGCATCCATTGGAACAACATCCGCCTCAATAGTTGTCTTGAAATGAGGACCAAAACACAGTGACAACTTACACCTTCGGCTGACCTGAATGTCTGCACTTCGGTTCACCCAACCGAGCTTATATGGATGTGGGTGAGGGTCTGTCTGCAACCCCAGCTTTTTCATAGCCTCCTCTGCTATCACATTCTCCCAACTGCCGGAGTCTATGATAACACGACATGTTTTGCCAGCCACAAAACATTTCGTTGTGAAGATGTCATGCTGACGCCAATCTTCATCTGATCTCGGCGCCAGACACATTCTTCGTATCACCAAGCTCTCCCCTTGAATATGGTCCGGATCAATAACACACAGCTCATCATTAAATTCCTCATCCTCAGGGAACTCTCCTCCATTTTCGTCCTCCATATAATCCTCCATATACAACTGAGCTCGCGCCTTGGGGCATTCATTGGCATAGTGCCCCAAATTCTGACACCGATGGCACCGAATGTTAGCCCTGTTGCTGCCCACTCTCGCCTGAGAACCCGAGGTTCCATTCGACCCTGTTGGTCTTGGAGGTACTGATGCCTGCGGCCTCGCTACTGGAGGCATAAATTTGCCCCCTGAATTCTGCCTTGAACTCTGGCCCGTAGTAAAACCCCCTCTGCTCTGAAACCCCCTGTTTCTCATCAAGCTCTTTTCCACTGCCTGAGCCCTCATATGCGCATCTCCTACACTATCAATTCGATGCACAGCCAGCGCATCTTGGATTGGCAGCCTCAAGCCATGAAGATACATGGCTATCAATCTTGGTTCAGCCTCAATCAACCGATTTCGTGCAACCAATCGATAAAATTCAGTTGTGTACTCCTCGACGCTCCGACTACCTTGCGTCAAACCATGCAACTTCGAATACAAAATCTGCTCATGGTTCGGAGGCAAAAACTCCCTGTTCATCTCCTGCTTTAGCGCTGCCCATGACGCTAATGGAGGTCTCCCATCCATATATCTACGATAGTGCTGCGCATGCCACCAAGCAGCAGCCCTATCTCTGAATCAATTGTGACAAGCGGTACCTACTTATCTAAGGGCACCTCCTTCAGACGAAAAACATCATCGACCTGAAGGGTCCAATCAACATACTCGTCTGGATTAATTCCTCCTTTAAACTCTAGAATTTCGACCCTGAAGCCTGCTTCCCACCGATTCTGATTTTTAAAATAGGGAGGTTGATCGACATACCTTGGAAGTCCAACATCAGGCCTCTGTTGCCCTCTTCGAATTGGTGGTGCCTCCAGATTTTCGAAACCCCTCTCCCTACCTCCATCAATTTCATCACGCTCCTCCACTCGAAGGGGTTGGGCATGATTCTGCACCTCCAGCCGCGCCATCATCGCCTGCATGGTTTGCATCATCTGTTGCATCACCTGGTGCTGGTCTCGCATGGCGTCTTACATAGCATCTCTCACGGCGTCTCTCAGGGATTGATCGTTGTTCTTCTGCTCCATTGGATCAAATTTCGGTTAGGGTTGATATTTGGGTTTGGAAGGAATGGATCAAGGCGGTAATGGAAGGAATGGATCAAGGCAGTAATGGAAGGAATAGATCAAGGCGGTAATGGAAGGAATGGATCAAGGCTCTGATACCAAGTTGATGCAGGGCGATATTCAAAATGCCTGCAACTCAAGAACGATCTAATCTGCGAGAAAAGAATTCGTCCAGGTTTGGTTCGAATCTTGACAGGAAAAGAAAAAATTTCGAATTTTGATCACTCACAATCCGAAATTTTAAAAGGAAGAGCAATTGAATTTTCAATTCAATTGTTTTGAATCAGAAAAAAAAAAGAAAATATTCATCTCCATTCAAGAAAAAAAAAGGAAATCTAAAATAGCGTCTTTTCTTCTCTGCCTCTGACGGCCGCCCAAAACCAACTTAATAAAAGAGATAAAACCCTAACATCATAAGTTTTGTTAAAAATTACAACTATGCCATTAAAAACAAAAATAGGCCCAAAACTCCTATCAAACGAGTCCGGATGGCCAAAATCCATAGCAGCTCATAGCCAACGGCTATGACTTTGAATCAGCAGCCCGTTTCCATCTGACCAGCCAAGTTTGGGCCCAGTCCGACACAAGAAATTTCAAGCCCGTTTGTTCTGCAACCTCTTGGACCTTCGTAGATTATCTGGTGTGGTCTTCCCTGACGTGGCCTGCTGACTCTGGGATGCTGGTACAGGAACATCCAAGGACTGGTTCGACTGACCCAAACTCTGGTCCGAAGTGATGTCCTCATCAATGGGCCAGGTCCCGTCAGATATAGGTAGCTATAGTAGAGTTGGTGGGTGCCTCTTGATTTGGACGGCTGCGGCGGGCTTGCAAGGCATGAGCGGCCATTATAGCATTTTCTAGACATGTCCCTCACATTGCACGTCTGTTGTCCTATTTTGAATCATTAATGGGAGATGTCTAAATAGTGGTGAGTGGTGGAGCAGTATAGCAAGGTACGTGGGCCCCACGACATGGCTGCTAGGGCACTGCTTGGGTGGTTGCTGAGCCCAACTTGAAGTCGCGGAGGGCAGCTGGGAGCACAGTCTGGGTAGCCAAGTCGGGTCCCACTCGAGAGGCCTACTGGAGGTGCTCTTAAAGATTGATCACCATCGTTAGTCAAGCATGATCTCATCAGCTTCATTAGGGGTTATTGATAGAATATTGTTGGGAATTGTATCCTAAAGCCAATCATTTGATGATTGTGCTAATGTAAATTGTATATAAATTGATATATTAATAAAAGTTATTTGGTAGTTTATTCATTACAAGAACATCTTCTTAATACTCCTGATTGTAATGAAGCCCTTAGGATCTTCCTTCACGATAAAGGAGGATTTATCTTTGAAGGTCTTTAAAAAGGTTCGCAACCATATGATATACTATGACAGGGCCATAGTACTATAAATTATAGGACATTGTATATCATATTTGTTGGTTGTCCTCTTAACCAAGGAGTGTAGAGACACTGGTATGACATACAGGTGAAAGTGTAGGAGTACATTTCACCGAACGTGACTCATTTCCGGATACTCTACTGTCAAGAGTTAATCCGAGAAGATATAGGTATAAGTATCCTTCAGACCTGAAGATCACAACCAGTGGCTTACAAGCAACTCATTGTACTTAGGTGCCGGACCACCTGGATTTCTAATCCAGCTACGAAAGGTTACTGGATGCAGTCAAGTACTTGTGGTAGTCAGTTATGGATCAAGATGGAATTTGACCTATCCCGTTAAAAGGAGAAATGCTTGTGTTTCAATTTAGCAAGACCTTGGCTAAGGCACTTCATGTGAAAGTCACATGATCACTAAAATTGAAATCACTTTATGGATTTGCTATTTAGAGTTGACAGGATCTTAAGCCATCCTTAGCATTTGTGGTCAAGAGGATGAATTATACGGTAACTGTTTCTTAGGGTTCTTGGAGTTTGCTCGGCAACTCTTCGACCAATCCGGACATCGGGTTCCATTGCTAGATGGGCACATCAATTAGTATAGAAAGTTGTTTCTATGCTACCGGCTTAGGTTCGAACCTAGAGAGTCACGCGCATAGAAGTTTCCTAGGATGATCTGTTTGCTGATCAACGATTGAGAATCGTATATGATTTAATTAATTAATTTGATTGATTGAATTATCTCAATTGGGTTAAGTACAATTGAATAAGATTCAATTTGGTTTAAGTCTATTAGAAGGAATAGTCAATTTCAAATATTGATTTAAAATTAGACTTGATTTGGATTTAAATAGATTCAGGACTAGCCAAATTTGATTTGGGCTAGGACCATGATCTATGTGGGTTCAGTCCAATAAGTTCAGATTAGCTTAAACTAAAAACTAAACCCAAACATCTCGCATAAGTCTGAGAGATTAAATTCACATATAGAATTTAATGTCTTGCATTAATCTTCTCCAAATAATTCCGTCGGAATTCTAAAGTGTTAGAATTTATATGGAATAAATGCGCCTCTTTGTATTAACCAAGTGCTACGGTTCGATGACTCTTTGATTTTTACCGAACTTTGGAATTAACCAAGCGCTACAGTTCGATGACTCTTTGGTTTTTACCGAACATCGAAATTAACCAAGCGATACGGTTCAATGTCTCTTTGGTTTTCACCAAGCGGCGGAATTCTAAATGTTAGAATTTAATGGGTTGGCTAAAAAGAGACTATAAATAGAGGACATCTACACAGAAGAGAAAAACAACACACGATATGTCGTGAATTGATTTTCTAAAGAATTAGAATAGAAAATCCTGGTGATTCTGGTGCTAACAGAAGTGTCGAGGATCGTAGAAGAAGAATTCAAGTGGGAGGATTCAAGATCAGCAAAGTCATTTTCCGCGAGCTAGCACTCCCGGGAATCCGATCATTCGGGGCTTCACGTGGACGATACTAGAGGCCGGACGATTGAACGGCTGCAGAGCATAAAAGGATTTACCAATTGCCTTTAAGGTAAGTGATATGATCCCTAGATCTTAAGGCATGCTTCAAGATAAGAAGTATGACTTCTTGCCTTGAAGATCAAGACATGATATTGATAGTTTTATTTACATGCATGCCTCGGAGATTGTTTCTCCCTTCAAATGGTATCAGAGCAAGGTTTCGTATTGATCTAATTTATTGCATGTAAATTAATGCTCTTATTAATTGTGTAATCAAGGCTAAAACAAATCATAGGTCTATTCGGTCACAGATGGATTGAAAATCCAAATTACCCATTCAACGAGGTATTCACATATTGCCGTGATAATTTAAATTGATCTTTGGCTTCAAAACACTGATTACACACACTCTCAAAATATGTTTTATATTTGATATATATTGATGTTGTATAAAAACATGATATTTGCATGTTTAGTATAAAACATAGATATGATATATGATGGCATGATGTCTATGTTATGAAACATACAAATATTTATGAGAGTCTAATTTGAATGTCAAATGTTAATTCATAATCTCTTTAGATATGATCTAAATATAGGAATTATGAGTAGTAACATAATACATGTGATGCTTGATTGAAATATATGACATGTAAACATGAAATATATTTAATCCTTTGGGTTAGCTAAATCGGGTCCATAAAGGGTTAGACCCTAAGGTTTAAATCAACTGGACTATAAGAGTATTTGATCAAATCTAATTATGTTGACCCAGATGGCAACCCAAGAGGGGAGGGGTGAATTGGGTTCTTAAAAAAAAATTTAACCTTTTAAAACGATTAGCTTTGGAATCAACAAGATTAAGTGCAGGATAAATAACAGCCACAAACAAAGAAATAGAGTGAGACAATCGAAGCACGGCAAACATAAGGATTTTATAGTGGTTCGGTGTATCCAACACCTACGTCCACTCCCAAGTTCCACTTGGGTCCACACTATAATCTACTAGATTACAGTCGAGTTGTTTTACAAGCTCACAACTCAAAACTTGTTGTTTCCCACGGGATCACAATGAACCCAGCTGGTTTTTCTGGGCTCACCAGCACAAAACCCAAACCCAAGCTAATCTAGCTTGTCCCGAGGTATACTACCTCCACTAATTTAATCCCCCTGATTGAATTAGTAAAAACAAATAACAATAGAGTTTACAATAACAAACAGCCCCTTAAATGAGCAAATATTCAATGTAAATAAACAAGGCAATAAGCAGATTGGATTTGAGCTTTTCTTCTTTTCTTCTTTTCCTCTTCTCCTTTGATATGTTGAATCAGGCCTCAGCTCAGATTCTTTACAAATGTTGCAGATGAGAAGTTGGAAAATCACAGAACAGAGCTTTTGGCTCCTTTTTCTTCTTTTTGGAAATCCTCCGATTTTTACTTTGAATGCCTTGGATTCTCTTTGAGCTTTCTGGAGTTGATGGATATGAACTTTGACTCTTTCCTCTTTGATTTTAGGCTCAAGACTTCTTGGATTTTTGATTTATTTTTCACTCTCTTTTTCGTCCCCTTTTTTTTTAAACGGACGAATCCCCTTTTTTATAGATCCATAGGTGAAATATAGCCGTTGGAATGTACCTGGATAGATTGTCCATACAGAAAATATAGCCGTTAGAAGTTAGGTAAAGAAAATATTACCGTTTGAGCTGATCTGGCATTTTAAAAATCCCTTCCTGATAGGTTGGAGTCGGCTCCAACTTTTCAGGTGTCAGCTCTAAGTCGGGTAACCAAAAATAGAAAGTACAGAGTTTGTTGAGGAGTTGGCTCCGAAAAAGTTGAGTGTCGGCCCGCCGCATTCGGGAGTCGGCTCTGAAAAACTATAAGTGTCGGCTCTAGAGAAGACCAAAAACACGTGTTCTGTTCTCGCATTGGAGTCGGCTCCAGACACTGTAAGTGTCGACTCCGAAACTCTAGGTGTCGGCTCCGAAACTCTGGGTGTCGACTCCAGACCGTGCCAAAAATCAGAAAGGCATTTGATTGGCCATGGGGTCGGCTCTAGACCTTCTGGGTGTCAACTCCAAGCTCTGAATTTTGAAACTTACTTTAGGCATTTGATTCAAAACACGTTTCTTTATGCCTTTTGATTGATCGAAGATTTTTTAAGCCCTGAAACACTTGTTAAATTTATTAGTAACAAAATGAATATACTCATGTCTTTTATTAATCATCAAAATCAATAATTGGGTCAACAATCTCCCCCTTTTTGATGATTATAAAAACATTGAGTATATGCATAGAATTCTCAAATCAAAATTTTCAAATATGTGATCCTCACAGGTAAGCTCCCCCTGAATAAGACAGCTCCCCCTATGAAGTTCAATTTAACAATTGTTCTTCTTTCTAACAGAAAATTTTAGTGTTTGATACCATAAAGGTAGATATATCAATTTTAACTAAGCTTATTTAAACCAATGCATATACAAAAGTTAAATATTTCTCCTCCTTTTATTTTACATACAATGCATATATGAATAGGATTTTATATTCAATGCATATACGACATAACTACATAACTCTCCCCCTTTTTTGTAATCAACAAAAGATCAAAAAGAGTTAAGTAAAATGACAAAATTGATAGATTTTTTAAGGTTCAAAAGATATTCATTAAGTATAAGATAAGTTCATTACAACAAAAGTCAAATGTTACAAAATGAAACTTCAAAACATTAAACTATACTTCATTACATTGAAACTTCAAGATAAATCAAACTAGACTAATTATCAAAGACACTTCATTACAAGATAATCAAAAATGAGTTCTAAGAAGTCTTTGCAATTCCTTTACAATCTTTCACATCCCTTCACTTTGAGTTCTAACAAATTCTTTTAATCTTCTGTCAACAAATGCACATGCAGTCATAATCTTGTCTTGAAGCTCAGCATTGCATTTGGAATATGTCTCTGAGTCTCCACCAATATCCTTAAGTTCTTTAAATATGTTCTTGAAATCATTCCTTAAGGATTCAGCAGAGGAACCAAGAGTAGACTCAATCTTACCAATGCAATCATCCAAAGAGTAAAGGGTTTCTTTCAAATTCATAAACTGACTATCAAACTCTGTCTTTATTTCTTCTTTTTGAGCAGCAAATAAGCTTTTGAGTTGCTCTAACTGAATATCAGAAAATCTGACAGATGACACAGATGGTGGTACATGAACTGGAGCAGGAGCAGGAGCAGGAGGTGGTGAAGATCTGCTAGGCTCTGGTGAAGGATGCCTCGCTAAAGGACCAGCCTCAGATGGTGAAGAAGATCTAATCTCAGTGGCTCTCTCATCCAGATTGCCTTTCCTCTCCAATTGTCCATTTACTTTAACAAAGCCCATCCGGTGCACAGTAGCCAAACTATAATAGTCAGTATGCCTAAGGTTCTTTGAAGGCTCACTGTCAGAAATCACAATTCCTTGGCTTCTGAAAACCATAGTCAAGATCATACCATAGGGCAGTGAAGATCTCCTTTTGCCCCCAGCCTCAGCCATATAGAAAATCATCATCCCAGCAAGGTTAATAGGCTGACCAGTCAGAACACTGTCCATCACCATAATGTCTCGCTCCGAGACATACTCAAAGCGGCCAGTCTTAGGGAATAAAATTCTACTGCAGATGTTGTGAAGCAATCTAAGTTTCAAGGGCAACTGATTAGCCCTAACTTCTTCAAATTTAGAAACTTCTCTACCTAACATCCTTGATAGTGCATCAGACTCTCACTATGAATATCAGCTACTAATCCAGTGATAGGAATGCTCAGAAGATTTCCTAACTTTTGAAATGTAAGGTGGACTCTTTTTCCTCTAACAGAGCTTACAATCCCACCGTCACCCCTCGATAAATTGAAATAGAATTCCTTGACTAGGGCCGGATAGGTGGGAACATCCAATGAACAGACCTTGTCCCATCCAAGCTCTTTGATTTGTCTTCCAATTGAAAAACCCTTCGACTCAAAGAAATCAAAATCAACCTTTCTACCCATAGTAATAACTCTCTCGGCTAAGGTGTCTACCTGAGGAGATGAGGGACCAGGATCATCCGAATGGGTTGAGGAATCATCATCGCTTGGAGACGGCTCACGAATGGGACGCCTCGCCGTACGCTTTCCGGTGGTCACGGGAGCTCCAAGAACTGATCCTCTTCGCTTAGGTGCCATGGAAATCCTTGGGAATGTTCAATTTGAGGAGAATTTGGCTTGGGAATGTTTTGAGAGAGTTTGGAGAAAGTTTGGAAAGGGATTGAGAATGATTGAAATGATGGAGGTGTCGACTCTGCCCTAATAAAGTCAACTTGGGACCCCCAGGTGTCGACTCTCGCAAAGTCGGGTGTCGACTCCAAGTCGCTAACACAGTTAGCGCTCGAACTGGAGTCGGCTCCACTTATACAGGTGTCGGCTCCAAGGTCAAGGACGAGAGCGACACAGAAGAGGTGTCGACTCCTCAAACTAAGGTGTCGACTCCACTGACAGTTTCAGAAAAAAAAAAAGATGAGTTTCAAACATCCGAAACTTGTCAAAATAGGGTCAATAAATTTTTGAAAAAATCTTTGGAATATGAAGAGTCAAATTGCATAAATGACTAGATAAATTGTCCTTAAAATTATGAAAGGAATTTCAAGAAATTAATAGAAATTTAGATAATCATTCCTTAAAGTTTCAAAATCATTCAAAAGGGTCACAAATCCCTAATTCACCTCTTAACAAAATCTCTCTTCACTCAAAGGTTTTGTAAATATATCAGCTAATTGTTCTTCAGTATTAACATAATCAAGATAAATTTCATTATTAGCCACATGTTCTCTTATAAAGTGATATCTAATTTCAATGTGTTTTGTTCTTGAATGTTGAATTGAATTTTTAGTTAAATTTATTGCACTTGTATTATCACATCTAATAGGAGTTTTATCAAGTGTTATGCCATAATCTTCAAGTTGTCGCTTAATCCAAAGGATTTGAGCACAGCAACTTCTAGCTACAACATATTCTGCTTTAGTAGTTGATAATGCAACCAAATTTTGCTTTTTGCTAAACCAAGAGATTAAGTTACTTCCTAAGAATTGACATGCACTACTTGTACTTTTTCTATCTAGTTTACATCCAGCATAGTCAGAGTCAGAATATGCAATCAAGTTTAGTGTTGAGTCTCCAGAATACCATAATCCAACATTTTTAGTTCCACTTAGATATCTTAAGATTCTTTCACAGCAATTAAGTGAGATTCTTTAGGTTCAGATTGAAATCTAGCACATAGACAAACAGCAAACATGATGTTTGGTCTACTTGCAGTTAAGTAAAGTAGAGATCCGATCATACCTCTGTAGTACTTTTGATCTACTTTCTTACCATCTTCATCTTTATCTAATTTGCATGAAGGACTCATAGGTGTTCCAAGGGGTTTAATTGACTCCATTCCAAACTTCTTGAGAAGTTCCTTTGTGTATTTTGCTTGATTGATGAAAATCCCCTCTTTGCTTTGCTTGATTTGAAGTCATAGGAAGAAGTTGAGTTCTCCCATCATGCTCATTTCGAATTCACCCTGCATTAACTTAGCAAATTCTTGATACAAGAGATTGTTAGTAGCACCGAATATAATCATCAACATATATTTGTACTACTAATAAATCCTTGTCTTTTCTTTTCAAAAATAGTGTTTTATCAACATTTCCTCTTGTAAAATCATTTTCAATCAGAAATTTACTTAATCTTTCATACCAAGCTCTAGGTGCTTGTTTTAAACCATATAGTGCTTTGTGCAATTTAAAAACATGATTTAAAAATTCATGATCTTCAAAACCAGGTGGTTGTTCAACAAAAACTTTCTCATTTATAAATCTATTTAAAAATGTACTTTTAACATCCATTTAAAATAAATTGATATTCATATGGCATGCAAATGCGAGTAGTAATCTAATTGCTTCTAATCTAGCTACAGGTGCAAAGTTTCATCAAAATCAATTCCTTCTTCTTGATTATATCTTTTGTGACTAATCTAGCTTTGTTTCTAATTACTATGCCATTTTCATCTAATTTATTTCTAAATACCCATTTTGATCCTATAACAGAATAATCTTTAGGTCTATCTACAAGGGTCCAGACATTATTCCTAGTAAATTGATTTAATTTCTCTTGCTTAGCTAACATCCAATTATTATCTTTTTCAGCCTCTTCAATAGTTTAAGTTCAATTTGAGATACAAATGCAAGATGATTATTGATGTTTCTCATTGATGATCTAGTTCTTACTCCTTGAGATGGATCACCTATAATTAATTCTTTTGGATGACCATAGGCATATCTCCAATCTCTAGGAAGATCTACATCATCATGATTTGCATCAACAACATCAACACTAGGAGAATCATCATCTTTAGCTCCTTGTTCATGATCTGAAGATATATCTATATTCAATTTTTCAATGTCCCTTTCTAATATGTTTGTATCTTCTTCATCATCAATCTTTCCTGAACTCGATGCTAAAGATTCATCAAAAACTACATGAATAGATTCTTCTACAATTAAGTTTCTCTTGTTAATCACTCTATAGGCTTTACTAGATGTTGAATATCCTAAGAATATGCCTTTATCTGATTTTGCATCAAATTTTCCTAGATTATCTTTACCATTATTATGAATGAAACATTTACAACCAAATGCATGAAAATAACTTATGTTTGGTTTTCTATTGTTCCATAGTTCATAAGGAGTTTTCTTAAGGATTGGCCTAATTAAAGCTCTATTAAGAATGTAACATGTCGTGTTTATAGCTTCCGCCCAAAAGTACTTTGGTATGTTGCTTTCACATAGCATGGTACGGGCCATGTCTTCTAAAGTTCTATTTTTTCTTTCTATTACTCATTTTATTGTTGTATTCTAGGTGCTAAAAATTATGATGGATGCCATTTTCAATGCAAAAGTTTTCAAAAAATGATTTTCAAATTCAGTGCCATGATCACTTCTAAGAGACACTATGGTGTTATTTTTCTCATTTGTGACCTTCTTGAAGAATTTCAAAAATATTGGAAAGGTCTCATCTTTATGAGCTAAAAATAATACCCAAGTGTATCTAGAATAATCATCTACAATCACAAGACCATATTTCTTTTCTCCTAGACTAGTGGTTCTAGTAGGTCCGAAGAGATCCATGTGAAGTAGTTCAAGTGGCCTAGAAGTGGAAACAATGTTTTTAGTTTTGAAAGAGTTTCTAGTTTGTTTTCCAAATTGACAAGCATCACAGATTTTGTTATTTTTAAAATCTAGTTGTGGAAGGCCTTTTACTAAATCCATTCTAATTAATTTTGAAATTAGGTGTGTGCTTGCATGACCTAATCTACGATGCCATAACCATCCAATCTCATTCATATTAGCATTATTAGCAACTAAGCAATGATTACTAGTAGACAAATTGTCTAAATCAATCAAGTATACATTGCCATTTCTATTTCCAGTAAATACAATGCTATTATCAATGGGATTAGAAACAGTACAAATAGAAGCTTCAAATGATACTTTGAAACCTTTATCACACAGCTGGCTAATACTAATCAGATTATGCTTTAAACCATTAACATATAATACATTTTCAATAATATAGAGGGAGTTATTTGAATTTTACCAAATCCCATGATCTGGCCTTTGCCATTATCACCAAACGTAACAACTCCTCCCTTTTGCTTTCAAGGGTGATGAATTGATCCTTGTCACCCGTCATGTATCTTGAGCAGCCACTATCGAGATACCACTTTCGCTTTGATCTTTTGGCCGCAAGACACTCCTGCAAAAATGATCAAGTCTTATATTTAGGTACCCAAGCCTTTTTGAATCCTTCATGGTTAGTAGCAATAAAGATTGTTCCTTTTGGAACCCATATTTTCCTTCCTTTACTACTTAAATTCCTGTTAATTTTCTTAAAATTACATTCAAAGGCTTTGTGTCCCTTTTTGTTACAATAATGACATAAAACTTTATTTTTATCTTGTTCTTTTCTAAAGAAGTTTTTGACATACTTTTGTTTTATGTAGGCCTATAACCTAATCCTGCCTTATCAAATATATCTCTTTGATTACTCAACAATAAGTTAAGTTTTTCAGAACTATATGTAAATTTATCAACTATATTTTATATTTATCAACTTCCTTCTTTAATCTATCATTTTCTTTGGAAATTGATTCTTTTTCTTCAATCAAAACTTCATTTTCTGATTTCAATTTTTCAACCTCATGAGTAAAATTATCTTTTTCTTGACAAGATTTAGATTATCGTTTTTCAATGATTTGTTTTTCTTTTTCAGAACCTTAAAATCTCTTATTAACTCATGAAAAGCTTCATATAATTCATCAAATGTAAATCATCATAAAGGGTTTCAGTACTTACCTCGTCGTCGTTCGCCATAAAGCAAATATTGGCAACTTCCTTTTGTTCCTCCTCGGAAGAGGATTCTTCACTATCACTCCAGGTTGCAACATACGCCTTCTTCTTTTTCTTGTAAACTTTCTTTAATTGAGGATAGTCATATCTGAAATGCCCTGGTTTCTTGCACTCATAACAAATTAAGGGCTCTTTTTTTTTTCTTTGTCCTTCTCTTTCTCTTTTTCTCCTTTTATTTTTGTTCCAATTTTTTCTTATGGAAAGGTCTCCTTCTTTGCATGAATTTCTTAAATTTTCTAGTAAGGAGTGCAGTTTCTTCATCCTCATCACTATCACTGCAGCTCTCCTCACTTTTTGCGGCTTTAAAAGCAATTGTCTTCTTCTTCTTGACTTCCTCCTCTTGATGTTGTTTCATGGTTAGCTCATGAGTCATCAAGGATCCAAGTAGCTCTTCCAAAGGTAAAACATTTAAGTCCTTGGCTTCTTGGATTGCAGTCACCTTCGCTTCCATGATCTTGGAAGTGACTTAAGAATTTTACGCACAAGTTCAGAGTTAGTGTAGGTCTTGCCAAGACTTTTTAGACCATTTACAATATCAATAAATCTAGTGTACATGCATGTGATGGTTTCAGTTTTCCATGCTAAACAATTCATACTTGTGCACTAGAATATTGATTTTGGATTCCTTTACTTGATTAGTACCCTCATGGGTAACTTCTAATCTATCCCAAATTT
>UESW01003988.1:632242-970864 GCA_900491605.1 Calamus simplicifolius | reverse complement strand
GTGCCTCTTTGGAAGAGCACTCCGCACAACTCTCCGTGCATTGATAAGCGTGTGAATTAATGTGCCTCTTTGGAAGAGCACTCCACACAACTCTTCATGCATTGATAAGTGTGTGAATTTAATATGTCTCTTTTGTTTTCACAAAAACAGCGGAATTCTAAATGTTAGAATTCAATAGGCTGGCTAATATGAAACTATAAATAGAGGACATCCCTCACCAGATAAAAAAACACAAGATCAAAAGAGATCAAAAATTCTAAACAGTTAGAACCAAGTGTTACAGTTCTAAGAGTTAGAACAGAAAATTCTGGTGTGATTTTAGTGTTAGCAAAAGCTTGGTGGATCTTGGAGGAAGATTCAAGTGGAAGAATTCAAGATCAGCAAAATTATTTTCGCGAGCTAGCACTCCCGGGAATCCGATCATTCGGGGCTTCGCGTGGACAATACTAGAGGCCGGACGATTGAACGACTGCAGAGCACAAAGGATTTACCTACTGTTCTTAAGGTGAGTGATTTGATCCTTAGATCTTAAGGCAGGCTTCAAGATGAGTAGTATGACTTCTCATCTTGAAGATTAAGATATGATCTTAATTATTTATTTATATGCAATACTTAGATCAAACGATCTTATAATATAAGGCAAAGATATGATCTTGATGCATGTTAGAAAGATTAATATGTAATCTTTAAATTTTCGCATTGATAATTGTTATCAAATTTTAAAATATGCATGCCTCGGGGATTAACTCTCCCAACAAATGGTATCAGAGTAATGGTTTCTTATTGATCTAATTTATTGCATGTAAATTAATGTTCTAATTAATTGTGTAATAATGGTTAAAACTAATCGCAAGGCTATATGATCACAGATGGATTGAAAATCCAAATTACCCATTCAATGAGGTATTCTGTGACATATTGCCGTGCTATTGTTTTATCATTGATGCTCAATCCAAAGATAATTTAAATTGAGCTTATGCATCAAAACATAGATTGCACGCACTCTCAAAAGATGTTTTATATTTGATACATATTGATGTTGTATAAAAGCATGATATTTGCATGTTTAGTATAAAACATAGATATGATATATGATGGCATGATGTCTATGTTATGAAACATACAAATATTTATGAGAGTTTAATTTGAATGTCAAATGTTAATTCATAATCTCTTTAGATATGATCTAAATATAGGAATTATGAGTAGTAACATAATACATGTGATGCTTGATTGAAATATATGACATGTAAACATGAAATATATTTAATCTTTTGGGTTAGCTAAATCGGGTCCATAAAGGGTTAGACCCTAAAGTTTAAATCAACTGGACTAAAAGAGTATTTGAACAAATCTAATTAGATTAGGTTAAGAATGCTCTAAATTAAACAATAGTTGTAGTTGATCATGTCCTTCTCTTTGATTAAACCAAATGGAAGTAGATTAGGCTCCGTGGTTGAGCATGAATCTCTAAGATGGTCAAATCAGAATTGGCTAACCATATGATGTCAAGGTGAGTTGGCAAGTTGCTCTAGGATCAACGATCGAATGGTTTTTAATTGGGAGCTACTCGTATTGATGCGTCTTTAACGAGTTAATGGCATATTCCTCCCATCGATCTCACTCACCTGGTCAATGTGGTGAACCATTTATGATTCAGATTATTTACCTGATTCGGGTTGACCCATGCCTGTAAGGAAATCAGTCTGACTGATTTAGGTGCCACTTAACCTGACTTAATCTTGTTTCATTCTACCCATTTCATACATTCAGTGGGAGAACTTGATTAGTCAATTTGTCTTCAAATTATAAAATCCTTTAAAATTATTAGGTCCTTAAAATGAAATAGTTATATGATAACTAGATCATAGCCTCCTATTAAGGTGGGTGATAATGAGTCCGATGTCTTGATAATCATTGGAGGCACTCCATGCCTGGTGCTTGTCAACCATCGGAATTATCATTCATTATATGATAAGTCAGCGTAACTATTAAATAGACAGTCAGGTGAGCCGAGCTTCACTCGGACTTGGTTGTCTATTGATAGGTTATACTGATTATATCGTTTAATGGTTGGACCTAACCAGAACTTTCAGTGGAGGCACTCCATGCCTGCTGAAGAGGTACATGGGGCAAAACTGAACACTAAGAATTATTTTGGAAAACAATTGGTTTTGAACCTACTCTTAGATGCATATGGGTTGGCCAAGCTTAACTTGGGCCTGTATGTAGTCTATGCAGATCTTAGTGCCCGCTAAAGAATTAAGAATAATTCTTCGAATTGGGGTGTAGAGGCTGCCAATTTAAACAAAATAGTAGGAGAATCTTTAGACTAAAGTCCAAGTCTTTAGATTGAATCAATTAATATACTAATAAACTTTAGTTTTTCCTTATGCAGAAAATGACCACTAATTTATCATTAAGGTCCCTATTGATAGTGACAAGTTGAATGGTTCAAATTTCAATAGCTGGTTTAGAAAACTTAAGATCGTCCTTGAGCATGAAAGCATTCTATATATTCTTAATAATCCTGCACCAAAGATACCTGATGCAAACACACAAAGTTCTGAGAAAGACACTTATCAGAAGTGGCTCAATGATAGAACTAGCGTACGTTGCATCATGCTAGCAGCAATGAACGATGAATTCGGTCGCCGGTTCGAGAATGCTCAGCCAAAAGAAATCATTCAAGCGTTGAATGAATCTTTCGGCACACCTGACGACGTTGAAAGGCACAAGACTAGTTGTGCTATTTTTAATGCTCGAATAAGGGATGGATCTCCTGTCACTGATCATGTATTGTACATGAACGAGAAGATAGAACTGCTAAGCAAGCTCGGCTTTCCACTACATGAGCAGTTGGGAAAAGATGCAATCCTGAATTCCTTGCCTCCATCCTTCGACCTTTCCTTACTCATTTTCGAATGACAAAGCCTGCAGTCAACTATCACAGTTTGTTGGGGTTGTTACAGAACTTTGAGAAGGATAACCAGCTCTCTAAGGGTTTGGTTAATGTGGTTGAAGGATCTAAGGTAGGGCGTCAATCCTTTGGGAAAGGGAAGAAGAAAAAGAATAAGAAAAAGGAGCAACATGCTAGGACATCTATAAGGGGTCAGATGCAGAAGAAGAAAGTTGATAAAAGTCAAGCTGAATGCTTTCATTGCAAGATGCAAGGGCATTGGAAGAGGAACTGTCCTCTTTACATTGCCACACTTGATCCAAACAGGTCGAAGAAGAAAAAGGGGCAAGATGTTGCTCAACAAGGTATTTATATGATAACACCTTGTAATTTTTCTGTATATGATAATCAGACCTGGGTATTGGATACCGGGAGTCCTTTTAACATTTGCAATTCATTGCAGGGACTACAGGTCACTAAAAGATTTGAGGACAATGAAAGATTCCTTAATGTCGGTGATGGAAGATTAGTTCCAGTCCTGGCATTAGGAGTTCTTGAAATAGTTTTCAATAGAAATGTCATTATACTAAATGATTGTCATTTTTGCCTAACGTTCTTGTTGAACGTAATTTCTGTAGGCCTTCTGGCCAAAAGTCATTATGAAATTTCAATAAAGGATGTTACTTTGAATATCATTATGAATGGAGTCATTGTAATGACTGGGCATTTATCTAATGGCATTTATATATTATCATAGCCTGTGAATGTAGTGTACAAATTAAGTAAGCGCCCTAGAACAACTGATGTCACAGACATTTATCTTTGGCACGATCGGCTGGGTCATATCAATAAGAACAGATTAAACAGGTTAACTCAGGAGGGCATCCTTCGAGTTGATGATTGTGAATCATTAACTACCTGTGAATCCTGTCTTCTTGGTTAAATGACCAAGTCATCTTTTACTGGAAAAGGTGAAAGAGCTAAAGAGATATTAAGTCTAGTACATACTGATGTATGTGGACCAATGAGCACTTGTGCCAAAGGTGGATATTACTACTTCATTACTATTACAGACGACCTTTCTAGGTTCGGTTATGTCTATCATATGCGACATAAATCTGAATCGTTTGAAATGTTCAAACAATATCATAAAGAAGTAGAAAAACAAATAGGAAAATGTATTAAGATCCTTCGATCAGATCGAGGAGGCGAATACCTTTCCAATGACTTTGTGACATATTTAAGGGAGAATGGGATACTCTCCCAATGGACTCCTCTAGGAACACCACAACATAACGGTGTGTCGAAAAGGAGGAATCGAACTCTGTTAGACATGGTTCGGTCCATGATAGGTTTTGCAAGCTTGCCAATATTCTTTTGGGGATATGCATTAGAATCAGCTTGTCATATTCTCAATAAGGTTCCAAGTAAGTCTGTTTCAAAAACTCCACATGAGATGTGGTATGGACATAAACCGGTAATCACATATCTGAGAGTCTGTGGGTGTCCAGCTTATGTGAAACGTGCAAAATCAGACAAACTTGAATCCAAATCTGATAAATGTTTTTCATCGACTATCGAAAGAAACCAAAGGATATTACTTTTACAATACTGAAGAACAAAAGTTGTTCATTAGTAATAGAGCAGTTTTTTCTTGAAAAGGAGTTCCTTAGTGAAGGAACAAATAGCTCTAATGTTGAACTTGAGGAAGTTCATCAAGTAGAAGGAACAACACAAACCAGTGAACCCTTAGAATCTGAGTTGATTAGATCAAACTCAAAACCCATTTTAGATGAACCATTAAGGCGATCTGGTAGAGTACCACATCAATCGACAGATACTTAGGTTTCTTGGTCCAGAACGATGATCTGTTGAACTCGATGAGAACAACGAGGATCCGATCACCTATATGGATGCTATGCAAAGGACTGACTCTAATAAATGGCTTGATGCCATGAAATCCAAACTTGATTCTATGAAGGACAATAATGTATGAACATTAGTTGACCCACCCGAAGGGATAAAACCCATAGGGTGTAAGTGGGTTTTCAAGAGGAAAAGAGGTGCACACAGAAAGGTTGAGACTTATAAAGCACGTCTGGTTACCAAGGGGTATCGTCAACGTTATGGTATTGACTATAACGAAACGTTTTCTCCTATGGCAATGCTGAAATCCATTCGGATTATGCTAGCTATAACAACACACTTAGATTATGAGATTTGGCAAATGGATGTTAAAACCGCTTTTCTAAATGGTGATTTAGAAGAACAGGTGTATATGATAGCCTGAAGGTTTTATATCTAAAGACGAGTCTAAAGTGTGCAGGCTACAGAAGTCTATTTATGGACTTAAGAAAGCATCTAAGAGTTGGAACATACGATTTGATAAAGTGATCAAATCTTATGGCTTTATTAAGAATACAGAAGAACCTTGCATTTAAAATGGGCTAACGATTCTGTTATTGTATATCTTGTATTATATGTGGATGACATTCTCTTAATCGGGAAGGATGTCCCTGCATTACAAGGAATAAAGACATGGTTATCATCACAATTCTACATGAAAGATCTGGGAGAAGCATCATACATCCTCGGGATGAAGATCTATAGAGATAGATCTAAGAGGATGCTTGGTTTATCCCAATCTACGTACATTGACACAGTGCTAAAGAGGTTTAGCATGGAGAATTCCAAGAAAGGCTATCTTCCGATAGGCCATGGAATTCATCTTTCTAAGAAGGATTGTCCAACAACTCCTAATGAAAGAGAAATATGAGTTGAATTCCATATGCTTCGGCAGTAGGATCGATTATGTACACCATGACATGTACAAGACCAGATGTGGCATACTCACTAGGAGTAATGAGTAGATAACAATCTGATCCAGGAGAAAAACACTGGCAAGTTGTTAAGACAATCCTTAAGTATTTGAGAAATACTAAGGACCAGTGGTTAGTCTATGGAGAGTCTGATTTGAAACTTGTTGGATATACTGATTCCAGTTTTCAATCAGATCATGATGATAGCAAAAGTGTATCAGGTTTCGTGTTTATCCTAAATGGTGGAGCTGTTTGCTGGAAAGTTTCAAGCAACATACAGTGGCAGATTCTGTGTGCGAGGCAAAGTACATCGCTGCATCAGATGCTGCGAAAGAAGCTGTGTGGTTGTGAAAGTTTATCTCCGAGCTTGGAGTGGCACCTTCCATAGATGGACCAGTCCTGTTGTACAGTGACAGTACTGGTGCCATAGCTCAAGCAAAGGAACCACGAGCACATTAGCGCACCAAGCACATACTGCGTCGGTTTCATCTTATACGAGAGATTGTAGACCGAGGTGACATAAATCTTCAGAAGATTGATGGAAAGGAAAACCTAGGTGACCCATTTACTAAAGCACTCAGCATCAAGGAGTTTGATGACTATAAATTGAAGATGGGTATTAGATACTGTAATGAGTGGCTTTAGGCTAAGTGGGAGTTTGTTGGGAATTTTATCCTAAAGCCAATCATTTGATGATTGTGCTGATGTAAATTGTATATAAATTGATATATTAATAAAAGTTATTTGGCAGTTTATTCATTACAAGAACATCTTCTTAAAACTCCTAATAGTAATGAAGCCCTTAGGATCTTCCTTCACGATAAAGGAGGATTTATCTTTGAAGGTCCTTAAAAGAGTTCGCGACCAAATGATATACTATGACAGGGCCATAGTACTATCAATTATAGGACGTTGTATATCATATTTGTTGGTTGTCCTCTTAACCAAGGAGTGTAGAGACACTGGTATGACATACAGGTGAAAGTGTAGGAGTACATTTCACCGAACGTGACTCATTTCGGATACTCTACTGTCAAGAGTTAATCCGAGAAGATATAGGTATAAGTATCCTTCAGACCTGAAGATCACAACCAGTGGCTTACAAGCAACTCATTGTACTTAGGTGCCGGACCACCTGGATTTCTAATCCAGCTACGAAAGGTTACTGGGTGCAGTCAAGTACTTGTGGTAGTCAGTTGTGGATCAAGATGGAATTTGACCTATCCCGTTAAAAGGAGAAATGCTTGTGTTTCAATTTAGCAAGACCTTGGCCAAGGCACTTCATGTGAAAGTCACATGATCACTAAAATTGAAATCACTTTATGGATTTGCTGTTTAGAGTTGACAGGCTCTTAAGCCATCCTTAGCATTTGTGGTCAAGAGGATGAATTATACGGTAACTGTTTCTTAGGGTTCTTGGAGTTTGCTCGGCAACTCTTCGACCTATCCGGACGTCGGGTTCCATTGCTAGATGGGCACATCGATTAGTATAGAAAGTTGTTTCTATGCTACCGGCTTAGGTTCGAACCTAGAGAGTCACACGCATAGAAGTTTCCTAGGATGATCTATTTGCTGATCAACGATTGAGAATCGTATATGATTTAATTAATCAATTTGATTGATTGAATTATCTCAATTGGTTAAGTACAAGTGAATAAGATTCAATTTGGTTTAAGTCTATTAGAAGGACTAATCAATTTCAAATATTGATTTGAAATTAGACTTGATTTGGATTTAAATAGATTCAGGACTAGCCAAATTTGATTTGGGCTAGGACCATGATCTATATTGGTTTAGTCCAATAAATTCAAATTAGCTTAAAACCAAAAATCTAAACCCAAAAAAAGGTTTTCTCGCATGATGAGATAACTAAAATCTCATCTCATGAGAAATTAAATTCTCATGCAGAATTTAATTTATAACTTTTAGTCTTCTTCAAATGATTCCAAGTTCATAAATTGCTAAAGGTGCCTCTTGGAAGAGAAATTTGGAATTAATGTGCCTCTTTGCGTGCATTGACAAGTGTGTGAATTAATGTGCCTCTTTGGAAGAGAAATTGACAAGCGTGTGAATTAATGTGCCTCTTTGGAAGAGTCATGCATTGATAAAATTTAATATGTCTCTTTGGTTTTCACAAAAACAGCGGAATTCTAAATGTTAGAATTCAATAGGCTGGCTAATATGAGACTATAAATAGAGGACATCCCTCACCAGAACACAAGATCAAAAGAGATCAAAATTCTAAATAGTTTGTTAAGTTCTAAGAGTTAGAATAGAAAATCCTGTGATTTTGGTGTTAGCAAAAGCTTGGTGGATCTTGGAGGAAGATTCAAGTGGAAGATTCAAGATCAGCAAAATTGTTTTTCCGCGAGCTAGCACTTCCGGGAATCCGATCATTCGGGGGCTTCGCGTGGACGATACTAGAGGCCGGACGATTGAACGGCTGCAGAGCACAAAGGATTTACCTACTGTTCTTAAGGTAAGTGATTTGATCCTAGATCTTAAGGCAGGCTTCAAGATAAGTAGTATGACTTCTCATCTTGAAGATCAAGATATGATCTTAATTATTTATTTATATGCAATACTTAGATCAAACGATCTATATATAAGGCAAAGATATGATCTTGATGCATGTTAGATAGATTAATATGTAATCTTTAAATTTCCGCATTGATAATTGTTATCAAATTTTAAAATATGCATGCCTCGGAGATTATTTCTCCCAACAAATGGTATCAGAGCAATGGTTTCTTATTGATCTAATTTATTGCATGTAAATTAATGTTCTATTAATTGTGTAATTATGGCTAAAACTAATCACAAGGCTATATGGTCACAGATGGATTGAAAATCCAAATTACCCATTCAATGAGGTATTCTGTGACATATTGCGTGCTATTGTTTTATCATTGATGCTAATCCAAAGATAATTTAAATTGAGCTTTGGCATCAAAACATAGATTACACGCACTCTCAAAAGATGTTTTATATTTGATACATATTGATGTTGTATAAAAGCATGATATTTGCATGTTTAGTATAAAACATAGATATGATATATGATGGCATGATGTCTATGTTATGAAACATACAAATATTTATGAGAGTCTAATTTGAATGTCAAATGTTAATTCATAATCTCTTTAGATATGATCTAAATATAGGAATTATGAGTAGTAACATAATACATGTGATGCTTGATTGAAATATATGACATGTAAACATGAAATATATTTAATCTTTTGGGTTAGCTAAATCGGGTCCATAAAGGGTTAGACCCTAAGGTTTAAATCAACTGGACTAAAAGAGTATTTGATCAAATCTAATTAGATTAGGTTAAGAATGCTCTAAATCAAACAATAGTTGTAGTTGATCATGTCCTTCTCTTTGATTAAACCAAATGGAAGTAGATTAGGCTCCGTGGTTGAGCATGAATCTCTTAGATGGTCAAATCAGAATTGGTTAACCATATGATGTCAAGGTGAGTTGGCAAGTTGCTCTAGGATCAACGATCGAATGGTTTTTAATTGGGAGCTACTCGTATTGATGCGTCTTTAACGAGTTAATGGCATATCCCTCCCATCGATCTCACTCACCTGGTCATATGGTGAACCATTTATGATTCAGATCATTTACCTGATTCGGGTTGACCCATGCCTGTAAGGAAATCAGTCTGACTGATTTAGGTGCCACTTAACCTGACTTAATCTTGTTTCATTCTACCGATTTCATACATTCAGTGGGAGAACTTGATTAGTCAATTTGTCTTCAAATTATTAAAATCCTCTAAAATTATTAGGTCCTTAAAATGAAATAGTTATATGATAACTAGATCATAGCCTCCCATTAAGGTGGGTGATAATGAGTCCGATGTCTTGATAATCATTGGAGGCACTCCATGCCTGGTGCTTGTCAACCATCGAATTATCATTCATTATATGATAAGTCAGCGTAACTATTAAATAGACAGTCAGGTGAGCCGAGCTTCACTCGGGCTTGGTTGTCTATTGATAGGTTACACTGATTATATCATTTAATGGTTGGACCTAACCAGAACTTTCAGTGGAGGCACTCCATGCCTGCTGAAGAGGTACATGGGGCAAAACTGAACACTAAGAATTGTTTTGGGAAACAATTAGTTTTGAACCTACTCTTAGATGCATATGGGTTGGCCAAGCTTAACTTGGGCCTGTATGTAGTCTATGTAGATCTTAGTGTCCGCTAAAGAATTAAGAATAATTCTTCGAATTGGGTGTAGAGGCTGCCAATTTAAACAAAATAGTGGAAGAATCTTTAGACTAAAGTCCAAGTCTTTAGACTGAATCAATTATATACTAATAAACTTTAGTTTTTCCTTATGCAGAAAATGGCCACTAATTTATCATTAAGGTCCCTATTGGATAGTGACAAGTTGAATGGTTCAAATTTCAATAGCTAGTTTAGAAAACTTAAGATCGTCCTTGAGCATGAGAGGATTCTATATATTCTTAATAATCCTGCACCAAAGATACCTGATGCAAACACACAAAGTTCTGAGAAAGACACTTATCAGAAGTGGCTCAATGATAGAACTAGCGTACGTTGCATCATGCTAGCAGCAATGAACGATGAATTCGGTCGCCGGTTCGAGAATGCTCAGCCAGAAGAAATCATTCAAGCATTGAATGAATCTTTCGGCACACCTGATGACTTTGAAAGGCACAAGACTAGTTGTGCTATTTTTAATGCTCGAATAAGGGATGGATCTCCTGTCACTGATCATGTATTGTACATGAACGAGAAGATAGAACTGCTAAGCAAGCTCGACTTTCCCCTACATGAGCAGTTGGGAAAAGATGTGATCCTGAATTCCTTGCCTCCATCCTTCCGACCTTTCCTTACTCATTTTCGAATGACAAAGCCTGCAGTCAACTACCACGGTTTGTTGGGGTTGTTACAGAACTTTGAGAAGGATAACCAGCTCTCTAAGGGTTTGGTTAATGTCATTGAAGGATCTAAGGTAGGGCGTCAACCCTTTGGGAAAGGGAAGAAGAAAAAGAATAAGAAAAAAGCAACATGCTAGGACATCTATAAGGGGTCAGATGCAGAAGAAGAAAGTTGATAAAAGTCAAGCTGAATGCTTTCATTGCAAGATGCAAGGGCACTGGAAGAGGAACTGTCCTCTTTACATTGCCACACTTGATCCAAACAGGCCGAAGAAGAAAAAGGGGCAAGATGTTGCTCAACAAGGTATTTATATGATAACACCTTGTAATTTTTCTGTATATGATAATCAGACCTGGGTATTAGATACCTGGAGTCCTTTTAACATTTGCAATTTATTGCAGGGACTACAGGTCACTAAAAGATTTAAGGACAATGAAAGATTCCTTAATGTCGGCGATGGAAGATTAGTTCCAGTCCTGGCATTAGGAGTTCTTGAAATAGTTTTCAATAGAAATGTCATTATACTAAATGATTATCATTTTTGCCTAACGTTCTTGTTGAACGTAATTTCTGTAGGCCTTCTGGCCAAAAGTCATTATAAAATTTCAATA
This sequence comes from Calamus simplicifolius, assembly GCA_900491605.1. Classification (NCBI taxonomy): domain Eukaryota; kingdom Viridiplantae; phylum Streptophyta; class Magnoliopsida; order Arecales; family Arecaceae; genus Calamus; species Calamus simplicifolius. The sequence goes on along the minus strand of UESW01003988.1, from coordinate 959,609 downwards.
AAGGATGTTACTTTGAATATCATTATGAATGGAGTCACTGTAATGACTGGGCATTTATCTAATGGCATTTATATATTATCACAGCCTGTGAATATAGTGTACAAATCAAGTAAGCGCCCTAGAACAACTGATGTCACAATATTTATCTTTGGTATGATCGGCTGGGTCATATCAATAAGAACAGATTAAACAGGTTAACTCAGGAGGGCATCCTTCGAGTTGATGATTGTGAATCATTAACTACCTGTGAATCCTATCTTCTTGGTTAAATGACCAAGTCATCTTTTACTGGAAAAGGTGAAAGAGCTAAAGAGCTATTAAGTCTAATACATACTGATGTATGTGGACCAATAAGCACTTGTGCCAAAGGTGGATATTACTACTTCATTACTTTTACAGACGACCTTTCTGGGTTTTGCAAGCTTACCAATATTCTTTTGGGGATATGCATTAGAATCAGCTTGTCATATTCTCAATAAGGTTCCAAGTAAGTCTGTTTCAAAAACTCCACATGAGATGTGGTATGGACATAAACCGGTAATCACATATCTGAGAGTCTGTGGGTGTCCAGCTTATGTGAAACGTGCAAAATCAGACAAACTTGAATCCAAATCTGATAAATATTTTTTCATCGACTATCCGAAAGAAACCAAAGGATATTACTTTTACAATACTGAAGAACAAAAGTTGTTCATTAGTAATAGAGCAGTTTTTTCTTGAAAAGGAGTTCCTTAGTGAAGGAACAAATAGCTCTAATGTTGAACTTGAGGAAGTTCATCAAGTAGAAGGAACAACACAAACCAGTGAACCCTTAGAATCTGAGTTGATTAGATCAAACTCAAAACCCATTTTAGATGCACCATTAAGGCGATCTGGTAGAGTACCACATCAACCGGACAGATACTTAGGTTTCTTGGTCCAAATGATGATCCTGTTGAACTCGATGAGAACAACAAGGATCCGATCACCTATATGGATACTATGCAAAGGACTGACTCTAATAAATGGCTTGATGCCATGAAATCCAAACTTGATTCCGTGAAGGACAATAATGTATGGACATTAGTTGACCCACCCGAAGGGATAAAACCCATAGGGTATAAGTGGGTTTTCAAGAGGAAAAGAGGCGCAGACGGAAAGGTTGAGACTTATAAAGCACGTCTGGTTGCCAAGGGGTATCGTCAACGTTATGGTATTGACTATGACGAAACGTTTTCTCCTGTGGCAATGCTGAAATCCATTCGGATTATGCTAGCTATAGCAACACACTTAGATTATGAGATTTGGCAAATGGATGTTAAAACTGCTTTTTTAAATGGTAATTTAGAAGAACAGGTGTATATGATACAGCCTGAATGTTTTATATCTAAGACGAGTCTAAAGTGTGCAGGCTACAGAAGTCTATTTATGGACTTAAGATAGCATCTAAGAGTTGGAACATACGATTTGATAAAGTGATCAAATCTTATGGCTTTATTAAGAATAAAGAAGAACCTTGCATTTAAAAATGGGCTAACGGTTCCGTTATTGTATTTCTTGTATTATATGTGGATGATATTCTCTTAATCGGAAATGATGTCCCTGCATTACAAGGAATAAAGACATGGTTATCATCACAATTCTCCATGAAAGATCTGGAAGAAGCATCATACATACTCGGGATGAAGATCTATAGAGATAGATCTAAGAGGATGCTTGGTTTATCCCAATCTACGTACATTGACACAGTGCTAAAGAGGTTTAGCATGGAGAATTCCAAGAAAGGCTATCTTCCGATAGGCCATGAAATTCATCTTTCTAAGAAGGATTGTCCGACAACTCCTAATGAAAGAGAATGTATGAGTCGAATTCCATATGCTTCGGCAGTAGGATCGATTATGTACACCATGACATGTACAAGACCAGATGTGGCATACTCACTAGGAGTAGTGAGTAGATACTAATCTGATCCCGGAGAAAAATACTGGCAAGTTGTTAAGACAATCCTTAAGTATTTGAGAAATACTAAGGACCAGTGGTTAGTCTATGGAGAGTCTGATTTGAAACTTGTTGGATATACTGATTCCAGTTTCCAATCAGATCATGATGATAGCAAAAGTGTATCGGGTTTCGTGTTTATCCTAAATGGTGGAGATGTTTGCTGGAAAAGTTTCAAGCAACATACAGTGGCAGATTCTGTGTGCGAGGCAGAGTACATCGCTGCATCAGATGCTGCGAAAGAAGCTGTGTGGCTGTGAAAGTTTATCTCCGAGCTTGGAGTGACACCTTCCATAGATGGACCAGTCCTGTTGTACAGTGACAGTACTGGTGCCATAGCTCAAGCAAAGGAACCACGAGCACATCATCGCACCAAGCACATACTGCGTCGGTTTCATCTTATACAAGAGATTGTAGACCGAGGTGACATAAATCTTCAGAAGATTGATGGAAAGGAAAACCTAGGTGACCCATTTACTAAAGCACTCAGCATCAAGGAGTTTGATGACTATAAATTGAAGATGGGTATTAGATACTGTAATGAGTGGCTTTAGGCTAAGTGGGAGTTTGTTGGGAATTGTATCCGAAAGCCAATCATTTGATGATTGTACTGATGTAAATTGTATATAAATTGATATATTAATAAAAGTTATTTGGCAGTTTATTCATTACAAGAACATCTTCTTAAAACTCCTAATAGTAATGAAGCCCTTAGGATCTTCCTTCACGATAAAGGAGGATTTATCTTTGAAGGTCCTTAAAAGAGTTCGCGACCAAATGATATACTATGACAGGGCCATAGTACTATCAATTATAGGACGTTGTATATCATATTTGTTGGTTTCCTCTTAACCAAGGAGTGTAGAGACACTGGTATGACATACAGGTGAAAGTGTAGGAGTACATTTCACTGAACGTGACTCATTTCTGGATACTCTACTATCAAGAGTTAATCTGAGAAGATATAGGTATAAGTATCCTTCAGACCTGAAGATCACAACCAGTGGCTTACAAAAAACTCATTGTACTTAGGTGCTGGACCACCTGGATTTCTAATCCACTACGAAAGGTTACTGGGTGCAGTCAAGTACTTGTGGTAGTCAGTTGTGGATCAAGATGGAATTTGACCTATCCCGTTGAAAGGAGAAATGCTTGTGTTTCAATTTAGCAAGACTTGGCCAAGGCACTTCATGTGAAAGTCACATGATCACTAAAATTGAAATCACTTTATGGATTTGCTGTTTAGAGTTGACAGGCTCTTAAGCCATCCTTAGCATTTGTGGTCAAGAGGATGAATTATACGGTAACTTTTTTAGGGTTCTTGGAGTTTGCTCGGCAACTCTTCGACCTATCCTGACGTCGGGTTCTATTGCTAGATGGGCACATCGATTAGTATAGAAAATTATTTCTATGCTACCGGCTTAGGTTTGAACCTAGAGATTCAAACGCATAGAAGTTTCCTAGATGATCTATTTGCTGATCAACGATTGAGAATCGTATATGATTTAATTAATCAATTTGATTGATTGAATTATCTCAATTGGATTAAGTACAAGTAAATAAGATTCAATTTAGTTTAAGTCTATTAGAAGGACTAATCAATTTCAAATATTGATTTGAAATTAGATTTGATTTGGATTTAAATAGATTCAGGATTAGCCAAATTTGATTTGGGCTAGGACCATGATCTATATTGGTTTAATCCAATAAATTCAAATTAGCTTAAAACCAAAAATCCAAACCCCATGTGTAAATTTAATTTATAATTTTTAGTCTTCTTCAAATGATTCCCAAGTTCAAGAAAAATTAATTTTGCTAAAAGGTGCCTTTTTGTAAGAGCACTCCACACAACTCTCCGTGCATTTACAAGTGTGTGAATTAATGTGCCTCTTTGGAAGAGCATTCCATACAACTCTCCGTGCATTGATAAGTGTGTGAATTAATGTGCCTCTTTGGAAGAGCACTCCATACAACTTTCTGTGCATTGACAAGTGTGTGAATTAATGTGCCTCTTTGGAAGAGCACTCCACACAACTTTCATGCATTGATAAGTGTGTGAATTTAATATGTCTTTTTGGTTTTCACAAAAATAGCGGAATTCTAAATGTTAGAATTCAATAGGCTGGCTAATATGAAACTATAAATAGAGAACATTCTCACCAGATAAAAAAATATAAGATCAAAAGAGATCAAAAATTCTAAACAGTTAGAACCAAGTGTTACAGTTCTAAGAGTTAGAACAGAAAATTCTGGTATGATTTTATTGTTAGCAAAAGCTTGGTGGATCTTGGAGGAAGATTCAAGTGGAAGAATTCAAGATCAGCAAAATTATTTTTCGCGACCTAGCACTCCCGGGAATCCGATCATTCGGGGCTTCGCGTGGACAATACTAGAGGCCGGAACGATTGAACGGCTGCAAGCACAAAGGATTTACCTACTATTCTTAAGGTGAGTGATTGATCCTTAGATCTTAAGGCATGCTTCAAGATGAGTAGTATGACTTCTCATCTTGAAGATTAAGATATGATCTTAATTATTTAATTTATATGCAATACTTAGATCAAACGATTTTATAATATAAGGCAAAGATATGATCTTGATGCATGTTAGAAAGATTAATATGTAATCTTTAAATTTCTGCATTGATAATTGTTATCAAATTTTAAAATATGCATGCCTCAGGAATTAACTCTCCCAACAAATGGTATCAGAGCAATGGTTTCTTATTGATCTAATTTATTGCGTGTAAATTAATGTTCTAATTAATTGTGTAATTATGGCTAAAACTAATCGCAAGGCTATATGGTCACAGATGGATTGAAAATCTAAATTACCCATTCAATGAGGTATTCTATGACATATTACCGTGCTATTGTTTTATCATTAATGCTCAATCCAAAGATAATTTAAATTGAGCTTATGCATCAAAACATAGATTACACGCACTCTCAAAAGATGTTTTATATTTGAGACATATTGATGTTGTATAAAAGCATGATATTTGCATGTTTAGTATAAAACATAGATATGATATATGATGGCATAATGTCTATGTTATGAAACATACAAATATTTATGAGAGTCTAATTTGAATGTCAAATGTTAATTCATAATCTCTTTAGATATGATCTAAATATAGGAATTATGAGTAGTAACATAATACATGTGATGGTTGATTGAAATATGACATGTAAACATGAAATATATTTAATCTTTTGGGTTAGCTAAATCGGGTCCATAAAGGGTTAGACCCTAAGGTTTAAATCAACTGGACTAAAAGAGTATTTGAACAAATCTAATTAGATTAGGTTAAGAATGCTCTAAATCAAACAATAGTTGTAGTTGATCATGTCCTTCTCTTTGATTAAACCAAATGAAGTAGATTAGGCTCCGTGGTTGAGCATGAATCTCTAAGATGGTCAAATCAGAATTGGCTAACCATATGATGTCAAGGTGAGTTGGCAAGTTGCTCTAGGATCAAAATCGAATGGTTTTTAATTGGGAGCTACTCGTATTGATACGTCTTTAACGAGTTAATGGCATATCCCTCCCATCAATCTCACTCACCTGGTCAATGTGGTGAACCATTTATGATTCAGATCATTTACCTGATTCGGGTTGACCCATGCCTGTAAGAAATCAATCTGACTGATTTAGGTGCCACTTAACCTGACTTAATCTTTTCATTCTACCCATTTCATACATTCAGTGAGAGAACTTGATTAGTCAATTTATCTTCAAATTATAAAATCCTCTAAAATTATTAGGTCCTTAAAATAAATAGTTATATGATAACTAGATCATAGCCTCCTATTAAGGTGGGTGATAATGAGTCTGATGTCTTGATAATCATTGGAGGCACTCCATGCCTGGTGCTTGTCAACCATCGGAATTATCATTCATTATATGATAAGTCAACGTAACTATTAAATAGATAGTCAGGTGAGCCGAGCTTCACTCGGGCTTGGTTGTCTATTGATAGGTTACACTGATTATATCATTTAATGGTTGGACCTAACCAGAACTTTCAGTGGAGGCACTCCATGCCTGCTGAAGAGGTACATGGGGCAAAACTGAACACTAAGAATTTTTTGGGAAACAATTGGTTTTGAACCTACTCTTAGATGCGTATCAGAAAGTTTCTGAGATTTTGGCATGGTCCGGAGCCGACACTTGAGATTTCGGGAGCCGACACCTGAGTTTTGGAGCCAACTCTAACCTGAGAACAGAGAGCGTATTTTATGGACTTTTCTGGAGCCGACACTTACAGTTTCTGGAGCCGACTCCCGAAAGCGACGAGCCGACACTTACCTTTTTCGGAGCCGACTCCCTAACAACTTTTTCTTTACTATTTTTGAACACTCGATTTGAAGCCGACATCTAAAAAGTTGGAGCCAACTCCAACCTGTCAGGAATGGATTTTCTATCTGTCAGAATATACTCCAACGGTAAGATTTCTTTTTACCTAACTTCTAACGGCTATTTTCTTTGTATTTAGAAGAATTCAAACGTCTTCAATGGCTAGTTTTCCCTCCTAAAACGTGGATTAAGGGATATATAAAAAGGAGACCATCCGTTTGAAAACGGACGAAAAATTTAAGAGAAAATAGATTGAAAAGTCCGAGAAGTCTTGAGCAAGAAATCAAAAAAGAAAGAGTCAAAGTTCAAATCCATCAACTCCAAAAAATCTCAAAGAGAAATCCAAGGCATTCAAGCTCAAAATCGAAGTATTTCTAAGTAAAGAAATTAGAAGCAAAAGCCTGATTTTTCTATCTTCTCAACTGCAAGTTTTTGAAGAATCTGAGCTGAGGCACTGATTCAACCTTTCCAAGAAGAAGAGGAAAAGAAGAAAAGATGAAAAGTGCACATTCAAAGATCTTCAAACAGGCTTTTCTAATCCTTGTTTAGTTTATTGCCTATTTGCTCATTTGAGGAGCTTTCTTGTATCTTAAACTCTATTCTCATTTACTATTTATTAGTTCAATCAAGGGATTGAATTAGTTGAGGTAGTTTACCTCAGGGACGCTAAGGATAGCTTGTGATTTGGGTTTTGTGCTGGTGAGCCCGGAAAACCAGCTGGGTTCGTTGTAATCCCAGGGGAAACAACAAGTTTTGAGTTGTGAGCTTGTAAAACAACTCGGCTGTAATCAAGTAGATTATAGTGTGGACCCAAGTGGTACTTGGGAGTGGAGTAGGTGTTGGATACACCGAACCACTATAAAATCCTTGTGTTTGCCGTGTTTTGACTCTCTTACTCTATCTCTTCATTTGTGCTTAATATCTATCCAGCATATAATCTCATTTATTCCAAAGCACATATTTTTTAAAGGGGCCAAATATTTTTTAAGAACCCAATTCACCCCCCCTCTTGGGTTGCCATCTGGGCCAACAAGTTGTAGTCACCCCAACACGACTGCACATCAAGACGAACCCAACAAGATTTTGCCAACTGTTTGGGGCCACCATCATTGGACATATGTTATAGAACCTCATCACCTCCTGTATCAATGGGTGAAGAGGGAATCGAAGGCCTGCCCTCAAGCTCTTCTCGTAGAAGAAAACCCCCCGGCTCAATTCAGTTGAAACCTGATGCTTGGTCCTTGGCGCCCATAAGGCTACATCTAGAGGAACTCTGTAATAGCGATGGACCCTATCCAAATCGTCTAGGGTTACCTCAGAGGCAACATCGCCTGGACCACTCATATTGGTTGAATGGGGGTAAAACGCAAACAAATGAACAAGGGCTCAAAAAAGAGGGGAAAATCTCTATGGCAGGGACGAAAGAGGCATTGCAGAAGGAATGTCGCCCTAGCCTTCTTTAAATAACAAATCAGAAAAGAAACCCTAAACGCTAGAAAATTTCGATATGGGTGCCAGAAATAAAGGAGTCCCACCACGTGGAGCTCCCACAATCGCAGCTTGCGATAAACTAGGTGTCTTTTTCTCGAGCCACGGCAAAAAATGATGACGAAACGACGATTTGTCGTTTACAGAATTATCATTACCTGACCCATCGATTCTCCTGAATGAGGTTATTCTGAAATTCTACTCCCTATATCCGAATTAACACTTTGGACTAGGGAGTGGGGGACATGAGATGAGGGGTAAAATTGTCATTACATTAAGGCCTATACACGTCAACAATTAGGTCAGGTCCAATCCCAACATCTCGCTAGCCAGCAGTCATAGCCACCAAGTAGCGAAGATCAATCGCCTTTAGCAAGGTCGGATCGCCCCAGTAATACGAGCCATTCTCATTTCTCGGTAAGCCGATGTATCCATACCTCGGCGATACGAGCCATTCTCATTTCTCGGTAAGCCGAGGTATCCATACCTCGGCGATACGAGCCATTCTCATTTCTCGGTAAGCCGAGGTATCCATGCTTCGGCGATACAAGCTATTCTTATTTCTCGTAAGCCGAAGTATCCATGCCTCGGCGATACAAGCCATGATTATATCTCGGTAGCCCGAGGTATCCATACCTCGGCATCACGAGCCATGATTATATATCAGTAACTTGAGCTGCCTTTATGCCTCAAAAAACCAAATTGTCCTCTACCTCGGCCAAACCAAAGCACTCAAAATGCCTCTGCAGAATCCGGCATGGGAGAGTCCCTATTCACTGAAACAGAATAAGATTCCAAATAGAGAATCATACCCAGGAGTGGCCTAGAGCCTACACAATCGTGGAATCCCAAGGCATCAGCCAGCTCTCCTAGCCATCGATCCTCTAACTGACAAGATACAGATCCTACTGATCTCGTAACAAACTCGATTCGAATCCATTTCAAATCATAACAACTTTTGGCCCCCACGACGTGCTTAGGGAATCAGGTGATCCTCTATAAATACCACAGCACTTCAACCTCTCAGGTATGCACGAATCACCTTACAAAAACTTCTACACATTCACTTGGCTTTACGGAATCGATCACTCCATTAGAGCTCCGATCAAGAGCTTGGAGGAAGATTCTGCTGTGAAAAGTCTTCTCCTCACATTTGTCTGCTGTGAATCTTCACTGACTTGGGCGTCAAAGGGTCACCCGCAGAGACAACCCCAAGGAAATCCTTTGCGAGTGTGGACTGTCTTGCAGGTTCCACCCCGGACATCGAGATCATAGTTCGGACCCAGAGCCGGAAGCGCACCCGAGTCGGAGAATAGATTTCCGCAGCAACAAATATATTTCTCATTAATTAATTTAATAATTTACAGTTAGTTTTATTTACTAAACGCAAGCTCATAAAATATTGATAAGGGGTAAAATTATCATCGCATTAATGCACACATCGATAATTGGATCGAGACCAATCCCAACATCTTGTCAGCCAGCTGTCACATCCGCAAGGCAGTAAAGCCGAATTGCCTTTAGCAGAGTCAGGTCATCCCGATGGTCCGAACCATCTTATACCTCGGCAGACCGAGCCATCCTTATACCTCGGCAAATCGAGCCATCCTATACCTCAAAAACCAAACTGTCCCTCGCCTTGGCCGGACCGAGGCACTCGAACACCTCTGCGGAATCCAGCGCGGGAGAGTTTAAATTCACGATAACTGAATAAGATTCCAAATGAGAATCATGCCAGAAGTGGCCTAAGGGCCATAGAAGTGGCCTAGGACCTACATAATCGCTGAATCTCAAGGAATCAACCAACTCTCCTGGTCATCGATCCTCTAACTGACAAGATACGGATCCTACTGGCCTCATAACAAACTTGATTCAAATCCATTTCGAATCTCAATAGCTTTCAGACCCCTTATGATGCGCCCAAGGAATCAATGATCGCCTATAAATACTACATCTCCCAAATCTCTCAGGTACGCACACATTCACCAGCTCTCATACTGAGAAACTCCATTAAAGCTCCATCAGAGCTCTGAGCTCTCAAAAGAACACTCATTTAGGGAAACTCTTCTGCGAGAGTCTTCTCCTCATATCTGCTTGCTGTGAATCTCCATTGACTTGGGCGTCGAAGGGTCTTCCGCAGAGGGCCACCCCCGAAGCACCCTTTGCGTGCGGACTATCTTGCAGGTTCCACCTTGGGCGAAGAGATCGGCGTCTGGACCCAGAGCCAGGGCACACCCGAGTCAGAGAACGGATTTCTGCGGCAACAGATTGGGCTAGAGGAAGGGCCTCAAGTCCCGTAAACTTGTAATCCAAGAGACAAGACTCAAAACCAGAAGAAGCATCATCTAATGGCCAATCGGAAGAGAGCCACATCCGAGGCTCAAGATCAGGCCGCCTCTCAAAAGGCCTGATCCAATTAGCAGTGTAGCGCCTCCGCCACCAACGCTAGCTGAGACTTCTTCACCACCGGCAATGGTGGTAATGCTGGACAAGTTCGCTACTCTGATCCAGCAGGTTCAGTCACTGACCCAGCTGGTCCAGGGACTCCAAGGGGTTCCTTGCCCAGCTCTTCCTGCTCCAGAGCTTCATGAAGAGGTTGCTGCCCTTGTTCCACCAGCGATCTCTTCTTTCAATCCGCCTAAAGCGGTGGAGTATCATCATCGACCCACGAAGGCAAAGCCAGTGCTGCAGCGGGCTGGAGGGAAGAGCCTGCTCAGATCGCGACGGGCTCGCTCTCTTTCTTCGGTGTCTTCTCAAACTCGACACTGCTGCCATCTTCCCATCGCCCAATCCCTCCTACCACTTTGGATGAAGGGATTAGGTAACAAATGCAGGAGATGCGTCAAGAATGGCGTCAGAGTTGGACGCCGTCAGACAAGCCCCTCCATCCCAGCCAAAGGTGGAGCAGGGTATTCCCTTCTCTAAAGGATCATGAGGAAAGTGATTCCTCCTCATGTCAAGCTTTCCACCATCGAGTCATACCATAGATCCACTGATCTCGGCGACCACTTAAGCAGCTTCAGATCCATCATGATGTTTCACGGAGCGTCGGATGCGATCCTGTGTCGAGCCTTCTCCTTCACTCTTAGGGGATCTGTGCGGACATGGTTTAATAGCTTGAAGCCAGGTTCCATTGATTCTTTTGACGAGCTGAGCTGTTTGCTCATCAACCAGTTTGTCAGTAACCATCGCCAGTGATGGAGATCTGATTCCCTTTCTGAAGTTAAGCAGAAAGAGGGGAAATCTTTGAAGAATTACCTTGGCCGTTTTAATACGGCCCTCTTGGAGGTCGACCACCTTAACCACGAGGTAGCCTTGTCTGTCTTGACTGGAGAGTGTCGAAGGAAGGGGATTTCTACTTGGCTCTGGAGGTTAACTATCCGAAGCACCCTCTGCGTGCAGAATGTCTTGAAGGTTTCATCCCGGACGAAGAGATCGGCATCCGGATCCGGAGCCAGGTGCACCCGAGTCGAAGATTAAATTTTGCGGCAACAAATTTCTTATTATATTTTTTTAGATTTATAAACTGAGATGAAAAATCTCGCATTGAAGCAGCACCTTTGAATAAAATCATTGTGCTAAATGTTTTATTTATTTTTTTAGCTGTATGAACATTTATTTAATAGAATGATATGAAATATTAGTTTCATTTTTTGATTATTGTTCTTATAATAGACTCCTTACATGCTCCGCATACGGCTGGCTGTTATAATTGTGACATATTAATTTCCATTTAAAGCTAGTCTTAGGAAGAGAAGCTGTGGTTTTTAACATCTTATTCGATTTGTACTTTGCATCCACATCCCTAGATAGATAGTGAGTGAAGAGAATTATCTTGCGGCTGGATTATGGAGTCTACTACATTAATCCTTAGACCAACTATTTTGTTTGTATTCTACATCACTCAACAAGGCTTGCGTTAGATTGGTTTTCAAACTAAAGATTGATCTCAATTTGCTCGTTCCGAGAATCAATGGAACCAATGTCTACCATATGAGTTCATTGGGCAAAATTCACGTAGGGGATCCCAAAAGCTGCGGTTTGGATGGGGGATTGGTTGGGTAGGCCAACGCTGGCCCACCACCTATCCTTTAGCATGCAAGCAAGGATTGTTAGGCCAATTCGGTGGACTCTATTATTTTGTTGCCTGTTGTCTACTTTCGTTCGTGCTCACCATTAATATTGCAAAAATATTTTTATTTGCGTCGACCACCAAAAAAAAAAAAAACACCAAGACGTTCGTGAGAACCCAAAGAGGACCGGCATTTTCTCCAATTTTATTCCATCAATGGAGAGCCTCAAAAATATTATAATATCCTAAAACAATAATAATAATTCGTTTTGAATAATTAAATTTTATTTTTAAATCACTGACTAATAGCTTATAGGCCGAATGACGGATAAGATCATAGGGCATGTCAAAAATGGACGCGGAGGTTTACTTAAATCTATTGTCAACATCTTTCCTTCCATCTGAACTTTCTAAATATTTTATTTATGTTTATTATAAAAATAGAATACTAACCATTTTAAATCCAACGCGCAAGGCATCATCTCCCATCACCTTCCATTCTCAGTTCTAATCTCCCACCCCTTGTCGCCTATTTGTAGTCTCTTCCGTTCTCTTCTCTACGTATAAAGAAAAATATGTTAAATTTATTTCTTGTTCCTTCCTTCCATTGTTAAATGAATCAAGCGGAGTTGGAGGAAGGAAAGAAAGAGGTAAAGTAGTAGGTGAAGAGGGGAAGGGATTTATTTATATAAATAAACGTATATATAAGAAGAAAAAAAAAGGGAAGGAGGGGTGGTGGGGAGAGGAGAGGGATGAGGAGGCCTGCAGCTGCTCTTCTCGTGCCAAAGGCTGCCAGATCTTAGAAACAGAGGCCGATCGAAGTCGTCCCAATATCGTTCTTCTCAATTCGCATCGGATCGGTGAGCCCTTCCTCGATTCCCCTCCCTCCTTGCTCTGCCACTGATCTTGTTTTATCCGATCGAGACTTGGGGTCCTCGGTTCGGTTCCGATGGGATCCTCCAAGAGAATATAAGGTTTCTTTGATCGAATTCAGAAGAATCCATTGGCTATCTTGCTGCGTTTGTCGCCGGATTTATTCTTTCTTGTCTCTTTTGGGTTCTTCAGCTAATATATTTTTCACTGGATCTATCATGCGGATCATCTGATATTTTTTGTTTCTTACTCTATTCGCTCAATTTAATCAAAGACCGTGTATGTGTAGGTATAGTTTTGTATAAAAATCGTTCCTTTCCTTCAAATTGAATGTTTTAGTCCGGATCTGATCAGGAATGATTGTATATGCATTGAATTTTGTGTGTTTGATTCTGTTTGATTACTGGAGAAAGTTGATGATTTCTGAATTGGATGTTTGTATACATGGGATGATAATGATGATGGATTGTGAGGTGTGAATTGCAGAGACAATGGAGTCAGATCTCGGCAAGCTCTTCATTGGCGGGATCTCCTGGGATACAAATGAAGACCGCCTCCGGGAGTACTTCAAGACTTATGGGGAGGTGGTTGAGGCTGTCATCATGAAGGACCGGACCACTGGCCGTGCCCGTGGTTTTGGATTCATCGTGTTTGCAGACCCTGCGGTTGCTGAGAGAGTCGTCATGGAGAAGCACATGATCGATGGCCGGATGGTAACTTCTTTTTTTCCCCTTTCCCTTGATTTATAGTAATTGTTGTAGATTTATTTCATTTGAGGCAATGCTGGTAGTAAATTATGGTTATGAATTTGGAATGTCATGATAATTAACAGTCCATGGTAATGATAGAAGTAAAGATAGACCTAAATAAATATAGATAGAAATAATCAAGAGAGATATAACTATTTGTAATCCGAGTCTTAACTTAGTCCTAAATAGAGCATAGTGGAGGAAGCAGATTCATGTAGCCAACCCCATGTAGTTGGGAAAAGCTTAGATGAGTTGAGTTGAGTTGAGAATTTGGAATGTCATGAATTAAGAGAATCGTCAGCAAGCAAATTTGTCTAATGCTATAATCTATTATTGGGTCCATGAATAATCCTCAGGTGGAGGCAAAAAAAGCTGTTCCCAGGGATGATCAGCAAATCCTTAATAGAAACAACACTAGCATTCATGGATCTCCTGGTCCAGGCCGCACCAAGAAGATTTTTGTGGGAGGGCTGCCATCAAGTACAACAGAGAGTGACTTCAAAAAGTACTTTGATCAGTTTGGGAATATTGTTGATGTTGTTGTGATGTATGATCACAACACCCAGAGGCCGAGGGGATTTGGATTCATCACTTACGACTCAGAGGATGCTGTGGATAAGGTATTGTTTAAAACCTTTCATGAGCTGAATGGTAAGATGGTTGAAGTCAAGAGAGCTGTGCCTAAAGAATTTTCCCCTGTGCCCAACGTGCGCTCGCCTATTGGTGGATATAACTATGGTCTGAATAGGGTGAATAGCTTTCTTAATGGGTATGCTCAGGGTTACAATCCAAGTTCAGTGGGTGGCTATGGAATGAGAATTGATGGTAGATTGAGTCCACTAGCGAGTGCAAGGAATGGATTCCCTTCTTTTAGTCCTGGTTTTGGAATGCGGATGAATTTGGAGCCTGGTTTGAGTACAAGCTTTGGAGGAAGTTCAAGCTTCAGCAACAACTTTGGATATGAGAGAGGTTTGAACCCTTATTATAGTGGGAATTCGAGCAGGTACAATAGTGGTAGCACTGGGTCAGTTTTTAGCTCGATGGCCCGTAATGTATGGGGTAATGGTGGCCTTAACTACACTATGAACTCTGCAAGTTCTAATGCCAGCATGACTTCAGGAAGCGGGAATCTCTGTGGCTTTGGCAGTAGTAGCCTGAACTGGGGTGGATCTTCTTCACCTATTTCAGCTCCAGGAGGGCTGAGTGGATCAGGCTATAATACTGGGGGTTTGGGTTATGGAAATGATGATAATAGCTTTGGTTTGGGCAACAGCGGTTTTGGAAGGAGTGGTGGAACTGGAGCTGCTAACACTTCCTTTACTGCAACAAATGTTGGATATGAAGAAAACTATGCAGAGCTCTATGGTGGTAGTTCTGTTTATGGAGATCCAACTTGGAGGTCACCTTCCTCTGAATTTGATGGCACTGGTCCATTTGGCTACAGGCTTGGCAATGCCTCATCAGATGTCACAGGCAAGGGCTCTGTAGGTTATATGGGTGGCTATAATGTTACCAATAGACAGCCAAATAGAGGTAAGAAACTTTTTTTAACTCAATCCAAATGCTCCTCAAATGTGTTTATTTCCTTCTTTACATAACAAAGGAAGGTATTTTTAATTTTGGAAATCTTTGATCTTTTAAAGTGGCCAGCAAGTCTGTGGGAGTAAGGAAGAGCTTAAAGTCTTGCCCTCCTTTCCCAGAGTTCTCCTTTGGGTGATTCAAAGTTGATGTTTTTTGCAAAATATACACATAAACATAAACAACCATGTTGGCTGTGGTAATATGTCATCCATTGATCTCACAATCCACAGTTGTGTCCTTCGAAATAGAAATAAATGCCTACTTATCCATCATCACAACTTCCATTGACAACCTAATTGTGAAGTCTCCGTTGGTCCACCTCTGGCACATAATGCACATGAGCAGATCATTTTGGAACATTTTCACCTTTCAGCAATCCATGATTAGATGCACAGCTGCTGTGCTTGTAAGCCACAAATATCAAGCATGAATTCTTACCAAATAATTAAGTCATATGGCTTGGATATGCACATTTTGCAAAGCAAACATATTTTCTGAACTGTTATGTTATTCCTAATGAAAACTAGTATATGCAAATGATATGATTTTTTTTTAAATTTTTATGATTTAACTGGTCAAAACATAGAAACAAACATTTATTTAAGAAAATATCATGGAATAGCTTACCTCAAAAAAAAAAAAATGGAAAAAGGTAAACAACATCTAAATTTTTCTCCAGAAACTCTACACTATATGGTTAAATAATTATTATGATATCAATAATTATAATGATTTCAAGTAAGCTTATATTATAGGTGGCAATGACTTAGCATAACATTTCATAATCTAAATTGACTGAGTCTATTCCTGACCTGACACTGCAAAATTTAAGCTTGAGTGAACCTTATGTCCGTAACGTAGATAAAGATGAGATGGTATGTATAACTGCAAAGAGTTACTTCAATTGTTTTTCATAATTTGCTACCTATGTGATTTATAACTACATAGAAAATGATTAGAATTTTGAACTAATAAATAAATATAAATTTTTTGGTATTGAACAGTTGGAATAAACCTTTGTACCCATTGGATGAGAAACTACAGCATATTCTGTTTCTTTCTGTAGGAAATGTAAACAACATTTGTGAACCATGTTCCAATTTACAAGATATTCTGATTTTAACTGCTAGCTGGCAGTTATTAAACTAGCATTCTTTATGGCAGCAACAATAAATTTTCCACTTTTAAACTCACATTGGTGCCTTCCTGCTTTAGATTGGTGAAAGCTCAAATTCATTAATTATATGCAACTTCAGGTGACATTTGACTTCCATTCTTTTAGGACTATTGCACTTGGCCTTGCAGTGCATGTAAGGGGTGCAAACAAGCTGAGATGAGCTGATGGTAGGCTGTTTAGGCTAGGCTTGTTGTATGAAAGGGCTACTTGAGCTCAAGCTGAGCTTGATAGAAGGTGTTCAAGCTTGGCTCATATGAGATTTAAGCTGCGCTTGAACGAGCTTCTCTCTGAGTTGAGATGGGCTCTTTTTAATTTTTGCGAGTGCATAACATTCAGGCTTGGTTGTTTCATGAGTCAAGCTTTAAAATCTATTTGAGTTCAGTTTGCTTCCCAGCTAAATGCTGAGCCCAGCTGAAATGAGCCTGTTAACTTGCTGATTCTGAGCTGTTTGCAGTCCTACATGCATGAACGCCTCATTCTTCTCATGAATAGGCTAAGCTGCATGATGTTTATGACAGTAATGAGAAAATAGGTACCTGCCACTGAGGTTCTGTCTCTGTCCATCTGTTTGACATGGTGCATGCTGCATGCAACAGTTATTTGAAGGGCATCTTGCACCCCTTGGAAATCTATATGAAGCTCTTAAGGGAATGTTTGGTATGGGGTGATCTATGTAGGATCATTGGTGATCCATGGGATGGTGATGGGATCACTCTCTTTGGTTGCACTAGAGTAATTTTATGTTGCGGTGATCTATGATCACTCCCATCTCATGAATGGCCCCTGAGGGGGTGATCCTATCACTGTCTTTAAGAGTGGTGATCCAATGCCACTCCCTTGTGGTGATCTTGGACTAAAATTTATATACGAAAATATCTCTTAATTATAGTATATATATTATAATAGTAATAATTATATATAACATATATATATATATATATATATTAATATAATGCATTATTGTATTGTTATATTATTATACTATAATATAATATAATGTATTATATTATGTTGTTATTATATTATTACATTATAATAATATAACATTATTAAATTATATTATATTAGTAACCTTTTATTTATGATATATTATATAATATATAATATATAACTATAATATTATTATATTATGTTATAATTTATCTATTATAATATAGTATAATACAATGTAATATGTCTATATTATATTATGCATATAATATAGTACATATTATAATAGATGATATAATTTAATATATATATTATACATATTGTAGTAATATAATATAAAATATAATAGGAGTAATTTTGATATTTTATAGTTAGTAATCTTGGATTGCCATAGCATACCAAATACGATGATCTTTAATCACTGAGGATTAGATCCCCTTAGAATTAGGATCACCAGTAATCCAAGATTATTGGGGTGACCGTAAAATGATCATCAAATGCACCTAAGGGTATAAATTAAAGATCCTAGAAGTGTAGCCACAGTCGAGTTAATCTGAAAAAAAAAATGCTAACATAGCTTGCTTTTGCTTTTCTTTCTTTCGGAAGTTGATTTCTTTCTCGATGTTCTCAGCTACATTATGTGAGTTATAAATATACACATATATCTGACTTCTAAATATGCAGTTCAAGGAGGCCTGAATGTTTTACTTGTATCATATAACAACATTAATCTGCCTGCTGCCAGGCAGGTCTTGTTGATTTGGAGTTCAGCATTATCAGATCCGGTTCATATCATCCAGGTCAAAAGTTCAGGTTGGATAGCATCGGGTTTAGGTTCACTTTATTGATCCATCAGTTTTTTACAGTTGAATTAGGTCGATAATAGCCCAAATACAAAACCATTAAAAAAATCAGTTAATACCGTGCAAGAAAAGAGTAGTAAAACAACATGACAATATTTGACATTATTAACAACTAATTTCATACAATTCTGAAAAGGATCATTGACAACAACATCCTTTTCCATGAACAACACAGGTTGATGATTACCTCCAAAAAATTAATTTGGTAAAAGCAAATTAGTTTCTTGTATTTGAGGGATGTAAAGAGAGTGGTGTATTATTTTCAGGCCCTTTGAGATTCAGACATCATTAGCGAATGATATCTAATCTATATTTGAAATGGGTCAGGTTGATGATTACCTACATAAAATTTATATGGTAATAGCAAATTATTTTCTTAAATTTGAGGGATGTAAAAAGCATGGCGTATTATTTTCAGGCCTTTGAGATTCAGATCATATGTTTGAAATCTACATTTGAACCATCCAGGTCAAATCCAAATGATTTTTGTTTCAATTGGGCTGAATTTTTTCAGGTCTGATCTTAATTAGAAGCAAGAGAGTGACCCTTAATGCAACTATAAGGTTGCTCTATTGTAATATGTGTGTCAAAGATTCTAAAAATAGAAATAGCCATTCCACATGCAGGGATAAGGTTACAAATGTCTTACCCTCCTCAAGCCCTATAGTGGCGGGAGCCTTGTGCTTCGGGTCATCTTTTTTGTTCCTGATTAAAAGGAAGTTAATCCAATCCACCTGCAACCATAGCGTGCACTGAGGTTAGTTAGGCTATCTATTCTATGGAGATACATTGATGTTTCTCCTCAGATTTGGATTGATATTTTGTATTTGACTTGAATGACATAATCATTATGCCCTGAATCTTTTCTAGGAAGGAATTATTTATGTGATAATTGGCGAATGTATCCTTAATTTAACCCTCCCATGATTTTGCAGTATGTTTCAATTATATTGCCAATTTTCATGGAATCTTGTCCACTGCTTTTTATGCACATAATAATGTTTCAGATCACTTGTGTATAACATAATGCACTAATAAGTGTCCAAGGGCTAACTTTATAAAAGTGAAAAATTGGTTTGAATAATAAGCAAATAATGGTGACAAGATTTTTTTGGTCTGTTGTCAGTTGTGTATGTGCATGATAATATCTTTTACATGCTCTACTATCCTTGTCACATAGATTCTAATATGTGGAAATTTATGTTGGCAGAGGGCTGAAATTCTTGCGTGCATGTTTTCCCTGTTAGATATGTTCTTATCAAGATTGGAGCGGAGTTAGTGTGAAAATGTATAAAGATTTCCTTTTCCTGTTCTGCAGTACTGAGTTTCAATTTCTGTCCTTTTATTCTTCATGTATATATGGATGAATATTCTTAATTTGCTAATGTTTAATTGTTGGTGACAGTGTGTGCAGGAATTGCAGCATAGGGAGATTATTTTTTCAATACCAAAGTTTAAGACAGGTGAGGAATTCAGTATGCCATGTGCATAACTGTGATGTCTACTTATCAATTATATGATATGGGTTAGTTAATTATATAGAGCTAACCAGGGAGAAGTTCAGAAATTCAGATCCAGTCAATTTGAAGATAAAGGATTTTGTGTAAGGTTCAGATTTGAGTTTAATTTCTACATTGAGTGTAGGTTTTATTTCTTGGGGTTTGGTTGAGATGTAAAATCTGACTGCGGGGATATATTCAAAAGTGTTCAGATTTATGTAGGCAATGTGCCAAATAGACTTCTAGTATTGTTCAACAAAGAAAAAGGAAGAAAACAAACTGCTGTAATATCTGGCAATGCTGTTGCTTCCTGTTAGGTATGATCCTACATATATATATTTTTTATTCCTTCAATCCTGCTTCCAATGTAACAGAGATTTGGTTGGTTCATTAGTGTGGAACTGCCAGGAATTCCATCTAGGTCCCTAATAAGGCATTAAATATTCGGATTCATTTCTATAGTAAAACGTCTTCACTAGTGATATCTGTGTAATTTCTGTATTCTTTAATGCTTTTTTTTCGGTATTTGAACTTTGGAGAATCCTCCAGGTCAGGCCATAGCTATTTCTCTATTTTAGTTGTAGATGGGCATGCACCTTCTCTGAGGAAGGAGCCATTTAGTATGGAATGATCTTGTAAAGATCACTTATAATGCTTTTTTTCGGTATTTGAACTTCGGACAATCCTCCAGGTCAGGCGGGCCATAGCTATTTCTCTATTTTAGTTGTAGATGGGCATGCACCTTCTTGAGGAAGGAGCCATTTAGTATGGAATGATCTTGTAAAGATCGCTTATAATTGTAAGATGCAATAAGACTATCCCGTTTGATATCCTTATTTGGATAGTGCATGCCAATCATCTTGGAATGAGGATTATTATCCTGAAATGATCTTAATCTCATTCAAAGTATGAGAATGTTGGTTCATAATATGATAGTTATTTTCACCAAAATAATGGAACAACTTTGTCTCTATTTTTATCAATCCCCATAAATATAATATAATACAGTATACTATTTATAATATATAAATATATAATAATATATTATGATATAATATAATATATTAATATTATAATATTAATAAACATTATATTAATATGTAACTATTATTATATTATTGTAATATATAATATTGATGTAGTGATTAATATCGTATTATTATCTATATTTATAATACATAATAAATGTGTAATATATTTATTTTATATTATGTACTACTATATTATTAATTATTATTAGTATAATATTATTATATAAATATATAAAATATTATGTAAATAAGTTTTTAAGGATGTTATTAATATTGCATGTGTGGTGATATTTCATTCTCATGGCATGACAAACAAAGTACATGTGATTCTTTCATTAATGATTCTTCTAATGGTGATCCTATCATTGATGATTAACCAAATGACCCCTAAGCCTTTGTAAATGGCTCTCTAATTTGAGAATCTTGCATGAAAAATTTACTTTGTTTTCCACTCTGCATAAACAGGTGATTATATATTATAATATATGATATAATATAATATAATATAATATATATATTATATATGCTATAGTAATAATATAAATATAATAGAAAAAAAATAAAACAAAATCAGTAAGGTAATTTTGAACTTTTAGTGCTAACAAGTTTTTCATGATAACATAAAAAGTTTTATGAAAAAAGTTTTTTAATGAAGAAAAAAATATATGTGAGCTTTATTTTTATTTTTTTTTCAATTTTTTCATCAAGCATTTAAAAAATAAAAATGATGAAAAGAAAAATTAGGATGAAAAAATTTAAGCTGGAATTGCATGCATCCATTGCCACACTTTCTCTTTTGCACAGAACAATCGTTACCACTATTACGGCCTGCTTGTGTGAGCTCGGCATGTCCATTTATGAAAGGCAGGGGCATAATAGTCTAGTAAATTTTAAAGCAGATCTGTCCTACTAATAATAACAGCGCCAATGCCAACTACAATACCAACAACAATAATAAGAATAATAATCCAGAAATAAATGCATAATAATCCTCTATTTTGTATATTGAAATTAAAGTAGAACTTTTGTGCAAAATCTCATTTAAATAGTCATTTAACTTA
This sequence comes from Calamus simplicifolius, assembly GCA_900491605.1. Taxonomy (NCBI): domain Eukaryota; kingdom Viridiplantae; phylum Streptophyta; class Magnoliopsida; order Arecales; family Arecaceae; genus Calamus; species Calamus simplicifolius. The sequence goes on along the minus strand of UESW01003988.1, from coordinate 937,949 downwards.
GTCCCAACTTTTTTCACTCAGTATAATCTAGTGTAATGACTTATTCTAAGTTAATAGAGAAAATGCCCCGACTTAGTTTTAAAAATATTTATTTTATTATCAAAAAAATAGTTTCTTGTATGCAGGAGCAAAGGAGTCTTTATAAATATTTTATCTAGCTTCACAAATTTCTTTTTAAGATGTACCCCAACACAAATCTAAAACTGGAGATCTTTTATTGAAATATTAACATTAAAAAGTGACGCCAAATACCCATTAAAATTTTGTAGAACTTTTGTTTACATTTTATATTGCCGTCAACTATGGATAAGATTTCTTAATGAAGAATCCACTGAGCAACATATTAGCCTATAGAGTAGTCTTCATGCAGAAAACTTCAGCCTTAGATACATGGGTTTCCTTCAAAAAAAATTCCTCCAATGCTTCAAAAAAAAAAATCCTTCAATGCTCAAGTTAACTCTTAAATTCAGAAAAAAAATATAGTTAAATTAAAAAAATAATATCAAAGAGGAGAGAGATAGAGTCTTACGGGCCTCTTAAATGAAGCTTTGGTCCTTTATTTATAGGTGTTTAGAATGGATTTGTCTTGTTAACAAGGAGTCAGATTTCTCTTTAATGAATGGTTTAGGATTATTAATTTAACCTTAGTGGGTTAAATCAATTCTTGTAGTGAAAAGATAGTTAAAAAGTAATTTTGATCAATTTATTTTAACCAATCAAATTTTAATACATAGATTTAATATTTATTTAATTATTCTTGATAGTTGCCATCATCTTATTCTACCATCGTATTGTTTTTATAAGCTTTTGATAATTTTATCCTCATCAATTAAGTTTAGTGCCTATATAGAGAGGAATGGTGCATCTCTTTCACATTAACCACATTTATGAAAGTTATCATCTATAATCATAGATATTAGACTCAGATTAAGTCAAACCTTTGACCGATTTAATTTTTTAATTGGATAATTGTACAATTGGCTGGGTAAAAACTAGGTGAATAGTTGATTTTTTATTGTATCGATGACCCGACATGAATTGATAAAATGAGGCTGATTTTTTTATGCCCTTGAAAGTGGCTTTTAATTAATCTAATTTAAATATTATTTTTTAGAAACTTTCTCATCTTTTATGCTTAAGTTCTTCGTTTTGTTCTTTTCTTTTGTTGATTTGACTAACGGATTTAGAGGATTTCAAGTAACATTTTCCTCAGCTTTTACCCTTTCTTACTATTGTATTCTTTTTTCATATAATCTAAAAGTGGCACTTAAGTATTTAACTCAGGGATTTTTTAATAAAATAGTATTTTTGTCACATTATCGTATAGGATTGGATAAGAGAGTAGAAGTGTTACCGCCAAGTCGCGTTCCTGTAATGCCGAGAAACGAAGATTCTTCTTCTCGAAGAAGCTTATGCAAGAAAGTCTTCGAAACCGATTGCACCGATGGGGACCCTTCGATGCTCAAGTAAGCGACTTGGGAACGTGAAGAAAAAGAGCATAGAAAATAGCTAGAGAGCTTGATTCGATCCTTTCTCGTTGTGAGTGTAGGTTCTTATACCTATTCAAAGATCCCCTTCTCGCTCCTAGGAAGGTGGCTAATTCCGAGACGTTATTGTCCGATAGCGGATAGGTGGATTGGCTGACAAGGATAGGTCGCAACCGACACTGGGCATGTCAGAGGTGTTTTGCCTTGTCAGCCACCTGCCAGGCGCGACACCATAGATGGCAAGTGAACCTAGTCGTGCAGGCGTGCGCCGTTACGGTAGTGGCCACGCGCAATTGCAACAGTTAGTGGGCCACGTTGCAGCTACAGGCGGTTGTGGGCCACGTGATAGTGTCAGGTGGCTCGAGGTAGGGACTTGAGGTCCAAGGCCGAGGGACATGAGGTCCGAAACCGAAGGGACCCAAGGTCCGAGGCTGAGGGGGCTTGAGGTCTGAGGCCGAGGGGACATGAGGTCTGAGGCCAAGGGGACTCGAGGTTTGAGCCAAGGGGACATAGGGTCGAGGCGAGGGAGCCTCAAAGCCCGAGGTTGGGGTTTGTCAGTTGCTTTCTACATCAAATCTAACGCGGCTTGATCAGCCACATTAGCAAGTAAATTATTTTTTCAGTTTCACAATTATCTAGTTAAATGACGAATACCGATATTCCATGTTATCCTGCCCTGTCCAGCAACTAAATACAAAACTATTCAGGGGTTCTTGCCAGTGAGATAATAAAATATATTAGAAGGGCATTGTTGATAAAATACTGTCAGATCTAGCAAGATGGGCTAAAATTGAGTTCGTGGTGGCAGAGGAAAAAAGAAAAGCCTTTGTACATCACCTTCGATGCAGAATGGCCTACATATATTTGTTCGTGCGCGAGCCCTGGCCGGAGGAGCCCGTTCGTGGGTCATGCATCGCTGATGCACGAGTCCATGTGCAAGTGAATCATCATATCTGATGCAGGCCATCCTGAATCAAAATGGTGTACAAAGACTTTCCTAAGAGGAAAAGAAAGAATGTGTGGGGCATGGGATGACATGAAAATAAATCAAGTTTAAGATTGATTCAATTTTGTTTGAAAACAAAATAAGTTTCCGCCATTCTTAGCAAAACCTCTAGATTAACCTAACAAATAAAGGTTATTTAGTTTCAAAAACATTTTCTTTTTTTCTTTTTATTTTTTTACTTTATGTTCCCTAGAAAATAAGTTTGTTAGGTGAAAATAAAAATTATTTTTTATTTTTATTAAAAATGATGCCTTTTCAAAGGATAGATGCAAAAAAAATTAATGGGATATAGTTCATTTTCATGTTTTTAAGTTCTCTGACCTTTGTTTTTATTCTCTTTTTTTATTTTGATAAAAAATAATAAAATTATTTTTAAACTATTTTTGTTCATTGTTGAAGTTATATTTTTTTAAAAAAACTATTTTTTACTTTCAATATCCAAATTTTTTATAAGTATTTTAATTTTCATATAAAATAAAAAAAAATAGTTTTTGATGCTCATTTTTGGCTTAATAGATTAATGGATAAAATTTATTTATGAAGAAAATTTGAACTCAACTTTTGCTCCAAAAAGTCCTCTGCTGACGAAGATTGTTGCTTCAAAAAGCTAGGAATCTAACAACAATCACCCTTGAAACTCGTTAAAGGTTCCATAACCCTTTCTCGAGGTCCCCCCAATGATCAAGTCAATCCCCTTTGAGTTTAAGGGAAAAAAAAAATAAAAGAGGAGAGTGATAAAAGAGTTTTACATTCGTTAGCCTTTTCGAGGCTTTAGATGGTGTATATATAGGTAAGAGTGAGTTAACGATATTGACTTGAGGTTAGGCCTTTTTGAAATTGAATAGCCTATGATTCTCTTGTGAATCTTAAGTAGATCCCATTTGTATTGTTTAACTAAATTTATTATGATTCTGTCAATAAGATATTTATTTATGTATATCTTCATTATAATTTGTACATTGGCTTCACCATATTAACTTATCAAAATTTCACAACCTACTTTCAAAGGTTAAATGTGTCTTTTCCTTTAAGCACTGGGAGTAATTTTTAGAAAAAGTAAATTTAATTTTTATTAGTTACATCGTATTTAAAAAGAAACATGTTATTTATTATTGAAGTTATATTTTTTAAAAAAACTATTTTTACTTTCAATATCCAAATTTTTTATAAGTATTTTTAATTTTCATATAAAATAAAAGAGAAAATAGGTTTTGATGCTCATTTTTGGCTTAATAGATTAATGGATGAAATTTATTTATGAAGAAAATTTGAACTCAACTTTTGCTCCAAAAAGTCCTTTGCTGATGAAGATTGTTGCTTCAAAAAGCTAGGAATCTAACAACAATCACCCTTGAAACTTGTTAAAGGTCCCCATATCCCTTTCTCGAGGTTTCTCCAATGATCAAGTCAATCCCCTTTGAGTTTAAGGGAAAAAAAAAAAAAAAGAGAGTGATAAAAGAGTTTTACGCTCGTTAGCCTTTCGAGGCTTTGGATGGTGTATATAGGTAAGGGTGAGTTAATGATATTGACTTAAGGTTAGGCCTTCTTGAAATCAAATGTCCTATGATTCTCTTGTGAATCTTGAGTAGATTCCATTGGTATTGTTTAATTGAATTCTATTATGATTCTGTTAATAAGATATTTATTTATGTATATCTTCGTTATAATTTTATACATTTGGCTTCACCATATTAACTTATCAAAATTTCACAACCTACTTTCAAAGGTTAAATGTGTCTTTTCCTTAAGCCCTGAGAGTAATTTTTAGAAAAAAAGTAAATTTAATTTTGATTAGTTACATCGTATTTAAAAAGAAACCTGTTATTTATTATGAGTCTCCTTGTTTGGCAGATTAGGTCTTTAATTGGTTGGATTATCATTATCTTAATTCGACTGGCTCATCATAAGGTGGTTGAGGGTTATTTTTGACCTTTATCCCTCGATTCTGAAGCTTATCATTTAATGAAACATCGGCCTATGATGAAATTCTTTTGGGCTTTGAGAAAATTCATGGTGTGCTCTTCATTTCAGCAGTCGCCTTAGAGGCGCCAGTAGCTCATCTTCTCTTTCTTCTGCTCTATATAAAGCGAAGGGGACCAACCATTTTTACTCTTAATTGCCATTTGCTTTAGCGATCCTTTAGAGTTTTCAGCCTCTTGAGTCCTTGGTTTCGTTTTCTTAAATTTCCTTACTTTTTTTTTTTTCTTTTTCCCAGCCTTGATAACTTTTAGGTAACTTTCTTAATTTGCTTTTATTTTACTAGCCTAGATAGATATGTTGGAAACCAAGAGGAAGTAACTTAAGTAGCTTTTGGATCTTTTTTTCAGCCTTTCAGATGCTTTTTTTGTTCTTGAAGCCAATGATTCTTCAGTGTTAACCCCTAAAGATATGTGATGTGGCTAATCACACAATCAGGGGTACGTAACAACCGCACGATTTTTGAACAAAAGTAATGACTTCGGCTAGTTTCAAGTTCGGCTTCGGCCTCGATCCGGCTCGGCCTCGGCTCGGCCTAGGATTCGGCCTCAACCTCGGGCCCCGCCCTGGCGTCGGCCTCGGCCTCGAGTCCCGCCTCGGCCTCGGTCTTGACCTTGGCCTCAAATTTCGTATTACACTCTCTCTACCCTCGTAGAATCAACTCCGAATATTGGGCGCAGTGATTTAAAACACCAACTACAACACGACTTGCCCACATATTATTGCCATAATCACGGGCAGTTACCAACAACCAAACAGTTGCCGGTATTTATGGTGCCCGCTCAGCAATGGCGTACCTGTCCACCATTCACAGAGCCGATCCTAACAAAAGAAGGGATTCGACGGTTCTAACTACAAGGGGTAAGAGGGACTCCCGGACAAATATAAAAAAGGACCCTAGCTTACAACGCGGGGGGGAACAAAATCTCTATTCTTTCATCTTAATTCCTGTTCTCTAAATCGCTGACTTGAGCGTCGAAGGGTCCCCGCCGAAACCACCGGTCTGAAACTTTTCTTGCAGGTTTCCAGCTAAAGGAGGTGATCCCATCATTCCTCTGAAGGCACAAGAAGCCCATCTCTCGCCCGACGCATCCCTGGAGTGATTTGGCAGCAACAGATTGGTGCGCCAAGTAGGGGGATGGCAGCAGCAGACGAACATTCTCTCTGTGACCCCATAACTTCTGCAAGGAAAAGATGGCGGTTACATGTGCACAGAAGGCTTCCACCAGCCAGGTCGTAGAACGCCTCCAGCGGGTTGAGCAGTCAGAGGCCAACCTCTATATTCCACCTCCTGCACCACCATAGGCTAGCCAGTCCGATTGGCTCGATGCCCTGACTCATCAAGTACAAGATCTGATGGCGATGGTGCGGGGACTGCAGGAGCACTGCTCTGCCGCCATGCCTTTGCCACCTCAGCCCTCTCCGCCTCATGAGGAGGGTCATGGAGCTAGTCGACCTCATGGCAGGACCCTTTCGGAGGCCTCCCACCATTCATCCCAAAACCTCGTCGCAGGGAGGCCTCTAAGCGGCGACGGTCTCCTTCCTACCACTCCGACCGCTCTCGCAGACGGCGTGGTGAGAAGGAAACGAGGCACATACATCCCTTGCACCGACAGTCTTCCCTCTCTTCATCTTTCGGATCCTCAGAAGAAGGTGCTAACAGGAAGACCGCTCGTCGGGCCGCACAACGGCTAGAGGAGTACCATCAGCGGTTGGAAGAGCTTAGCCGCAGGATCACCAACCCTCACGGGATGGACTACGACCATCGCCCCTCGCTTTCTTGTCGTATCATGGAAGAACCAGTCCCACCCCGGTTTCGTCTACCCCAATTGGACCCGTACGACGGCACGACCCTCTGGATCATCTGGATAGCTATAAGGTCCTCATGCAAGTCCAGGGGTCAACAGACTCTCTTCTCTGTATCGCCTTCCCGACCATGCTTCGGAAAGTGGCGCGTGCGTGGTACTCCCGTTTATCACCATGCAGTATCAACTCTTTCCGATAACTCAAGCGATCTTCCTGACCCACTTTGATGCATACCGAAAGATCCCTCGAGTGGTTGATAGCCTGTTCGCCATCCAGCAGAGGAGCGGTGAAACCCTGAAGGACTTTGTGGCTCGGTTTAAGGAAGCTGCGTTGGAGGTATACAACCTGGAGGACTCCGTAGCCACATTGGCTTTGAAGCGGGGACTCCGTCCTTCCAGGTTTGCCTATTCCCTAGACAAAAAACTTCCTCACTCTTATGCCGAACTGTTGAGCCAGGCGTAGAAGTACATCCGTGCCGATGAAGCAGACTCTTCCAGGAGGGAGGTTGACAAAGGGTCCGGTAAGAAACCAGCATCTTCGGAGTCCGCTAGGGCGCAGTCTAGAAAACCCGAGCTGCCCCATCGCGCAGATAACCGGCCCCAAGTGTTGGCTCCAAAAGAGCACTTCACTCCTCTCCTCGCCCTGATATCCCACATTCTACTAGAGATCGAGGATGAGCCCTACCTTCGGCGTCCACCCCCCATGAGACCAGGGGTTCCTCGCAGCAAGGAACTCTACTGCCGGTATCAGAGACTATGGTCACGACACTGAAGACTGTCGCCTATTGAAGAAGGCAATCGAAGAGCTCGTTCAGCAAGGCCATCTAGGCAAGTTCATCCGAAGAGGGAACCCTGCTGCCTCGGGCCCGTTGGCACCCCCGCACCTCAGGCTGGAGTGGATAACGCCCCAACAGAGAAGACGGTAGCCATGATCTCATAGGGGGCAGGTAGTAATTCTAAAAGACAGCGAGAGGAGGGAGAAGATTCTATAATTCCCTTCTCTAGAAGGGATCTAGATGGGGTAGTAAATAAGCATGATGATAGCGTGTCGTATCTATGACGATCACAAAACCTATAAAACGAATTTTGGTTGACAGTGGAAGCTCAGTAGATGTGTTGAGCTACGATGCTTTTGTCAGAATGGATTTGCCTAGAAGCTCTCTTCGACCCGTCACCACTCCCTTGATGGGTTTCACTGGAGACTCCATCAAGGTTGAGGGGAAAATCATCCTCCCTGTCACGGCCGGGACTCCGCCGCGTCAGAGCACGGTTCTTATGAACTTCCTGGTGGTATGGGTCCCACTGGCTTACAATGCTATCTTGGGAGACCCGGTTTGAACCTGTTGGATGCTGTTATCTCCACCAAGAGATTACTTGTAAAGTTCCCACCCATGAAGGAGTCGGGAAGATGAGGGGGGAACGAGCCCCTTACCGCTCCATTACCACTTAGCCCCCAGTCCACAAGAGATGGTGCCGGCAACAAAGCTCGAACCGCTTGACCCCCGAGACTTGGAGAGGAGGGGGAGCCAGCCAAGCGCATGCTGACCTTTCCCTTGGGGAAGACTCGACGAGAACCATCCAGGTCGGAGCACTACTTCCGGAGGAGGCACGCGATCAACTCCTTGTTTTCTTATGTGCCAACTCCGACGTCTTCACATGGTCATCATCTGATATGCTCGGCATCCCTGAGGACGTAATCACCCACCGACTCAACATTAAGCCGAAGTGCCGGCCGGTCCGGCAGAAGAAGAGAAGCTTCGCCTCAGACCAGCAAAAGGCCATTGATGAGGAGATCCGCAAGCTGAAGGCTGCAGGCCACATTCGGGAAGTCCACTACCCCGACTGGTTGGCTAATGTCGTGATGGTCCGCAAGACCAACGGGAGCTAGAGGATGTGTATGGACTTTACCGACTTCAACAAAGCATGCCCCAAAGATAGCTTCCCCTTGCCTCGGATTGATCAGCTTATGGACACTACATCGGGTCATGAGACCCTTAGCTTCATGGACGCTTTCTCTGGATATAATCAAATTAAGATGGACCCGGCGGACGAGGAAGCTACTTCATTTGTGACTGAGAAGGGGATATACTGTTATAAGGTGATACCGTTCGGACTAAAGAATGTGGAGCCACTTACCAGAGGCTAATGAATAAGATCTATGAAGACCAGATCGGACGTAACATGGAGGTGTATGTGGACGACATGCTGACTAAAAGTGTCCACATAGCTGACCATATTGCTGACTGACGGAGACCTTCGGCAACCTCCGTCGGTATTAGATGAGGCTGAACCCCCACAAGTGCGCCTTTGGAGTGGCAGCGGGCAAGTTCTTGGGTTTCATGGTGACACAGCATGGGATTGAGGCAAACCCTGATAAGGTCCGAGCTATCCTAGACATGAGGTCTTCGCCAACAAAAAAGAGGTACATCGTTTGACTGAAAGGGTGGCGGCCTTGAGCGTTTTTTATCTAATCCGCAGAAAGATGCATGCCATTCTTTAGGGCACTACGCAAAGTCAATGGCTTTGAATGGACAAGGGAGTGCCAGGAGGCCTTCGAGGGATTAAAAGAGTTCTTGTCCACCCTGCCACTATTGTCTAAACCAAGGGGGGAGGAAGAGCTCCTTCTGTACCTCGCAGCCTCTCCTGAAGCTGTCAGCTCCGTGCTTGTTCGCATGGACGCCGATGGGGCACAAAAGCCGGTGTACTACACCAGTAAAGTGCTCCATGATGCGGAGACTAGATACTCGAGAGTCGAGAAGATCATTTTCGCATTGATCGTCTCCGCCCAGCGCCTCAGGCCCTACTTTTAAACTCACCCGATCATGGTGGTCACCGACCAACCGCTCAAGGCGATCCTTTTTGTCCTGATACTTCTGGCCGGCTAGCAAAGTGGGCGCTCAAGCTGGGAGAGTTCGACCTATCATTCCGACCTAGGTCAGCTATGAAGTCTCAAGTCTTAGCGGATTCCCTGGTCGAGTGCACTTGGGCAGAAGAGCAACTGGAAGAATCCCATGCAAACTCCTCGGGCATCGAAACCGGGGAAGGAGGGAACGACTGAATCCTTCACGTAAACGGAATATCAAACTCTCAAGAAAGCGGGGCGGGCCTCATTTTGGCTAGCCCGGATGGAGTGGTGACCGAGTACGCCCTTCGTTTCCTTTTCCCAGCCACCAACAACCAAGCTAAATATGAAGCCCTATGTTAGGGATAAGATTGGCTTGGGAGCTCGGGATGAAATGCTTTAGAGTCTTCCCCGATTCCCAGCTGGTCTTCGACCAAATCAAGGGGGAGTATGAAGCGCGGGATCCTACTATATCCCGTTACTTAAGTATGGTGCAGTAATAAACTTTTCCCTTTGCCCATTTCAGCATCAGCTATATTCCTTGGAGGGAGAACGCCAGAGCCGATGCTCTGTCCCGGTTAGCCACTTCGGCTGGAGAAACCTTGGGAAGAACCTATGTAGAGCATCTGGAAACCCCAAGCATCGACGAAGCCGAAGAATCCATGCCAATCTGCCAAGAGCCTTCCTGGATGGACGTTTACATCCAATACTTCACCTCTGGTACCCTCCCAACCAACCCAGCTGAAGTCAAGCTATTTAAGCGGCGAGTGCACAAGTTCCTTATGTTCGATGGGCAACTGTACCGAAGGTGTTTCTCATCCCCTCCTCAGATGCGTTGGTCCTGTAGACGCCGACTACATCCTCCATGAAATCCATGAAGGTATTTGTGAAAATTACTTGGGGGGCAGAGCGCTAGCACACAAGGCCCTACACCAAGGCTATTACTGGCCCACCATGCGGGAAGATGCAGCCGGGCTGGTCAGAAAATGCGATAGTTGTCAGTGGCATGCTAGCATCCAATGGTTGCCAACCTCTCAACTGAGCCCCCTGATGGCTTCATGGTTGTTCGTCCAATGGGGAATGGATATTTTAGGCCCGTTCCCTCCAGCCTCTGATCAGCGGAAGTTTTTGCTCGTCGCCATCGACCACTTTACCAAGTGGGTTGAGGTCGAAGCATTGGCCAAAATTACTGAAGCCAAAGTAAGGAGCTTCTTCTGGAAGTTTATTATTTGTCGGTTCGGACTACCCCACACACTTGTAACCGACAACGGACGCCAGTTCAACAATGCCCCTTTCAAAGAATTCTGTGCCGAACTAGGAATACATCAGCGGTTCACCTCTGTCGGTCATCCACAAACAAACGGAGCGGCAGAAGTGACAAATTGAACAATCCTTCAAGGACTTAGAACGCGTCTGGATGATTTCAAAGGAAGATGGATGGAAGAACTCCCAAACGTGCTGTGGGCATACCACACGACGCTCCGAATTCCCACTGAAGAAACTCCTTTCAGCCTCGTGTTCGGATCGAAAGCAGTCGTCCCAATAGAGATCGGTATCCCTAGTCCCCGGACGCAATCATATGGTGAGGAGAATAATCCCAGTCAGTTGACGGCCAACCTTGACCTTGTCGATGAACTCCATGATCAAGCTCGACTCAGGATGGCCGCCTATCGACAGAGAGTCGCAAAGTATTACAATGTTCGAGTTCACCCCAGAACGTTCCTCCCCAGCGACCTAGACCTCAGATGAGCCGAAATCTCCCAACCGGCAGAGGGGGAAAAGCTGTCTCCCAACTGGGAGGGGCCATATCGAGTCATCGATGCGCTTCACCATGAAGCATACTGGATCGAAGGGTTAGATGGGAAGCCTCTCCCTCGCACTTGGAACGCTGACAACCTACGTCGGTACTATCAATAGTTTGCTAATGTCTTTAGTTTAAGCATGTCTGCTAGAATATTATTCATTTTCTTACTAACGGAAATGTCTAAGCAATCTCGCTTCACTTGAAGCCCGACTCCGCGTCGGCACCTGAAGCCCGACTTTGCGTTGGCACTTGAATCCTGACTCCGCGTCGGCACCTGAAGCTCGACCCCGCGTCAGCACCTGAAGCCCGACCCTGCATCGGCACACGAAGCCTGGCTCCGCGTCGGCACCTGAAGCTCGGCTCCGCGTCGGCACATGAAGCCCAGCTTTGCATTTTGGCTCCGCGTCAGCACTTGGAGCGCGGCTCCGCGTCAGCATTGGAAGCCCGACTCCGCGTCGGCACACGAAGCCCGGCTTCGTGTCGGCACTTGAAGCCCAGCTCTGCGTCGGCACTCGAAGCCCGAAGCCCGACTCCGCATCGGCACCTAAAGCCCGGCTCCGCATCGGCACCTGAAGCCCGGCTTCGAGTCGGCACTCGAAGCCCAGCTCCGCATCGGCACCTCAAGTCCGACCTCGCGTCGGTACCTGAAAACCCAGCTCCGCGTTGGCACTCGGAGCTCGACTCCAAGTTGACACTGAAATCTCGACTCTGCGTCGGCACCTGAAGGAGGTGATCTCATCATTCCTTTGAAGGCACAAAAAGCCCATCTCTCGTTCGATGCATCTCTGGAGTAATTTGGCAGCAACAATATGATTTATATCTGACGAAGTGTTTCATTCCCGAGTGTATATGTTGCTTTGTTAGCACCAGAGCGTCTTGCTCTATATGAGAATACTTTAAAAGCTAGCCTTCGACAACCTATATATATGTCCTCATATAAATTATTTCAATATAGCTTCTATTCAACTTCTGCCTAACTCCTGGTGATTAATTATAGACTTCTTTTTTTAAGGCTTTCTTCCATAGATATCCCTTTTCCATTCATATTTAAGGCATTTTTTTCAACCTTAAAATAAATTAACATCATAGTGAGAAGAAGGGATGGTGGTATTTTGCTATCCGATGTGGGCACAAAATATTCGTCAAAAGTCTCTGTCTCTCTTCCATCCACGGATGAAAAATTTATTTTTCTTTATTATAGAAGTAGGTAAACAATGGTCGTTTAGGTCAAGTTAGCAACAATCTAACATAAAGGTTAATAAGACCCTGCTTCTTTTTCTTACCGAGGAAGAAGCGGTTTAATTAATAAAATAATAAGATCTTCCTAGATTAGAACTCTCTTTTCCGAGGAGGCTTTAGTCCGAGCAAGAGATTAAGCTCAACTCCTCTAGGTAAGTTGGTCATAATTTACTTGGTTGGTTTATATTTTCTTTTATATATTATCTTTGTTGACTTTTTATCTTCCTATTATTATTATTTTTCAAAAATGTTGAATCTAGATAAATTGACAAAAGCAACAATGGCTAAGAGGAAAAGGGCCTGAGAGTCTTCCCGCAGTTATTCCCACAATAGCCAAGGAAACTTTCCCAGCCACTCGCTTGAAGAAGAAAAGGGTGGTTGCAAAAAAGCATAGAAGGTGCGGCCAAGAAGCCTTGTTCAGTCGGCCAAGAAGGTTCCTCATCAACCAAGGAACCTCGTCCTTCGATTCCTTCCCTAATGGAGTTTTTCCAAGAAATTAAAACTCAGTGGTCAATGAAGCTCCTTCCTCAACGCCACCTTCAACATCAACTTTGTTGGCCGGCTCAACCTGATCTCTTCGGATGACCAAGTTCTTCTTAATTGGGCTTCAACACCTACGTCTCACCATGCATGGTTGGTTGTCCGAACTACTAACTCAGCCTTATTCGACGGCGGCCGGTAGCTCAAAAACTGGTGGAAGCCATTTGTTTTCTTCATAACTCCTCCTGCTTTTAATCAGAAAGTAGCTACCTAGTGAGGAGCTTATTATGCTCGGTACGTATTTGCCTAAACCTAGCCAAGGTAATTAATTACATTTCATTTTCTTTTTTTATTTATCTCTTATTTATTTTTTAAAAAATTAACTTATTTATCTATTTTTTTTGTAGAACTATCACACTTTTGTGGCATTAATAAAAAGGAATTAACAATTTGAAGTTGACCATATTCAGCTACAGTCTTTAGTGGAAGAGCAGTCAGCCATGCATGGCTGATCAAGTTAATTAGGCAACTCTAGAATAACAACAACAACACTCAACTTCAGGCAATTATCAAAGAGTTGAAAATAAGAATTGACATCAAAGATGAGCTTACCAATCAACTCTTGATGGTCAATTCCTTATTGGACCAATTAGCTAATAAAAAGGAGCAATGCAAAGGACTTCAGAAGCTTTTATGTTGGAGAGGAGACAAGCCAAAGAAGAAAAGAGATGCCTAGCTCTCCAACCATCATCTGAAGAAGTCCAAGGAGAAGGCTCAAGGAATAAGATCAAAATTGAACAAAGAAAGAGGTAGGTGGGCTAAGGAAAGGAAGATCCTCGATGAAGAATTTTCTTCCTTTGTACAGAGGAAGAAGGTAGAAATCATTGAGGCTTACAAGGCTTGGGAAGAGCATGAAGATGACAACGCCGTCTACGCTACCAAAGTCTTCTTGGCTGATTTTGATCTTTGCAAGAAGAGAGCTATTAAGGTCTACTCCAAACTCAAATTAGATGATCTTGAGATTGACCAAGAAGAAGAAGATAATAAAAATGACAAAACAAAAGAAGCCCAAAGAAATTAAGTTGATCAAGACAACCAAAATTAAAGTGCTTTAGACTTTGTACTTTTGTCCTTTTTTTTTTTTCTTTTTGTTCGATTGTAAAGATTATCAAATAAAGACAGTGACTCTTTTTTATTCAATCTTTGTCGATGTTTTTCATTACCTCTTTTCTTATTGAAAATTTTTTAAGCTCAAACAAAGTGCTATGATACTTCTTCAATAAGGTTGGTTTGAAATGCTAATGGTCTTTTTAAGGAAGTTAAACTTTTTATTTTAAGAAGATCACTTCTTAGTAGTAACTATTCACTTCAAAATGGTTATTCTGATAGAACAATTCCTCCATCCTTAAAATATCATTTAAGTTTAATTTATAAATTGAAACTTTTTGACCGGGGTTTTCTTGCTTTTGCTGAACTAAAGTGAACCTAGGTGCTTTTAATTTGGGTGGACATGATTTCCTTGAGTCTTTGATTTAAGAAAACTTGGCTTTTTTGATTTGGGTGAACCAAGGTTCAATTGACTTGGGAGCAAAGCTCTATATGGTGAACTTGGTCCAGGAGCAAAACGCTATTTGAGTTTACCAAATTTAGAGCAATGCTCTATTAGTGCATTAGGACTTATTTAACTTTAGAGCAGTACTTTATTTGGTGAACTTAAGTTCATCTAACTTTAAAGCAATGCTCTATTTAATAGACTAGGGTTTATCTGACTTTAAAGCAATGCTCCATTTATTGAACTTATGTCATTTGACTTTAGGAGTAATACTCCATTTGATGGACTTGGGTTCATCTGACCTTAGGAGCAATACTCCATTTGTTTAACTTGGGTTCATTTGACCTTAACAACAATGCTCCATTTGTTTAACTTATGGAGCGATGCTCCATTTGTTTAACTTATGTCCATCAAACTTTGGAGCAATGCTCCATTTGGTAAGCTTGTATTCATCTAACTTTAGGAGCAATGCATCATTTGACGAACTTGGGTTCATTTTACTTGGGACCAATGCTCATGAAGATAGGATTGTAATTGTGTTCTAGGGCATTGGTCTTTGAATTTGGTGAAAAATGCCATTATAAGAAGCAATGCTCCTAAAAAGGATGGAGCAAGACTTCAAACATTAGCCTTTAGGATCAACGAAGAACACCTGGCAAGAGAGTGGGGCAATGTACATGCGGGAGTGAACTGGGATCCATGGGAAGTGCACTACAAAATGGGGACGTTCAAAGGGAATGTAACTCTAGGGAAAGAGCGTTAAAAATATGGCATCATGCTAAGGAGTCAAATAATTTTTTTAAAAGAAAGGTGAGTTTTGTTGTTCGTGATAAACCAAACTTAGAAGTCTGGCAATGGCTGCGCACTTTTGGACTTTTGTGCGCTCCTTCAAAGCGGTTTCTTCTAAGTTCTAAACTCCTTTTTCTACATAGGAGACCATGCAAAAGAGTTCTAATTGCATTAAACCAAATGTTTGCACTCGATTTATCATATGAGCATGGTTTGTATCGAGGGAAATTGGTTCAAATGTCTTGACCATAGACGTAGATGTCTAGTTTAGATCAAACCCAATGTTGATTGGGAATCAAATCCCACTTAATTCCAAACCATATACCTAATTATATGGTCAAGATTATATTGGGTCTCGGTTAGGAATCAAATCCTCCTTGATCTCGGACTATAAGCCTAATCATTTAGTCCGGATTGAACCTAATTAGCATTAAGTGTTGGGCATTAGGCCAATGGCTGAACTAAGATGATAAATTTAGCCCTAGTCGATCGAAATTAAACCCCATAAGTGATGGAGGAATGGGAAATAAGTGGTGCTAGGATGTTGGGCTCATTCCGGCTTATTGACATTAGAACCCAATCGAGCTAGGTAACCAAGCCAAGAATGCTAAACCTAACCCAATTCATGGAAATAAAATTCAATCAGACTAGATGGCTAAAACAAAGTGCCAAATTCAATCCGATCCATAATAATAGAACATAAGGCTATATGGGCTGAGTTAGAATTTTGAATTCAACTTGATTCATGACAATTGAACCTAATCAAATTAGATGACTAAGCCTTAGAACTAAACTTGTCCTAATTCATGATGATAGAATCTAATCAGGCTAGATAGGCCGAGGAGTTGCATTTGACCTAACCTATGAAGTTTGGACTCAATCAATAGAGTAGTCCGGCTTATCAATAAGAGTCAGACACTGAGACTTTTTGTTAGCTGAATTACATGTTAAGGCTTTTTAGTAGCCAAGCAACATATTAGAACTCTTCAACAACTGAGTAATGCGTTAAAACTCTTTAGCTATAAAGTAATGTATTAGGATTTTTTAGTAGTCGAATAACATGACTCTTCAATAGTTGAGTCATAATTAGGCTTCTTCAGCAACTGAAACTTTTCAGTAGTAGAGTAATGTGCTAGGATTCTTAAATGATAGAGTAATGTGCTAGGACTCTTAAATGATAGAGTAATGCATCAAGACTATTATGCAGAGTAACATATATGACTCTTCAGCAGCTTAGTCGTGTGCTAGGACTCTTCAGTAGTAGAGTAATGTATCAAGACTTTTCAATAATTGAGCAATGTAATAGGACTTTTTAATAGTTGAGTCATGTGCTGGGACTCTTTAGCAGTAGACTAATGAACATTGACTCTTTAGCCACTAAATAATGCACTAGGATTTCTTAGTAGTTGAGCAATGCGCCACAACTCTCAACATCTAAGTAATGCATTAGGACTTTTCAATAATTGAGTAATGTATTGGAACTCTTCATCAGTAAAGTGATGCATTAGGACTCCTTAATAACTATAACACACTAGGTCTCTTCATAGTTATTAAAAATTTGAATTTAATTATCAAGAATTAGACCTATTATTTGACCTTGAGTGTTGAACTAGACCCAATTTTTGATAATTATGTCTATTAACTAAGCCTAACCACTATAACTAGCCCTCAACTGATCTTGGATCATACCCAAGAGGATCTAAATAATTGAACTAGACCTATAAAATTATGGTTTTGTTCATGAGTCAACCTATTTTAGTAGCTACCCAAAAGTAATATGCCCCTCTTTATTGCTGCTTGTGTACATCCTAAGGTGATGATTAAAATTACCTCAAACAAGCACATACTTGAATCAATAAGAGTTCAAGTGGAAAATAAGAAATCAAAGTCAAAAAAGAATAAGGGCAAATCAAATATCAACCAATACAAGAATTTCCAAAGGAAGGACTTTAAGATGTAATTTTTATGTCTCCAAAGATAATCATTGTAAAACTTGGTAAGAGAGGTGCTGTATAAGGCTCAAAAACCATTAAAATTAATTAGATTTATTTTTGGATCAAATATATATTGAAATATATGTTCAAAATCTAAAACAAGGCTTGAAACAATCAACTAGCTCAAAGCTTAGGTCGATCAACTAAGGCTCTTGAGGCTAGACCTAATAGTCTAATCAATCTATAGTTTAATCGACCACCCATGGGGGTAGGTCGATCAATTGCTTCAAAAGGGTTTGAGGGTTTGAGACTGCACTGAGAGGTTAACCACTTAAGAGGTATGTCAGCGGATTTTTTAAGAGAACTATGGCACTTTATCATTTAACAATCGACTAACCATAGATCTAATAGCACTAATAGCTAGATTCAATTAGTCATTGGATTATTGTTTTGGATCCCAACTATTAAAAAATTGGGAATTCTATAAATTTGGGACTTTGACTCAGTTTTTAGCATGAAATATTTGATTAAAATCATTGATTTAGCTTAGAAAATACTTAGAAAAATAGTATTTCTGTCATTAGTTACATATCCTTTTCATTTCAAGTTTAGTACCCATTGGAATGTCTACATTCTTTGAGAGTGATTGAAATTTATTTTGTTGTCTTAAACTAGTTTTGTGGGCTTAGCTAAGAGTCTTTCTTAGCATAAAAAGTTCTTCTTTAGCCCATGAAAAAGAATTTTGCAAAGGTTCCTCCTAAGCACATTAAAAGGAGAGGTTTACGTTTGATTTTCACCGGTTGAAAGAAGATTATTATTGGTGAAATTTCTAAGGAATCTTAGGAGTGGATGTATGCAAAGAGTGCCAAACCATGACCAAAAAATTTTATGCATCATTTACTATTTTATTTGTTTATTTACTTGCAATTCTATATACTTGTTCTTATATTGAGTCTTTTGCATTATTTTCATTTAGATATATTTTTTACTTGAGCTTAGTTTTAATTTACTTGCAATTGCATATACCTCCTCCCTCGCCCCTCCTCTCAAGTTGCCCTTAGGCCAATAAGGTGGTCACATAATAGAACATAGATAACCAGCACTTAGCATGCATTTTGCATTAGTATTTACTTATGATGCTGTGTATTTTCATAAATGATAATTGAGCTAATCCTCTTTATGTGTCACTACTTTCTCAACCTCCTATCCTTGTTTTGATATTCACCCATTTTGTGACCTCAATCAAAGAGGGATAACTTATAGATTTTCCTAGCTATTATAGAGTAAAATAAATTTTCTTGTTTGGTTGCATCTAACTACATGTTCACATTTTATTCAACTTAATCATATCTAATCCAACCTAATCATACCCAATTTATCCCAATTGGTTTGATTTGATTTTATACTCAATCCGACCCAATACTTTTCAATATAATTGATCGTATCTATTTTAACTCCATTTGATCTAAATATTATAACTCTAAGGCCAAACACAATAGAATCATATAACAGCTTAAAACTTATATTTGCATCTTGATTAGATCCAACATGAACCTTATTAACTTAGACTAAGCCCAATTTTCATAACCACAACAATATTGCTCTTGATATGCTCACACCACTTTTTTTGGGCATATAAAGAGTATTCTATCAAGTGCAATGTGCAGCTTGGTACCCCCTCCTTTATTCTCATCATCTATCCATCAGGACCATTTATTTTTAAGTGTGCCAAGTGACACCCTAGCATTCCTTTATCTTAAGTTTGGTTATGATTCCTTATAACTAGATCCTTCCACCTTTTTCCATGAGTCACATGTCCTCCTAAGTACCACTCTTCTAAGCAACCATCCATGCACCAAATCATAACTTCAAATAAGGACAAAAGAGAGATTTTTCTTTTTCATTACAAACTATTACATCTCTTCCTATCAAATCCATTGCATGCTTGGCATGATGGTAGTGTTTGATATTTGGTTCAAATACCCCTCCTGAATGACCAATTTAACCTTTAAAAGTTCTCTTTGTATCTAGCTTAAATTGCATCAATGCCATTCAACACTTGAATATATTTCTTCTCCTAGAAAATCCTAGTCTTTCACAACTTCTACATTGTCAATCAAAGAGAGGAGGGAATTAGCCTACCGTTGGAACACAATCTTCCTTTTATTTTAGCCTTTCACTCTATCTTTTCATCCTAACCATCTAAAGAAACATAAAGAAATAAATGCATTCTAACCCTACATCTCCTTAATCTCTTCCTCTCTCTTTTTTATCCAATTAAATCTCCCTTTCTGATATTAGTCCTTACAAGAAAATCCAAAGTGCCTTAATCCTAGCCCTTGAAATATGAAGAAACAAAATAATTATTCTTACTTAATCCTAGTCCATAAACATGAACACCCCATCAATTCTTTCTTCATAAATTAACTAATAAGATTAGGCAATCTAGCACCCAATATCAATATTTAGATTTGGGGTATTTCTACCTTTGAATCAGCCCCTATCTCTCTATAATTACCATTCTAGCCACAAAATGGTCGAAATTAGAAAAATGTATAGAAGACTATTGAGATCCAATATTTAACAAAGAAAAAAACTCTAAATCTTCATCCCTTTCCACATATCATATTCTATCTTCATTCATACTTAAAACCTTATCACCTACCTTCTTACAATCAAGACAAAGAAAGGTAGTAGTGACTACAAACAAGGTTTATTTCTTAATTCTTAAAATGCTAGTCAAGTTAGAAAAAGAAGACATCTTCTATTTCTAGGGTCTTCTTATTAAGAGGGATAGTGGGATGCACCTTTAGGCTCTTCTCCACTATGAATATGGATCCAATATCTGTTATCATTGTTGGCCTCTAGATTTACTTACCTATAAAGCTAGACGACAAGCCTCTTATCAGCACCTTTGTGATAGTTCACCCTTCCAATAATGGAATTCTAGACTAGAAGATTAAAAAAAGATGAGAAAAAAAGAAGGTCACCAAAATGAAAGAAGGGGATGAAGAGGAAACATAACTATTACGAGGTAAACGAGGATGATGTTGATAATGAAGGTGATGAGATAAGACAAGAGGATGTCATTCTATGGGAGGAAGCAAAGGATATGGCCTAGAGAGGTGGAGTTGTCTTAATGCATGGATATGACCTCTGTTATCCTCTTCTCCTAATTAGGAATGGTGTAAGAAACCAATATAGCAAGCCAGGTAAGGGATGAAGATTGAGAGGAAAGAGGAGAGATAAGAGACCTCATATGATCGAAGTATAGTATAACAAAGAGGGCAAGGGTGTAATGGTTATTGGACAGAATAAGTTTTTATCAATACCATGAAATAAGGATGCCTAAGCCTATCATACAAAGTTATGATGTCACAGCAAGGATTATCCTACATGAAGGTATAAAGCTGCTTCTTTTATCCAAGATGAATGTTCAATAAAATAAGTAGAAAAAATGAAGAGATATCCTTCACCAACAACCAAATGCTACCTTTGATTTTGCTTTTTTGATTATCTAACCTATTAATATATTATTTTTACGTTTCATTGAATAAAATTTGTTTAATAAAAGAATTTAAATGTTCTTGAAATAGAAAATACTATCTCATTTATTTGGGATATTTCAATATAGGGCTTTTTATCATCATGCCATGAAGATAGGTACCACTTAAGTTATTGTAGGGGAATAGGATGGAATCCTATAAAAATAAAGGCACTATTTAACTACAAACACAAATTCTTACATAATTTTATTAAGTGTTACTTTTGCATATTACACATTCAATTTTGAATTCTTAAATAAATATTCTTTATAAGATACGTATGCAACATGGCATTGCAATTATATATGTGCAATACATAATTTTATCAAAATGCATTCTACAAAAAATTATTTATTTCAAAAATACAAGAGGGAGAATATTATAGTATTTGAAGATGTCCAACTTAAAAAATGTAGCATAATGCAGTAGGTAGTCCAAGTAAATATATCACAAAATTAATACACTAGATTGAATCAAGTTCAAGATAATATAGTAGATAGTATATGATAAAAGAGAGAATAAGAATGTTATTTGATATTTTATTTAAACATATTTTCACTTTTATATGGACATATATTATAACATGATACATTTTTTAATGTATTTTTAGTAGTAATTGGGTTTTTATTAATGTAGACTAATCATGATGTATATACTTATTTTAAGCATTATGGTAGCTAAATATATCTTAGAGAGTAATAAAGAAAACATAATTACTACTTATAAAACATTTTTTAATTGCTAAACAAATCACTACCAAACAATTTTTATTATTCAAAATTGAAAAAAAAGAAAACAAAATTTTTCTTTTTTTTTTGTAAAGGTGATAATGATGCCAAACCAAACTTATATCTTTTTGAGATTCATCCTCTCTTTTTCTATTAAAAATGATTAACAATTTTGAAAAATAAAATTATGTTAGTCTATATGTATATATTCATTTTATAATATAATATAATTGATCAACACATATTAATTATGCCTTTTAATTGTTGCATATGATGAAGATTGGACATGTTTGGTATCACTTTTGGATCCAAATTTTTACTTTTTAAAAGTAAATATGAAATCTTATGTAAAAATATATATTTTATTATACTATTTTTTTATTTTTAAAAGTAACTTTCATTATTTATGAAAAAAAGTGGAAGTGCAATTTATTAACTTCCACTTTTTGAAGTAGCTTTTTAGAACCTAGCTAAAACAACAACTTTTTAAAAATACTTCCAATAATAAAGAAATAAAAATAATAGTAGTTATCAAATATATTTTTATTGTCAAAATTGTAAACATAAAAAGTAACTACAACTATCAAATATGTTCTATTCTTAGAAATATAAAAAAATATTTTTTTTAAGATGATAGCACTAAATGAAAATAAAGGCTAATGTTTGGATTGGCTATCAAGATATCATTTAAATGGTCATTAGCTACCAGCTGGGTGAGATATATAGCTATTGGTTAAGAACTAAGCCCAATAAGCTCAAGGTGACTCACACAACTATTTCATCAAATGTGTAATATCCATGTACCATGTATGTGCAAATTGATGCTTCATCAAACTTGTTAATAGGGTTAAATGGGTCAGATTAGGTTATGCTTGATCCCAATTTGATCTAGTTTTATATTAGGTTTTGATTTTGCATCCCGATCCAACTTATTTACAGATAGGTTGAATCAGATCGAATCAAATATATGAAAGAAATTTTAGATACAAATGGGTTATTCGGATCTATTATGGTCAAACCTAAAATATTAGGGTTTAGAATATAATTAAATCATATCATATTTGAATTTATGTGAAACATCTGATTATTATTTATAGCTAAAATTCAATAATTAATCAAATATAAATCTATTAAAAATTTAAATAAGATTAAAAAATCAACTTAAAATTAAATTTTTATTCAAACACTCTTACTTCTATCCAAATAAATGATCATTCTTAAGTTTATAAATTATGATATTAAAAATATTTATTGGTATATTTGAAGATATTATAAATAAGAATTTATCAAATAAATAATAAAATATAAATATTTAGATATAATTACTATAAAAGGATGAAAGGTTGTTAATATAAAATGAAGAATTGGTTTAAATTAAAATTTATTTAATGAATTTATAAGGTTGATTAGAGCGAAGGAAGGAAATATTTATATTTATGAATAAGATAAATTAGGATCAAATTGTGTCCCATCTACAATAAAATAAAAGGTAGATTTTATTTAAAATTTATATTTAATTTAATTTTTAATTTTAGTTCAACTTATGGATTCTTAAATATAATTTGATCAAATATAGTGCATTGGAGCCGATGTTTTAAAAAATTGGATCAGATAATGAACTAGCTTGACATTTGGGCCATGGGTCAATCGATTCGATCAGATAAATTAGTTTGGTTGAACTGAATAATATTATAATTAATTTTTAATTTAATAATATAAAATAATAAAATACAAAATATTAATAAGTAAAAAGTTAAAAATTTAAAAAAAAAACTAATTTTAATTTTATTTATCAAAACTAAAATTTAAAAATCAAAGTTGAATCGATGGACTAATTCAATAATTTTTTTTTAATTTTTTTAAACTATATAAAAATTAATTTTAATTATAAAATTGGATCGAACTGATTGAGTCCGATTTTCAAATTCATTATTGGAGCCCATCCGGCTAATGAGCAAGACCATTTTTTTTTATTTAAAATTATTTCGTAGACGTCTATAAAGCATCTGGTATTGCAGACTGCGTTCTCCGCCTGCAGCCCTCGCTTTTCATTTCTAGATTCCACTTTCTCAGGCTCTTTCCCTTTTCCTGGCGAGAGCTTCCAATTTCTAGGGTTTCTGCCCTCCGACTCCCGTTCTCTCATTGTTTTCCGTCTCATTTCCTAGAGATTCTCCCATGAGGTAATCGGGTTCTCAATCTCTCTAGTTCTACTCGTTTTTATCAAGAATTTTCAAACGCATGATTTACTTCAACGGAAACTCAGAAACTAAACCAGTTGTGGCACATGGATTTTCTGCCCATGATTTTTTTTTCTTCTTTTGTTTTCCTCCGGTGGTTCAACTGTTCTCTTGTTTAACAGAAGGAAATCTACGGTTCCTACTATTATCGGAAGACAGATATTTTTCATTAATTTGTCATCGCATGCTTCATTGTATTAGTATTAGCAGTTGGATCTCCTAAGTTTGGAAAATGTTTCGAAATTCTTCTTTTACTAATCATGTTTTCTCTTCAACACCCAGCCGCCAACCTGAAGTTCTTTGGGCTCAGCGTTTTGACAAGATTTACTTGACTGTTTCTTTGCCGGACGCCAAAGATGTGTCTGTGAAGAGCGAACCTCAGGGATTGTTTACTTTCTCAGCTGTCGGGGCTCAAGGCGATCCTTTCAGCTTCAGCCTGGAACTATATGATACTATTAGTCCTGAGGCAAGCTTCTTTTCTTTTCCCTTCTCGTATAAATGTATGTAGTGTCATGTATTTCTATTCTCTGGCTTATGAACGTTTAGTCTTCATTGTGGATTATGATCTTGGTTTTTTAAAGCAAATTTGATGATCTAATATCAGTTTCTCCTTGTGTTGTTTCTGATGTTAAAATTTCCCTGCATGTTAATGTCATTAGACAGGCGTTTGGTCATTCCCTAATCTCTAGTGATTATATCTCGAGACTTATCAAACTTTTAATGACATGCTTGATTTGGTATCTATGGCTTTGTGAATTCATGATGCTTCTATCAAGTTTCCTGATGATATAACTCCAAGTGTAATTCGGTGCTAATTAGTCTTGAAACTTTTCTGCCTATAAATATTGGAGAGATTGTATGCCAAAAATGAAATATGGTGGTGGATATAGATGAGGTCTTATTCAACCATCTCAAAACATACCTTGTTAATTTGCTGCTCATGTGGGTTCCACATTGCTTCTCTTTACTTATTTTGCATGAAGCAAGAACAGGAAAACGTACTCTTGAAATAGTTTTGAATGAGGAGGCGCCCAGCAAAAGGAAGTGTGCTTGAGATTCTGACATCCCAGAGTAGATGTGTCATCTCTGCAGAAGATTTCAATTAATGAGCTTTTTTCAATTGCAGTCCAATAACGTAGATGACCCTATGTTAATATTTGTTGAGCGAATCGAAATAAAAATGATAAACCTGAAATGTTGTCTGAAGGTACTTGTCAAGGTTAAAGTAGTCTTTCATCTACTATTGAAAATAGTGTTGTTAAAAGCACTAGACGCATCTAAGCACAAAGGGCTCTTGGAGCTTAAGTGCAAAATGTAAAGTATAGGCATGTGCTTGAGCGAAGTGAGGCATACATTTTTTAAAATAAATAAATAATTTATATAAGTAAGATTTATAACATATAATATAAAAAATCTAAAAAATCATAATAATATATTTAATCTATTAGCTCAATGGGAAGCTTTTTTTTTAAGCTAAAATTTATAGTTCCTTTCTAATTTTCTCCTCTCTCTCAGATGATGGTATAATTTTTAATGTTCCATTTTTTTGTCTTCCAATATTTAGCTTTTTTATATAATAAAAAATAATTATGTATGGGATGGTACATCATAAAGTCAACATAATATAATAGATATAATATATTTTAAAATTGATAAATATAGCTTACGAAGAAAGGAATGCCTTTTTTTACATCTAAAATCAGATTTAAAGCATACATTTTTTTACTTTATGTGCACCAAGATAAAGACACTTTATGCACATCAAGATAAAGACATTTCGCTTAAGATATAAGAAGCGTCTAACATGCCTTAAGTGCCTTGCACCTTAGGCACACTTTAAGATATATAAGAAGTGCCTAACCTTTGGTAGCTTGCGCTTTGTGCCATAGGCATGCCTAAAGTGCATCTTTGACAACACTAACTGTAAAGTATCTAAACTAGTCTAGGAATTTAGAATCTTAATGCATTATCCAAGATTAGGAGAAAAAAAGGGTTAAGAAGCATAAGTGTAACTGAACAGGATATGTGGCCTGTTATCGAACAACCATGTCAGTGAGAAAACAAGAAGTTTCTCTTGGCGAGAAAAAAAAATTCTAAGGATAATCTTGTTTTGGTGAAAAGAATAACTAATCGAATAGGACATTAGAGCTACAAGTTTCATTGTTTACTTATTATAGTGCCTTCCAAAGGTTGATTATTATTTATGTAACATGCTACTTGTTTCTGATTTGTATTATGAATTGCAGATTTAAGCATATATCTCTATATTCTATTGATATTGCTTCTTGCGTTACTAAAGGTGGCATTTCGGCATGCTAAGAAGGGGTTGATATGTCTGTTAATCACTAGCTTGGACTTGCTAAATATAGTTGAAATTCTACTGGCACTTGTCTGTATATGGCAACTATAATTAGATTTTTTTTTTTTGCTATTTCCTGAAATCTTTGGTATAAAAGTTTTTATTTTTAGCCTTTACTTTGTTTTTATGTCACCTCCTGGGACATTAGGAGCTGTGGCTGTCCGGTACGATTCAGACATTTGGTTCATGTCCGGTTCAGCATCGGACCTGCATGGTTGTTGTCTTGCTTTTCCGTTGCTGAAAGAGATTGGGAATTATTACAGAAAGGGGCTCCAATCAAGCACCCCCTCCACAAAAAGAAAAGAAAATAATAATAATAATAATAATAATAATAATAATAATAATAATAATAATAATAATAATTCGCAAAAATACACCACTCACCACTACTGATGGACCCGTGCAGGCAATTCTGAAGTATTTCGCATTTTTTAAGTAAGTTGTCAATTTCCAAATTCTTATCGAGCTCCTCTTTCATGCTACACCCCACAATTTGGCTCTTCATGAACACACATGCAAATATATGATGCGCACATGCATTTATGTATGTTTGCATGTGTTTAAGTAAATAAACGTGTGTTTTAAAGTAGTTGTGTGCCAGCATGATCATTCTTCTCTATTTTTATGTATGTTAAAAACCATTTCTTATACATCAAAATAAAATAGGAGAAAACAGGGAAAAATAGTCATACAAAATCACCGATATCTGATAGACAAAAATGATCCATGCACACACATATACATGAGTGCATATATACATGTGTATGTACATATGTATGTATGTATATACATGCATGTGTGCATATATATATATATATATATATATATATATAATTCTTTGTATGTATGTATATAATTTTCCTGCTGCATGATGAATTTCACAACATACAGAGAATTTCTATAGTCGAGCTTCTAATGATTATAATCTCAATTTGTCAAAATTGTTGCACTCCTATTATTTGTTTTGTTGATATGATAGAAGTATTTTTAGTGTGTGGTAATATTCTCATTAAGATATTTTGTAGCAATACATTTATTTGTGTACTCAGGGTAGTAAAACAAATATTGGATTGCGAAACATAATCTGCTCAATCCAGAAAGAGAAGAAAGGTTGGTGGAAACGACTGCTGAAATCAGAGGAAAAACCTGCTCCTTATATTAAAGTTGATTGGAATAAATGGTGTGATGAGGATGAGGAAGAGAATGCTTTGTGTAAGTATATTCCCTCCTCCTCCTCCCCCCCCCCCCCCCCCCAACTCCAAAAAACCAAAAAAAAAAAAAAAGGAAAAAGGAAAAAGAAAAAAAACACAACGAGTGTTTATTGCATTAGACTTACTCTTCTTATTTGGTAGCTAATCAGTTAGATGGGATGTGTGGTCTCTTTGGAAATTTGGAAATCATTCTAATTTATGTTTAGGTCCTGATTGAGCTTCTTGATTATCAGGGCCTGATAGGGCTTTACTGATTCTGAATGTACTTATTAAGGCTCAATGAGTAGAGATGCGCCACATTCTTGAGAGTCACTTATGACTTTGGAGTCAAGCCATCATTTCTCTTTTCTCAAAAATTTTTTGAATTAAGAATTGCTTGAACATTATTTAAACATTTGGTGTTCAATCCTTTTGAGATTCATATCAGATGCCTAAAATGTAGTTTACATGCAATTGTCTGCTCAATATTGAAGAGTTGATTCTGTTGTATTTCAAGATAATATTTCACCTCTGGTATTAAGTAGTGACAAATGAGCCTTTGCCTCCAACAACTGGTTAATTAATTTATTGATGATAATTTAGAAATGCCCTCTGTGCACGTAAAATGTATAACAAGTGGCTTGTTTGATGTTGCATGGTTCAGCAATGTCCTTTCTGATCCATAGATCTCATGCACATGCTAGAGAGTTGCAGTATTTTGTCCTTTAATGTATATCTTGTGTCCCCTCATGCAATCAAGATTGTTTCTATGACTATCAATCTCAGTTGAGGATTGAACAGGTGATGATTAGGTTGATACACAAATTGTTGAACTGCATCAATTCTTGTAAGTGTTAGATCTATCTTATTGTTTTTCTCAATCTCACATTGCTTGTGCTGTCGTAAGTTCAACATGAGTCCTATTATCCTTCAAGATATTCTGGTATACTTGACATATTTCCTTGTGATGCATCTTTATCTTTGCATTTGACATTATTTCTGGCTTTTCTTGAGTGTTTATTTTGTCAAAAATATTGATACAACATTTGAATATTAGTTCCGCCCTGATTACGTATACATGTTACTATACTTTTGTGTTTAGATTGCTTAAACGGTGCTTTTATGGAGGTTTTTCCCCCTTTGTTACAATTACTTATTGGGGTCTTGTCAATTTGCTTTTTGTCTTGCAACATATTACTTTCCAAGGCAGTCTTGCATTATTAATCCTTCATCCCACCTTGCAACTACAATTTATCTTGTTCCACTCCCTCCTTCCTTGCCTACTATCTGTTACCACTGGGTTGCAAATGGATTGTCTCCTAGATATAATGGGAAATAACCTAGCTACCCAAAGGTTGGGTTTTGTGAGGACCTCAATCCGAGCGTGTTGGTCTTGGATACTTAAGTAGGACCGAGGACCTCAATTAATAACCTTATAACTGGCCTTTATGGGTGGTTGTGGTGTTTGTGATTGGACCCATCCCTTGGCAAGGATTCTAGTGGTTTAGACACTGAGAGCATGTGAGGACCTGCTTGGGTGTTTTTAGTCCTGGAACAGATATATTTTAGGGAGGCCTTAGATACTTTAAGCAAGCCCATTAATAACCTTATGACTAGCCCTTTTGGGTGGGAACTTGATTCATTATAGGTTGGGTCCATATCTAGATTTCACTTGATTTGGAATAGAGCTTAGGTCTTTCCATTTTTTGATATAAGCTGATCCAACCCAGCCCTTAGTAATATATGGGGACCAAAATGGTTAGGTATCTCCTTAGTTCAAGCCAACCTGTGCATATTTTCTGAGTGGTGTGGAGCCAAGATAGTGATACTGCAAAAAATACTCTTTAAGGCTTTAGCATTTGTTAGAGGGGATAATTGGGGGATATCCCCACATGCCAAACACCCCAAAAGCACCCTGAAACAGGCCTATATGGATAAGTGCAAGAAGCTAGAGAGAGAAATGATAATTATGATGACATTTTGGTGGAATAGAGTTATCCTGCAGAATAGTGGATACTTATCTCCTCCAATTAATATTTTGTCTTTGTCTACTCTTTGTGAGGGAAATTTTATTATTGTGAAAAACCAAAATTATTGTGAAAACTGATGCACTTATTTATTCTGTAGTTATCCCTCCAACCAAATGTCGAAAGAGGCCATCCCATAGAATAGCCAATCCCTTTTATAGTGCAAGGGTTATATGTCCAAATTTGTCACTTTGACCAAATGTAGCCTAATTGATTTGTCTAAGATGGCTAGTTATAATACATATCTTGCTTACACCTGATAAGGGTTATGACAAAATCTAATCAATGATTATTGATATTTACATCAATCCAAGAGACAATGAAGATTGCAAGCCAAGAGTATCAAGGAGTGAAAAATTTAGGTATTTGGGATCAATTATCCAGCAAGAAGGTGAAATAGGTGAAGATGTGAATCATAGAGTTAAAGCATGATGGATTAAGTGGAGGAATGCTTCGAAAGTATTGTATAATCGATGTGTCCCATTAAAATTGAAAGAAAATGTTATAAAAACACTATTAGGTCAGCTATACTATATGGAATAGAGTATTGGACAATGCTGAAACAATATGTGAATAAATTAAGTATAACAGAAATGTGCATGTTAAGATGGATATATGGTAAAACTTTAAAAGATAGAATTAAAAATAAACATATACGAGAAATGATAGGAGTAGCCCCAATTGAACATAAAATGAGAGAAAATAGATTACGGTAGTTTGAACATGTACAACGAAAACCTCTAGATGCTCCAGTTAGAAAGAGTAATCTTTTAACGGTTCATGGTACTGATAAAGATAAAGTTAGACCTAAACTAATATGAACAGAAATAATTAAGAAAGATATAATTATTTATAATTTGAGTATCAACTTAGTCCTAAATAGAGCAGAGTGGAGGAAGCAGATTCATATAGCCAACCCCATATAATTGGGAAAAGGCTTAGATGAGTTGAGTTGAGTTGACTTGAGTACCTCAATCCAAATTCAGATCTGGCCTGGCCCCAAAACTGTGGGGACCTACTTGTATCTTAGTCAATCCAAACCCATTATGCCATTGGATCTTAAATTAGAGTGGTCAGTCCGATCGGATCAACCCAATTCTTTTTTCTGCTGCTTCCTTCCCTATTGCAATGTCCTACCGCTCCTTACCTCTCACCTACTATACTCCAGCATTGCCATCCACTCAGAAGGTTGGTCAGAGATAGGGAAGAATGAGGGGGAGGTAATTCTGGGTCAGGCATGTGAAAGGTGTAGGGTCATCTGTGAAAGGTTGGTCGGGCATGTGAAAGGTGGTCTGGGGTAATGTAAGATGAATTTAGGGTCATCTGTTGGTCTAAGGCAAGACAGAGGGAGTAGGTCAATAAACTAGAGCTGCTTTATTTCTTTTCTTAACAAAGAAAACCAATGGAATTTATTCTAAAGAAAACAGATGGAATTTGATCAACTAGTTTGGTCTTGTACTCAAGAGAATTATGAGGACACACATCTGTTGACCGAGAGTTGTCTAGCTACATACACAGAGGCTGGTACACGTAAACCCATGTATTTATAATCGTGAAGGAGCAATGTGATAGCTTATGTGGACTCTCCAAGGTCAGTTCTGGTAAGCTTTCTAGCTTGTAAAACCTTGATCTGTCCTTATTTTCCCCTTCCTTGGAGACACCTAGGGATTGTAAAGCCTTCTGGCTTGAGTTGTTCACATGTACTATTATATGCACAAATTTCTTGCATTTATATCTATGACATGAAGCTTATATGTCTGTTGGTCTAATCCTGTTATTTCTCTCTCAGCTTTCTGCTGTCACTGTTTTTTTTCCTGTGCTCTGATTTTGAAGATGCTTTATGTACCAGGCATTTCTGCAAACAGTTTTATTTGTCTAGTCAACCTTAACACAGATCACTTTGCTCCAGTTACCAGCAGGTCTTTAGCTGTGGCCTGTTAAGCATATTCTTTATTGTAAATCATTGTTTCTGACATATCTTGACCTCTTTTTAAGATCCTATATTCGTACTGAAAGGATCAGTTAAAGTTCCTAGTGTTTTCCCCATTTGCTATATTTTGAAGAGGTTCCTTTCAGATTTTGGTATTTGGTGGTGTATCCAAGAAATTTTCATCCAATGTCAGCATTGGCATTCCTTGGTGAAAGTTTACTAGACATTTTTGTTTGTGATTGGGCTTTGCTGGACATTTGGTCTGTGCTTTGTTCATATTTTCGGTTGCAGTGCTCACTTATTGTTCATATATCTTGAATTGGATGATTGATTTATGAGTAGATGGGCAATGTACCAAAATGTTTCTCAGAATATATCAGCTTCTAGTCTTTTGATTCTGCATTATTGTAAAGTGTCGCTCTCTCTCTTCTCTCTCTCTCTCTTTTCCTTTTTTCATTTTCATATCATATCTGACTACCACTTTTTTACAGCTGACTCGCTTCCTTCAGATGATGACATTGGGGTACTGTTACTCCATCCTCTTTTTTTTTTCATTTTTTCCTCTTAATTATGTATAATTTTTTTATACTCTCACTTGTTCAGGTAAATGGCAGATATGATGAAAGCAGTGATGATGATGGATTACTCTGTAAGAACATTTCTAGCCTTGGCCTTTATTTTCATAATATGTGATTCCTTGGATATGCTGTTTTTAACTTAGGATTTTCATAGCTTTGCTGTCATTAAGGGGAAATAAATTACATGGAATGCGCAACTTTGACCATCTTTTGTGCAGTCCCCAGTTGTCAGTACTGACTTGCTGGCATTTGGTTGAGGCTCACATGGTATACCTTGTTTGCATAAGCCATGTAATCACTCCTTGGAGATGGTTGTGCAGAAGCAATTTCATTTTAAAAGACCTTTGGGATCATGCGACAACCTGCAGTTTCTGAAACCTGATTGTTTGCTTGCAGATCTTCCTGATCTAGAGAAAGCTAGAGGAAAGTGACTGATTAACCTGGGTTGTTGGTAGATTAGACTTACTGCACCACAGGAAAGGTAAATGTGATACCAGGAGTTGAACTTAAATTTTATTAGTTCAGTACATTGAACCGTGAACTAGACAATATATTGTTTCATGGTGTATATGGGAGACTTGCATTGTCTCATAGAAGCTGTCCTATATTTGTTTAATGATGTCAACTGTTAAGACATAATTCTGGCCATAGCTGGGGATCAAGGATATCTAATCCATGAATTCCTCTATGAACTAACAACTGACCTATCTATAGAAATACTTTGATAGAATAAGGCACAAATTACATGCTTTCTAATATTGCGAAGGAGTCCTAGTCATCGATGCGGATTACTTAATATGAGGTGTATAAACCTCAGTATTTTCATCTGACTAGGGAGTTTTTGGGCATTTTCTAATGCACCTGCCTGGGCGTATAATGAAGCAATCTTTAGAATTCAAATCCTTAACATGTCTGTTAAGGTAATCAGCAATGTGTATGTTATGAAGGGAATTCCTAGTTTTGGGGTCCCATCTGTTTGAGGCCGTTTGTGAAAATGCCTTTATAAACTGCACCCTCATTTGCATAGCTCCCTTGCCTCATATTTTTCGTGAGAGCAATTGACAAGTCGAGCAAGCAATTGTGGGAGCGCATCTTGAGATCACTACCTGGCCAAGAGATTTCAAAATCTAATTGGTAGCTATTGTAAGCAGTCATTATATATATTAATTCAGTTTACAATGATATCAAAGGTTGCATTACCATGATTTCCATGACTGTAAGGCAGGCTCCTTGTTGTGGCACAAATAACCGAAATTCTATTGAATGATTAATCGTTATAGGACACTCTGGGAGTGCAAATGTTGGCTATAACATGGACTGAGGCAGAGTACAGCAGCTATGAATTTCTTCTAGAATATGATGAAGTAATTTAATTTCCATATGATTGTGCCAGAACATGATGACACAAAATCTTCTTGCTCCCGTGGAGGTCAGGCAAACCAAGTCATACAAGTAGGAGATGACAAGGATAGCTTGGGTTCTGATTGTTTTTGACCTTGGATGTGAATGGAACAAACAAGCCTTGAGTTCCTGAGTAAGCATGCTTGGCAGCGTGGGTCATGATGGTGTGACATGAGTTCTGGTATTCTAGGTGGCATGGTTCTGATGGATGGGAACTTTCTACTAAAAAGAGACCAAAATGAGAGGGATTTGGAGGGGTCGAGAAAGACTTGGATCTCCAGATTTTGGTTGCTTTTGTGATAGAAATTACCTTGAAAAATAAATTATACTATCCTTAAAAATATTGGTGCGATGGATGGTATCCAACTTCCGAGCAGCCATTTTCATTGGATGCAATATTTTTGAGGGCAAGAAGTGTAAGAAAGAGGTCTTGTGGATTACTATTTTTTTTTTTTTGTAATTTTCATATGACAAACATCTAGATCAACCTGTTGAAACCAAACTAAGCATGTTATAACCCAATCAAGAGGAGTTGCCCCGCTAAAACTACCTACAGTCTAAAGCAACAGCAACAGCGTAAACTAAAAAATCCCTTCCCTTAAAAATCTCCGAGGCACAATCAGGAGGAGGAGGAGGAATTGATATATCCTCCTGGTTTTGGCTACATGCTTTGACAAAAAGATAGATATAGGTGCACCTTAGTCCAAAACCATGCACAAACTATAGCTTCGATCAAACTCTCCTTGTACTGTTATCTAAAAAAAACTCCCTTTGTATGGAGCATATCCAATGGTGCTACCACCTTTTCTCAAACTTGATCTAATATAAGCTTTATACAACAATTCTTTATTTCGATATGTAACTCGGATGGTCCCAAGCTTGACTGCATTTTGGACTACCGTTGGTTATCTGAAACCAAGCAAAGCAAATAGTGACGCTCCAAAACTACGATCTTAATCACCAAATGCTCTTCCCTCTTATAGCTAGGCATGCATGACGGGAAACAACCCCCCTTCGATTTTTCTACAAAAGTAAATGATCTATCTCCTTCGCCTTGTACACGTTTCATAACTGTTCATTCTCCAATTCACGTCTCCTTTAATCGTAGCAGCTCGTGCCGCTTTGATGCTTATGTTTGTTGCTTCAACGCTCTTCTTTCAGGACCGTTATCAAAGGTTGGATTTCATAATCATGCACTGGAGACCATAGGAACGACACTTTTTTTTTTTTTTACTTTGCTCTAATATAAGAATGTAAGAATCAATCGTCAAGTTACTGTGATTGAGTAACCCCCTATCGACACTCTGGTTGATTGTATAACTGAATTAGATTTTGTTGTCTTAAATCCTTGATCCAAGCATTGCTTAGCGGATTCGTTATTTCTGTTCTTGATTCCGTGCGCATGTTCGTGGCTTCGGTATGCTCCATCCGTGATGCAACTAAAGGCAAAGTTTGGCGGTTTCGTAACCGAGCACACAACCGTACTGCACCTTTATCTTAGTCAGATCTAATTAATTAGTATAAGATCGTCCAAAATTATTTCCCACTTCATGAATATGGTCCGCAACTAAATTCATTCTCCACTTGAAAGTTTGGCTGTTATAATGCTATCGGGAGTTGCCCTTCTAAATCATCAGTGCAAACAAAATGCCTTTCCCATCTCACAGGCATTATGTGGAGGATTTGATTTGCTGCCTTTCCCTTTGGAGCAAGGCTATGTTTTTGGCGGTAAAATTTTATGAAAAAAATTGATCAATTTTTTTACCCATCAAAGTATCCTGTTCCTTTGTTTGAGTTATATTCTCAAATTATTATTTGCATATCATTGGAAGAGAATCGATCTTGCTCATCAATTAGATAAAAAATATATTTTTTATCTTTCTCAAATATCCTATATGATCACGATTATTTATTCCATTACTATTTTGAGAAGGAAAAAAAATCAAAAAAAAATATTTTTTAATAATAATTTTGATAAAAAATAATATTTTTTGGAGAACAAAATTAGTTTATTATTTCATCCAATAGGTAAGAATGCAATGTTTGCGAATAATTGTTTAATTGAAATAAAAATATTTCCTTATAATATAATCGATGTTTTAAAAATATATTATTATTATTTATTTAATAAACAATAACTATAAAATTTATTTTTATTTAAAATAATATTTATAAATCATTAATGAATATATATTAAAGTATGACTTAAAATATAATTTGATAAGAAAAATTGAGTTTAAATCACAAAGGAATAATCTATAATTAGTATGCAAAATAGTTCCGATGGTATAAAGAATATTATGAGAAAAATGAATAAATCTTAGTAACTTATTCAGCGAAACTATTATGTAAAAGAATACAAGTAAATAGGCATAAGTCACATTTCAATGCATAAAAAAGAATAGGTAATTATTTTCTCATCTAAATGTTACTTAAGTAACATTTATCTAAAAAAATATTTATATTTGGATAATTTTGATACTTCTTAGAGAATAAGTTCTAATCTTTCTTCGTATTCAAACAACTTAATTGTAGCTTCAAAGAATTAGATCCTTATTTTGTCATTGTAACTTCAAAACACTTTGTTCATGGCATTTCCTTACTCTAGTGCATAACTATACTATGGCCATATTTGCTCAATTCTACATTGCATCGAAAGCAACTATTGTCAAAGCAAAACATGAAATGTATCTCAATCAGGTCTATTGAATGTTCAAATGAAGTATGGTTATATAATGTGTTGTGTTGTTCCTCAACTGAAATTTCAAGGCATGCCATATAGGCATAAAATATAACCCTATAAATATGCAAAAATTTTCAATAGCTAATAAAAATTAAAATAAAATTTAATATTTAATATATCTCTAATAAATTTCTAATAATCTATAACTACATCATTAATACAAATATTTCTCTATATTAATGTAAAATAGTAAAAAAGCTATAAATCATAATACAAAATTTTCTTGCTCAACTCAACGCTCCTCCATCGATACCACAACAATGTAACTTTATACTTTGATATAAGTGAATAAGTTACCAATAGAAATAATAAATTAAATTAATTATAATTCATCTTGGCCAACTTGATATGCCTATTATTATGAGCTTAGAATCAATTAGGTGCTACTACACAAATCATAATTATATGATATTAACTAGCATATAACCTCTATTGGTAGGAAATCAAGCAGATTCAAAATTTATAACATAACTTATTTGATCATAATCAATAAAATAATAATTCACAGCTAGTGATCATCTTCAAAAATCATATTCCAAATATATAAGAATAATTTGTGATAGTAAAAATACCATATATTTTTTAACGTAGAAAACATATGCCCTCAGAATTCATGAATCCCATTTTTTTAAAATGGTGCTAATTTGTTTTGAATAACTTTAAATTTTAATAATCTTAGAGAGTTTATATATTGTAGTTTCAAACATTGGCACAAAAATCAGGGGTTCAAAATAACTTCATTGAAAAGTACATATTATGGGTTTATATGCGTGAAGTTCATGTAGATTTCATCAAGAATTAAACCTATCAATTTCACATACAAAGATTGTCTAATGTCACCAATTTCATACCCAAGGCATCCATAAGGATCATTCAACTAATTCATGGAGAGGACAATATCATGACATTCAAGACTATTTTCAATCTATCTCAAGAACTTCAAATTGATCATACGATGAACCAAACATATCAATTCATAAACCAATCATCAAAACATGTGACATTAATGTTGTGTATAGGATAAAATGCTTAGACATCAAATTTTCATTTCAATCATACCGAGTACACCTTTAATCGTGCAAAATGATCCTCACTTAGGGACTTGATAAAGATGTTAGCCCAATGATGTTCGGTATCAATGAACTCAAGGACCAAATCCTTCATACTAACATATATGATCTCTAATGAAATAATGCCTAATTTCAATGCACTTAGCCCTAAAGTACTGAATAGGATTTTTATTTAGATTAATAGCAATTATATTGTCCTATCTAATTGGAATATGATCAATATGCATATTGTAATCTCTTAACGTTTTTTTTATCTAAAGAATTTGTACATATCAACCTTAGCTACAATGTATTCGATCTCATCATGGACAATGCAATTGAATTTTGCTTTTTACTAAACTATGATACTAATGATTGACCTAAAAATAACATGAGCTACTAGTGCTCTTATGATCATTTTGCATTCAGCAGAGTATCCAATTAGGTCAAAACTAGTGTTCTTTGGATAAAATAGACCTAAGTCCATTGTATTCATTAAATATCTAAAAAAATTTTAATAGCTTGTAGGTGTGATTCTTTAGAATTAGCTTGAAACCTAATACACATGTAGTAAGGTAAAGTAAGCTTCCTATCAGACATCTATATCACTTTTCCTTGATGCTTACCCAATGTTCATCAATATCCAGTTGGGTTGTCATGTTTATGGAGGTGCCAATTGGGTTTTCATTCTCTATCCCAAACCTCTTGAATAGTTCTTTGATGTACTTGGTTTAATTGATGAAGGTGTTTTCTATGGTTTGCTTGATTTGGAGTCCAAGGAATTTTTGATTGTTGTAGGACAGATATCAGGTATTTGACAAAATTGAAGTAGAAAACATGATGAGTAAATTAATGAGTATGGGATATGACAATGCTGGGAGTGTTAGGGATTTTATTATGAATATGGTATATATCACACCAAAGAAAGCCCATGGCAATACCTTTTCAAATAAATTTATAGCTTATCGTGCCCTTAATTCCCTACCTATTGAGTTTAGTCATATTAAAATTGCTTATAATACCTTAGATGAAAGATTTTGGAAAGGCATCTTTTGTTCTTGGTATTGAGATCCATAGGAATAGATCCCGTGGCTTGCTGAGAACTCTCTCAAAGAACCTACCAATTAACCTGTTAGGGGGCTAAAATTAATTGGCCCTAAAAACTTGAGTGAACATTAATTGGTAGCAGAAAAACTTGAGTTATAAGCACTTCAACTTTTCTTTTTCATCTAATATAAGACTATTTTTTAGGGTATTATAATATCCCATCTTTATGAAATGACATCCTTATCGCATGCCATAAGCTATCCAAAATCTATACCTTGACTGGTTCATTAGTGCGGTAAGGATGACTTTACGCGATAATGTAGTAAGAGCTCACTAACTCCGTATACTCGGATTGATTCTCATACTATTTGTAATGCTCCAAGCCCATATGTTGGTCCAATTAACCTGTTAGCAAAGAAAAATCACTTGGTCCTAAAAACTTGAATGAAAGTTAATTGGTAGTAGAGGAACTTAAGTTATAAGCACTTTAACTTTTCTTTCCCATCCAATGTTGGACTATTTTTGGGGTATTACAGAAATTCTATGAAAGATATACCTTATACTAGTGCATGCTATGGAGATGCAACATAGGCTATATGATTAAAGAATTTTATTTAGGTTTTGAATTATTGATTCCATTTAAGACCACTAAAGATTTATTGTGATAGCAGTTTTATAGTGTTATTATAAAAAAAAATACAAGAGTACTAATAGGTCTAATTTTTCAAGTGTAGTCATACTTCAACCGGGCCAAGTCATAAACAACATATTGCCATGGACGGAATTCATGCAAGTTATAAAAGGATATATATCAATGCGTCGTCTCCTCCCCTTTTGAGTTGGCCATCTCGATAGACATTAAACCTATCTTTCTAAAGACCAATGCATGCATTTTTTAGGTAACCATCGTCTTTAGATGAGTCTATACTCTACAATAATAATATGTATACATATTGTGTGCGGTGTTTGGGTGGCCAACTTTCAATCCTCTCCCCTTATAATTCCATGTTAAACCATAAGTTAATCACATTAATCTTAGATTTGTGATGCTAAATTTAATGTCCACATAATAAAGTTATTCGGATATCTTTAAATAGAGTTATAGTTTTTTTTGAATGTATATAAATATGAATTCATTAAATAGATTCGAATATATTCAAGAAAAAGTTTTTTAAATTAAATAATTTTTTATAAAAAATAACAAACCAAACCAGCTTTTCCATGTGACATTAAGTGCATTTGGTCCATGAACCCTAATCTCGCTCGACCAAATAATAAATGATAATAAAATCGCATTCACTTGGTACGAAGAGCAAGAAGCTGTACCTATCTGTGATGCAACCTTTAGTTGCATTGTATTTAATAATGTCATTAAGAGAGAGAGAGAGAGAGAGCATCGTTTTATCCAAGTTTAGGCACATATTATTTATAATATGTATACATTTTTTAGTATGCACATATTATTGATATATATAACATGTCATGCTTTTGGAAACTTGAGACTTGGTGTTAGTCTTGAGTGTTTATTATGGGTCTCTTAGTAACATCACAAAGAAAACATTGTAATTAATTTTTTTCTATTAAAAGTCTATTAGGCTAGGTCTCCTTTTCTCTTTTTTATCTCTGTAGTTGATTTTTTCTATTAAAACATTGTTTAAGGAAAAAATAAGAAGACAAAGATCTAACCTTTTTTTTTTTTTGGAACTTCTATTGCTTTCCTAGCACAAATGGATATAAAATTTTTATTATTATTATTATTTAATATTCTAATTATAAGTATATGATCCTTAAATCCTCAGCATTGAAATCTATGTTTTGAGAATATGTGTCACATATGGCATACTCTAGTTTGTCTGATCATAGGCTACGGTTTCTTTATTAATAGGCATCTAAATATGTTATGCTTCCAACTACTTTAAAATGAAGCATTTATATTTGACTTAAAGGCTGTCAAGATGTGTATAAAATGATTTATTGCATCATGTTGGCATGTACTGCTCCATTAATTTTCATCAGGAAATTCCTTTTCAAACCAATTAGTGTAATTTTTAGTATACTTCGACATAGTTTATGGTGAACCGCTAGCCATAAAATGCATGATAAAGGCTTCTGAGCTACCCATCTCGGACACAGTGCACAAAAATATGGTTTGTTTCTCATTGGAGGTGCACCCTTAAGGCCACTCATATATATCAATCAGTATACTCTTTTAACTTTCATGGCTCTAAGTCTAAGGGCATCCATCAATACTATAAATTTTGTTAGACATAAATAGCCATCATTAAAGTTGACAGCTAGCATGCTGTCTAGATAAATGAAAAATAAAAGAAGTGCGTCACGAGACCCTTAAAAATGGATATTTTATATTTGAGGTTCAACTAGAAGACGCTTGAAAGGAGTCATTTCTCAAATCAATATAAAGTAAACACAACAGCCTCTCTTTTTCCCCCTTTTTTTTTTTTTCTGAATAATAATATCTTTATAAACAGTTAAGTCAATAGATGACCGATCTTGATCTAAAAAAAAATTTAAAAATTTATTGATTAGATTAGATCCAAAATTACATACAATCTAGATATTAAGATAAATGTAAAAAAAATTTATTTTTCAACCTAACTCGACTTAAATTAATTTATTTATCATCTAAATCTAACTTAGATCAATAAAAAATTTAATTTAATTCAACTCTTATTAGGGTCAACCCAGAAATAAATATTTTTAAATATTTTTTTTCTAAATTTATTGAATGAACTAGTTTACTTTTTTTTTAAAAATCTAAACAATATATTTATTTTTATCGATTTTATTTAATTATTTTTAAATATTTATATCTTATTAATGCTCAAGTATTTTTGTACATGTGCCTAGTGCATGTATATGCACTAAAAATCATAGTTTAGATCGAACTAAGTTTTAAAATAAAAAATTAAACTTATTTTTTTAAAAAAAATATTTTTTTTGTTATAATAATATTATATTAAATTATCAATTATTTTTATATAATTGTAAACATATGGCCAGATGCTTATGCTTAAAAATTTGACTCGACTTGGATAGTTAATGGATTAACTTGAATAGTTAATGTATATAATTGCATGGGGATTGAGCAATATGTTCGATCCATTTGCAATCCAGGGTATGAATTTCATGGCAGGAGACTTCAATTAAATTTAATCGATTACATACTGTTATATTTTGTTAAAAAGGTTCGGGGCCCCACGCCGTGCCCTTCTAAAACTTCAGAAGTAAGTCCCAACCCACCCCACCTTCCCTAACTATCCTTGAACTAAATCCCAACGGCCTCATTTACTTGTATTAAATTTCCTTGCTTTTTCTTCTTCTTCTTCTTCTTATCGTCTACTGTGTGTGTTCGTATTGGCGGCCATGGCGTCGATCGTCGCGTCGATGGTGGTGGTTCCGCTTGGCCTCCTCTTCCTCCTTTCCGGTTTATTCGTCAACTTTATTCAGGTAACGTTAAGAGAGGAAACAAAAGAAATAGAAGCCCTGGTTTCCGTACTGTGTCAGCAGTCCAATTTTCCTACTCGCTTGTGTTCGTTTAGGTGACTCCGATTTACAGCTACTGAAGCTCTTACGCATGTCACTGGGTTTTGGCTTATGAATCTTTCGATCGGTCTCTGGAAGGAATTTGCTGACGGACCCTTCTTAACTTATCCATCTTCTCGTTTTTTTTTTTTTTAAATTCATTTAATTTTTGATTTGGATTTCTGATTGGACTGTATATCGGCAGTTAGTATGGTGTCAGTAGATTTGTTTGTTCTGCAGTGATTCCCCCATGAGGAGCTTTGACACTTTGGTTTCGTAGTTTCTTCATTTTTGAGCCCTTTTTTTTTCTTTCTTTCTTTGGATTGCTGTCTCTTACGCACGATCTAGATTCTAGTTGTTGGTATTGTATTAAACTGTTGTTGTATCTTCTTTCATGAAGTTTTTTTGGTTTGTGATTTTTTTTTTTTTCCCCTCGCTGCATCCCTGCTATGGCTTTCCTAATTCAGGAAATTAGGGAGATCTAATATCCTTTCTTTTTTTCCCCCTCTATCTGCTACAGGCTGCTTGTTTTATCGCAATACGTCCTTTCTCAAAGAGCCTCTATAGGAGGATCAACAGAATTGTGGCTGAATTGTTATGGCTTCAGCCTGTTTGGCTTGTGGATTGGTGGGCAGGTGTTAAGGTACTAATCCCCCATAAGGAAAAAAGGAAAAAAAAAATAAAAAAAAAGAAAAAGTCAATTAATTTTACCAGTCCTGGCTATTGATGCGAATCTGGATTGGGTTATATAAAACTTTCACCATCTGCATGGCTTTGTATTTTCTGTGAGTTCATACGCATGGTTTTTCCCAAGCCAATCAACGAATCATATCATATTTGATCTGCTACAAATGTGGAAGTGTGTAAGGTGACCCAAGATAGCACTTCGGGGGTTAAGGAGTAGATCTATGAGCAACAAGTTGGATGTGGGTTGGGATATGGAAAAAGGATAATGAATCCTAAAATTAATTAATTATTTATTTCTTAGATAGTTGGCTTGAGCTACATCTAAAGGCTTTTATAGAACAATATTGTAAGCTTAGGGAATCGTGAAGTAAGGAATCAAAGTTGTTTGGTGGAAAAAGAAAACAAAGAAGGTGGTTCAAGGAAAATTGAGTAAAAGTGATCAAGTGGGTTCCGTGTAATATACGATAAGATTTTTGTTGAATCCAGAGAAAAAAGAAACGACCATAAGGAAAGTTGAAGGTGGAACATTGTTATCCAGGGTAATCATTAAAAATAAAATTATGCTAAGTCTAAATAACTGCTTGAAAATCATAAGTGTAAAGGAGGTTGAGCTGTTTCCAAAAGGTTGGCTAGGAGACTAAGAAGTTTATTTTAAAATCGTTGAATCTTCCAGAAGGAAAGATTAAGACTTGTGTATTCTTGATGTAAAAATTTAAGATATTTTTTATGATGTATGAGAAGTTGATAAGACATATTTTGGTATATTACTTTAGTTGTGATGACTTTCGAAATAACTACTGTTTTTCTTGTTGCAGGTTAAACTGTATGCTGATTCTGAAGCTTTCCAGTTAATGGGTATGAGCTAAATATTTCATCATGAATCTCTAGTTTTCTTTATGTGTTATGAAATGAAAATATATGTATTTACAGACAAGCTTTGAGCATGTCTTCTTTGCTACATAAGCTTATGTTACCAAAATCACAGGTAAAGAGCATGCACTTGTCATTTCTAATCACAGGAGTGATTGATTGGCTTGTTGGGTGGATTTTAGCACAGGTTCTTCTCTTTTATCTTATGACCTATCAACATCTCTATTTGCAACCTCACTATTTGACAGTGTTTCTAGTAGTTCATGTCACCTTTTCTAGCTGTGATGTGTTGCATCTGAGATCATGCATTAAATTAACAACCTTTTCTAGCTGTGATGTGTTGCATATGAGATCATGCAATAGATTTTCTTTGTATAAAATGAAGGGTTCTCATGCTAATATCTTTCTATACTTGTTATATAATTTGATGTGCTTTTCCCAGCGTTCAGGTTGTCTTGGTAGCACACTGGCAGTCATGAAGAAATCAGCAAAATTTCTACCAGTGAGTCATTCTTGGGGCACACCATTCTTTTTACCAATGATGAGATGATGCCTCATGTTCCATCTGTTATATACTGTTGCTATTTTGTTGTGACCTAATAGTCTTTTCGATGCCATCAATTTTACTGAGCTTTTCTATTTTCCACAAAATTTCATTGGGGGTCTTTTAAGTATGCATCTAAAAAAGAGGGATGCAATGCTTATTCTTCCTGGATTAGTTTTCCATGTCATCTAAAAAGTTTGTATTTGTAAACATGTTGTGTTCTGATTGCTGTATGTCTGCTATATAAAATTTCAGTTTTGGATCATGTTTTGATCAAAACTAAGCCAGCAAGCTCTGGTCTGAATTAAGCTATTTCAGAGTAAATCAGAATATTTTGAACCAAATCACAATGCTTTATTTACAGTAAACCAAATTTAATAGATAATGGATATATATTTTAAAATTGGAATTTAGTCTATCGCAAAACATAAAAATAAAAAGAAAATATGCAGAAGTTTGGACATTGTAGAGTTTGAGAGTAACCATTTGAGTTGTAGATTACTGTATGCTACATATTGGCTGGGAAATTGTTTTGACTCTTTGTGGTAGTTAAGATTTTGCAAGTTAGCATTTTGACATGTGCTGGTAAGAGTGGTACATCTGCAGTCTATTGTCATGATTGACAATAGTTGTCTATGTCAATTTTTGTGGTGCTTTGGTAAAGCACCTGTGCTTTGAGCAGGTGCAGGCCATTATTTTGTGATGAATGTCTGTAGAACTGGATGTCATACATAGAGGACCTGCCAGTATTGTATATATGATATTGATGAACATCTCTATAAGTGGGGCACACTGAAATTGAACCCCAATTTTGGGTTCTGTTATTTTCAGCGATTCTGTCTAGTTTCAGCTGAAATGAGCTAGTTTCAGCCAAATCCAATGGTTTGTGCCAGTTTTAGCCAAAACTGATGGGGACTAGCTATAAATGATATTTTTTTAAAAAAATAGTGTTTTGGTGTTTACAATCATGATGGACTTATCTCTTTATTTATTTAAGTATATTGACTTTTAATTTTAATTTTCAATGGCTTTAT
This sequence comes from Calamus simplicifolius, assembly GCA_900491605.1. Lineage (NCBI taxonomy): Eukaryota > Viridiplantae > Streptophyta > Magnoliopsida > Arecales > Arecaceae > Calamus > Calamus simplicifolius. The sequence goes on along the minus strand of UESW01003988.1, from coordinate 893,522 downwards.
TTTTCTTGGGTTAAAAGAGGAGATAGATGCATTGATAAGCCAAGACTTTCAGAAAAGAATCTTATTAAAACACATTATGAGGACTGTAGGAAACTAAATATCTTCTAAATACAAGATATTTCAACAAAATGACATCAGTTTTATGTAAAAAATGTAACATTATATAGCCATATGCATTATAATAAATAGCCATTTAACTTCAAAAATATTAGAATTCAATATATTGTGGATTCCACTAGAAAATGAAGAATTGAATACACTCAATACTAAAAGACTTCAAATTTGCCAAGTAATGAATTGTTGAACAACTAAAGTTCAAAAAGCATACAATTTTGTTTGTAATAAAAAAATGAAAATTACAAAAATAAGGAATCTATATAACACAAAATACTCTAATATTGTTAAATAACTTTTCTTGGCTTCTTTTATTTTTCTTCCTATTTTGCCTTTTTTTGAATTTTTCCTTGGCTTCTAATTGAAACTCATGAATCTTGGAGCAAAACTTCAAGAACCGTTGAAATTGTTGAAATCAAAACTTCATAGACCTCTCCAATACTAGAACTTGATTCGAACTCACATCCTGAGGATATTTAATAATCATTCGTGGTTTGTGAAGTTTGAACTTAATTTATGTTCCTACATATGCATGCACATTATGTATGTATCTATACAAGGCATACAAAAATTCATAGAAACATGCATGCAAATACATACAAACGTGTGTGCACATGCACTCATTCTATTATTGACTAGATGGATAATGCTGATAAGAATTACGCTTGTTCATTAGAGACATTATTTGATATAGGAAAATGATGAGGAGTCACTATTGTGCAAGGTGTTGGTTGAAAGTTCATCTCGAGCTGAATTTATACTATGTAATTAAAGAATGCTCTTATCCTAAATCTTAAAGTAGATGTTTTTATTGCTAGAAGGAAGATAGTAGTGAGAAATAACATCCACATCTATATGAAGTCATTTTGATATTATGTCAGACCTTTTCTTGCTCGTACGCAACTCAACTAAACTTATCTAAGCCTTTTTCGACTATATGGGGTTGGCTACATGAATCTACTTTCTTCACTCTACTTTATTCAGAACTAAGTCGACACTCAAATTATAAATAGTTATATTTTTCTTAATTATTTGTTTATGTTAGTTTAAGTCTATCTCTACCTCTATCAGTACCATGAATTGTTAAAAGATCACTCTTTCTAACTGGAGCATCTAAAGGGTTTTCATTGTATATGTCCGAACCACCATAATCAGTTTTCTCTCATTTTATCTTTAATTGGGGCTGCTACTATTATTTCCCGCGCATGTTTATTTCTAATTCTATTTTTTAAAGTTTTACTACATATCCATCTTAACATGCATATTTCTGTTATACTTAATTTATTCACATGTTTCAGTATTGTCCAACACTCTCTGTAATTTGAATGTCGACTTAGTCTTGAATAGAGTAGAGTGGAGGAAGCATGTTCATGTAGCTGACCCCATGTAGTTGGAAAAAGGCTTAGATGAGTTGAGTTCAGTTGAGTTAAGTTGAGTTTTAGTATTGGCCAATACTTCGTTCCATGTAGCATAGCTGGCCTAATAGTGGTTTTATAAAATTTTTCTTTTAATTTTAATGGGATACATCGATCATACAATAGTTCCGAAGCACTCCTCCACTTAATCTATCCTGCTTTAACTCTATGATTCACATTTTCACCTATTTCACCTTTTTGTTGGATAATTAATCCTAAATACCTAATTTTTTTACTGCTTGATATCTCTTGGCTTGCAATCTTCACTGTCACTTTATTTGTATTTTTACTTTCACTAAAATTATATTTCATGTATTCAATTTTAGTTCTACTAATCTTGAAACTTTTAGATTTAAGCCTCTCTCCAAATTTTTAGCTTAGCACTTAATCCAGATTTAGTTTCATCATTCAACACTATATCATCTGCAAATAACATACACCATGGGATATCATCTTGGATATGTTTGATTAATTCATCCATAACTAGTGCAAATAGATACAGACTTAAGGCAGATCCTTGATGTAAACCTACAATAATTAAAAACTCACTAGTTTCTTCTATTGTTATTTTAACAATAGTTATTGCTCTATTATACATATCTTTATCAATTCTATGTACCTTTTGATAATTCCTTTTTTCTCTAAAACTCACCATATTATTTCTTTAGATACTCTATCGTATGTTTTCTTTAAATCAATAAAGACCATATGAAGGTCTTTTTTTTTCTTTTTCCTATACCTCTCCATCAATCTTCTTAATAAATAAATAGCTTATATGGTCGATCTTCTAGGCAATTTAATACAAATTTGGCAGTTGTCACACTTATCTAGCTGATTTACCTCTAGGCCGGATAAATGGGAATAAATCCCATTTTATACTTGAGATAACTGCCGAATGCCTTGAGTTGTTAGGTAGGATAATTTAACTTGTTATCCGGTTAAACTCCCCTGATTAATCTTATACCAGGTATGGTTTATACCTAGGTGTCTCATGGTATAGGTTAAAACCTAATTTAACTTGGTTTAAAAGCTCTCTTTTATCCCCTTTATTATTATAGAAAATGATTAATTTAGGCCTCCTACCATATTAATAATATTGGAAGAGATAGACTAGCTAAATTTGAATGTAGCTAAGCCTAAATCCAGTTACCTCCTCCACCATTGGATCTAGTCACTTCCTCCACTATTGGTTACCAATAACATGATGTTTCTTTAATTGGTTTCATGCATTAAGAATTTAGTTTAATCCATTTATCATGTTATTATCGCCTTGAGCAAGAGCTAATATGTGCATATGCATATCTCATTTATCTATTTGTGCATGTCTCATTTACCTATTTCTATAAGTCTCTTGACATGTCTAGCACTTTTATTTCTTACCTGTAGACTTTAATTTAGTTACTCTGAAAAGTGCTGCAATTACATGGGCATGAATTAATTGAAAGGCAACATTAATGGTTTTGTAACTTTATATTTGAGCACTTAAAGTGCTAGAGTATGTTAAGGATTATCTTCAATGAGTAAATCCACAAGCATACTACAAAAACGATGTCTTGATCTTGCAATGTGGAAGTGAAGCGGGTAAAAAATGTTAGTTTTACAAGGGTAGCTAATATAAAATTGGAAAAAAAAAAAAGAATATTGAGAGCAACTTGCAAGAAGTGGTTAAATCACCTGTACTATGGGCTATGATTTGAAGAAATTGGGTATAATAAGAACTGGCAGATTGCTATTGGGAGAAAGTTGGAGTAAGAGGTTTATAGGTATGTATGTCATGTCACTTATTGGGGTTTCTTCTTCTTGATCATGCCCATTTATGATTTTTCAAGATATGTGAGGTTCTGGCATCAATTTGTTTCTCATAGAAGTGCTGTATGGGTGTTTTTACCCTTGTGCTGTCCACTCTTATTATCATCTTATTGATGAACCTTATGTAACTCCATTCTAGTGGTGTAGAATTAGTTCTTTGTCGTTGCTTTTTGTTCTCTTTAAATGCCTAGGTATGCCATATAATATACACAATAATTTTTAACTATAAGCTTCTGATGGTTATTATACTTTATATGAATAACCATGTGGTATAGGAAATGGAGTCCTTGCTTTCTTTTTATCAGTTGATGGGTAGTTCTTTCTTTCAGGTCATTGGCTGGTCAATGTGGTTTGCTGAATATTTATTTCTGGAAAGAAGTTGGGCAAGAGATGAAAATACGTTGAAGGTATAATTGCTGATGATCACACATGCATGCCCTTGGTGACTTTTAAATGTTACTCTAATCGTGTATGATTGTCATGCAGTCAGGTTTGCAACGGCTGAAGGACTTTCCTCAGCCATTTTGGCTGGCTCTTTTTGTGGAGGGAACGCGCTTTACGCATGCTAAACTTTTAGCAGCTCAAGAATATGCAGCTTCACAGGGTTTGCCAATTCCCCGGAATGTTCTGATTCCTCGTACAAAGGTTAATCCTTTGTCATCTTGTGCTGTTAAAAGATAATGCCATGTTTCATTTCTTTCCCTCCATTTTTCTCTAAAAATTACTCTTTGCTAGGCTCGTTTATTATGCAGTGACTTACAAAATTTTTTTCATTCTTTGGTGTTACAAATTGAAAATTAAGGGAAACTTAGAAGATCAAATATGCTGAATAATTTGTCAAAATCAAAGTAGTAAAAGTTATTGGACTGTGTATATCTTGAACTTCCATGCAAATTTAAATTTTTGACAAGAAATGTGATAATTGTTGCAGGCCAACATAATTTTAATGTTAAATGATATTGATTTCAACTTTGGTACAGTAACAACCACTAGCATTCAAAAGTGTTTCTGGAATGCATATAGATTCCACTTTTTAAAATTTTATGTGATATTTCCTTTAGGCTAATTAATTGAACATGATATGATTGATTGACTCAACTAATCATGTAAAAGAAAACAAATCGAGACTTGGTAGAGTAACAGTTTTAACATTTTCTGGTTTCCTTGGAATTATCTGAAAATTTATCCTTTTTTTTTCTTGATTATGAATAGTGGTTATATTATACTAGTATTACATGATATGATAACAAAAATTTTGACTCCAGGGTTTTGTTGCTGCTGTAAATAATATGCGTCAATTTGTTCCAGCTATATATGACATGACAGTAGCTATTCCTAAAGATCAGCCACCTCCTACAATGCTTAAAATTTTGGCGGGGCAACATTCAGTGGTAAGACTATCTCGCTTAGCAATTCTAGCCTATAATTTCTTTTTCCCTGCAAGTTTGTTTTAGTGCATATTGAAAGGGAGTTTTTCACAAACCTTTGCTACAAAGGATTGCTGTACCAAATTGAACCAGTTAGTTTGGCCCGAACTAAACCAAACCAACTATAATTAAGTGCAAATTACTCTTTTGGTTCAGTACAGCAGCTGATTTACCATTTTTTTTCTTTTTTTAATAATTTTTAATCTTTTTTCTTTTTTATATGGTATATGAGGCTGTGAGTCTTTCATGTGCTCATATTCTCTTTCCTCTCTCTTATTTTCATTCAAAATTATTTAAGTAAATATCCATTTACTTAAGATTTTCATGGAAATAAGGAAATATTCTCTATTTGAATTTAACAAAAATATCAGAAAAATTAAATTTCTTAAGAATAAAAGGTCAAACTCTTCCTTCTAAGAACAAATTTGGAGAATTTTAGGTAATAACATTTTAGTAAACATCAAATTAGGGTACTTTCACTTTAGATAAAAATATCAGAGAATCAATTTAAGTTGAAAATGATGAGGATATATAGACAAAATATCAGAGAATCAATTTAAATTAAAATGATAAGAAATTAGATATCCAAAAAAAATTAAAATATAATTTGCAAGGTTTTGGTTAATACTTAGTTAAATTTATAAGGTTTTCAGACTTAGGATCATGGTAATGATGAACCTCACATTGATATATGCTGACTTAATTCATAGCCCATCAAAATAATAAAATTAAACTTATCATAAAATTTTAATATAAAAATATATTTCGATCCATACTACGATGTGTCACTAGACTAGAAGTCCCCCATTAAAAAGGTCCCTAAGAAATGCATTTTAACATTAGGTTTTTATGGTAAGTTTAATTTTATTATTTTGATAGGCTATGGATCAAGTCGGCATAAGTCAGTGTGAGATTCATTGTTATTGTGATCTTATCTAAGTCTGAAAATTTTAAGTGTTGACCAAAGCCTTAAAATTATATTTTAAGATATTTTTTAATATCTTTTTTTTATTATTTATAATTAGAATTGATTTTTTGAGATTTTTATTTAGAGTGAAAGTATTTTATCTTGATATTTACTACAGCACTATTTTCTGAAATTCTTCGAATTTGTTCTCGAGAGTGAGAGTTGACTTTTTTGTTTTAAGGAATTTGATTTTTGATATTTTATTGAATTCGAAAGGAAGGTATTTCTTTATTTTTATGAGAAATGTTAAGTAAATGAAAAGTAAAAAAAGAAGGAAAGAGAAGAAATGATGACATTCAGTTAAGACTATGTTTGGATGGAGGATTTTGAGGTAGGATTTCATTTAAAGTGGACATTTTAGAATTTTAAAACTAAAGTTCTTTGTTTGGCTACCCCAAGAGGGAATTTCTAAAATTTATAGAATTTTAGAAATTCCTCAAAATGATCGTTTATAAATTCTATCTTTAAAAGTGTCATTTACAAATCCTTCCTAAAAAATCCATTGAAAGTAGTCAAAATATTTAATTTTTAATACTTACATAAATATTAAAAAAATTATTTACATAAAGTTACATAAATATTTATTTTAACAATTATTTTTATTTTACATGTAATATTTATCTTAAATATTTATGTAAATTATTTATTTATTTATTTTACATATTTATTAATTTTTTACTAAATATTTATTACATGAATATTTATTTTATTTCAAGATTAATATTTACATGATTATTAATAATAATCATCAATATGACAAGCTAAAAATAATAATTTTATTAATAATATGTTTAATAGATATATTATATAAATATACAAATATTTTCAAATTAAAGTATATATGTAATTAAATTAGTATATAAATTTATAATATATGTAATTAAATTTTATTTTTGTATTTTATAAAAATAAATATTCATAATTATTTTATGATCAATTTATATATTTATATGAAATTAAATTTATTTTAATTAATAAAATATTTAATAAATAAATTATTAATAATTACATTAAATAATAATTTTAAGTAAACATATTAATATTAAATAAATATTGTTAATTTTTACAATAATATTAATAATAAATATTTTATATCAACAATTATATGATTATAGTTAATAAATAAATATTGAAATTTTGATGAGTATTATTAAAATAAATATTAAAGTTCCTCTTCTAAATAACCTAAATGATTTGACTGTAAATAAGAGAGAGGAGGAAGCATGTGAGCTCACAGGAGGCTCTCAGCCTCATATACCACATAAAAATAATAAATAAATAATCAAAAAAAATTATTATAGGTTTGGTTCATTACTGATCTGGTTCAGCATCGGTTTGTAGTCCGCAGAACTTGCTTCGCAATAATCTACATTGTTGTGCATTATGTCTATTTCCTGCAAGGTGATATGCCTATAAAGTGACGAGGCATGTAATATCTAAGCTTTACCATTCTATTAATGAAATTTAATGATATAATCCTTTATCAATCTATGCTGTAGTCTAATGTATATGATGGTTTGGTTAGAGAAATTATCATTTTTAATACTTTCGTAAATTTCAATGAACTGTTATTTTTAGCATATGTTGCAGTCCTTTTAGGTCAAAGTAACAAGTTGTTTTGGGGCAGGCGATTGGTATTTTGTTTCACTTAGGGATGAAAATTTTTTCCGCTTGGCCGTTTATCTGGCCGGTAACAGGGAATCTCTGGTCTAATTGGCTTAACGGGTAACGGGGATTACTCGTTAACAACTAAATGTTAACGACTAAACGGGTAAACGGCCTGGGGACGGTATTCTCCGCCCCATCCCCGTTTGCTCATCCTTGTCCCAATTAGCTTTAATATAATATATTTAAATTTTAAATATATATATTAATATATTAAAAAAATTAAAATTTAAAATAAATAAAATATATATAGATTTATTGATTATGTATATTAGCTTGCGTGCTTAATGATAATTTATTGATTTTTTAAGATAAGATGGAGACCAATTGAGAACAATCAAATGATGATATTGATACATCTAACACATTAGATGACTCCATTAAAGATTCTTCGACTCCAGCTAAATTAGGACTTTTGATAACCAAATAATTGAAAACCCAGAATCCTATAAAACTCTTTATTTAAAGAAACCTAAAACAGTGAAAAGCCAACCCTAATGATTTATGGCTTATATAACCCAAAATTTTCCTAAGGTAACTCTTTCATTCAATCCTACTCAACATTGGACTCTGAAACCTAATCTAAAAATTTCCTAAATAGATGTTCCAGAGATACAAAAAAAGGTAGGGTCAAGCTAATGTTTTACTTCAACATCATGGTTTCATCAAACTCTTTAGTCACAAGATCCATAAGATTGTCCACTGTTAATAGGCCAGAGTTGAGAACTTTTGTCATCTTGTGAAAAAAATGCATTCTCTTTAATTAGGCTCTGTTAGTGAAGAGTGACTTAGGAGATGCACTTTCAGGTTCAGTGGCTTGGGAGCTGTGTGTTTCTTTGGAGGCTGGTAGTCTACTATTTTTGACCAGTCCTAAAGTCTAACTGAATGGTCAATTCAAAGCAGGAAGTCCTCTACTTGATGGTAATCTAGTATTTTTCAAGAGTTCTAAGGTCTGACTGAATTGTCAATTCAAAGCAGGAAATCCTCTACTAGATCTTTCTGATCCTCCTGCATTGAGGCTCCCAATCTGTATCAGTGCATGGATCCAGTCCATCTTGTTGATTATTATCTTGTTCTTTCTGTATATTTATCATAATTGATTCAAAATTGAGGAATTAAAAGCATGCCTTGATTCATTTCTTTCCTCAACATAAGTTTCAAAATTTTTTGTTTATATGCAGGTGCATGTTCACATGAAGCGGCATGCAATGAACAAATTGCCTCAGACAGATGATGCAGTGGCACAATGGTGTAGAGAAATTTTCATGGCAAAGGTTTGCAATTGACCTATTTCATAGTGCTGAAATAGAGTTGCTCCAAATTCTGAACCTGCAGAGCAGTTGGTGCGATAGAGTTGTGGATCATTGGAGTTGTTTCTGGTTGTCTCTATCCGAGAAGGCACTGCTGCAGGTTTAATATGGCATGGCTCTCAGTTTCAACATTGATGATGTAAGTTGTTTTTCTATTTGGTTGCATAACAGGATGCTTTACTGGACAAACATCTAGTGGAAGGCACATTTGGTGATGAAGAATATAAGCCAATTGGCCGGCCCAAGAAATCTTTGCTGGTAAGATAACTGCTTGAGTTAATTGGGTAAATATGATCTCTTTGCTTGCAATAATGAAATGATTTTTCTGTGCCAGGTGCCAGAACATAGATATATGTGTCACATGTTTTGAATAATAGAGTTGGTGTTTTGAGCAACTTTTTAGTACCATCTTACTTAAGTTGCTGGATAGACCATTTTGCAGCATGATTTATGCTGACAATGAAAATGGTAACTGAAGAGAAGAGGCAAATAAGTACAGGTTTCTTCTAGAAATTAATCAATTTCCTTGACCTGCGCTATTTGTTTTTTGAAATTGTCAAGGCAGGTTCTAGTCTATTGTCACTTAAAGCTGCGGGGTGGGCTTAACTCACACCCCTTTATGATGTTTGCCGAAATATTGAGTTTAAGGTTTCTTGTAATCCAATGAGGATTTGGGAATCTGATTTGACTACTGAAAACACTGTAAAGACTACCAGTTGGAAAGTCGGAGTCTTTGACAGCGTATTTACTAGTCCAGAGTTTGCAAAAAATGGGGAACTTTAATGCAGACATAAGCCTTGAAGATGATTAGCATTGAAGTTCCAAGTATCAATCCAAGTGGAGCATGCAAAGTCCACAACTGGAACACTGATCCTAACATGTTTTCTTTTCCTGCGCTCATTCTGTTCTTCTTTCTTTTTGTTCACGTATTTTATGTTCTAATTTTCAACAGGTCGTTATATCTTGGTCGTGTCTCCTGCTGTTTGCTGCATTCAGATTGGTCAAATGGTCTTCACTTCTATCAACAACAAAAGGGATTTTGTTCTCCGCACTTGGATTACTAGTTGTCACATTTGTTATGCATATCTTCATTGTATTTTCTCAGTCAGAGCGCTCAACTCCTGCCAAAGTAGCACCCACAAGTCAAAAGAGAGAGTAGGCCGCCAGGGCCATCATGAACAGCTATTCTCAGAAGCTGATTGCAGCGGTACTCCCATCATGTGGAAATCTGTCTTTTGATGTGTAGCTGTTACTGTAAATTGTTGGCCAATGGTTACTAGGACATTGTGAAACCACTGGTATTCCTTCTTCCCCTTTTCCCAAGTTATGGTAAGATGTTTCCAGCAAAGTTCACTTTGTATTTGTATCATCAGTTCATCACCCTTCTTTGGATGTCAATCCATCAACATGAAATGATGCTTCTTGTAGAATTTTTGCACCCCTCATTTTTCTTAATTGTTTAATCGTTGCTGGTGCATTTCTAAGAATTAGACTTCACAATTATAACGTGGGTAGGTCTGGCTTTATTTTTGAATAATATTTTTTTTAAAAAAAATAAGCGTTTTTGAAAGATAAGGTATATTTTAAACTATTTACGGAGAAATTAAGTTAGTTTGTCGAAGTGGTGCAATTGGGGGCCTTTGGCGTGACTGATATCATCTCTACAGATGACCTCACTCGGCCAAACTTGTTTGTTCAACAAATGACTTCAGGCCTGAAGATCTCGTCAGAAAATTGTGTTGAGCTGACCATTTTGACTCCACAAATCATCAGTGATGGTTTTTTTAATTTTTTGTTAATAACATTGAGGTCCTCCCAACTTTACCTAATTTAAACATTGACCCTATTATTATTATTATTATTGTTATTCTTATTCTTATTCTTATTATTATTATTATTATTATTATTAGACTCCCAAACACTCATTACAATGAGATCTATATCAATTAAGAGAACAAATATGCCCCACTTAAAAAAATCCAATGGAGGTGTCGTTTGGGAGAATTCGAACTATTCCATTCAAAAATTAGGGCTGCTCTGCCCTAATATGCTTTCTTGCTGAAATTGATCGTGCTCTTGTCTTGCCTTATTGAGCCTTCGAAATCTCAGGTGAGTTCCTTCGAGACCCTATCTCTCTCCCCCTTTTTTTTTTTTTTTTTGATTGATGTGTTGACGCATTACTATCAACATCTTAACCCTATTAGGTTTCTGTTGATGGATCGATGTGCATTACTTTGACCCTCCTTTCGAGCAAATAATTCCTAGAAGATGATCAAGATTATACTCTGTTTCCAAAGAAACGGATAAGTTTTCGGGTTTAAATCATTGAAAAATCCTTGATTAATTTTTTTTTTTGAGCCTTTAGTATACTTAGTCTTCTAATCTATGGGTAAATCTATATCTTTTGAGTGTTATATTTAGTGTTTTATTAGCATTAACATTCAATTAACAATGCAAAATGAAATGCTAACATTGCTTAAGAATTATATAAATATATTCAGAATTAAGTAATTTATTAAAATTATTAATCTATAATTAGCCTACTTAGCTCACTCTCCAAACCATCAAACGGGATCAAAGTAACTTGATTGCTAATCACTTGCATTACAGTATTTTAATTTTAATTTTTACATTTACAATCATGATAGCTAAAATTATATTTTCTAAAACCCACCTACCCTAAGCTTTGGGCCTAACCTTGATTCCATTAGGACTTAGTTGGACCAAATTCTTGAGCTAGGATCTAATTAAACCTGAGTCTGCACCTACTTGGTCATTTGGATCCTATCCAACTTGGTCCACTAGACTGAATTCAAATTGATTCAACCTAATTTTTTATGACCTGGTTGAATAAAATGTAACTTAATCAACCCGGTTCACTAGGCTGAACTGATAAGACCGCAGAGAAGTTCACCTGGCTTCAAAGCCATCGCCCTCCTTCCGGGCTCTCAACTTGATCGATGCCAAGGGCCGATCACCGCCGAACTCTAGCCGGCCTTAGCATCGGCGTTAACGCTCCCAATTTCCGGCTATGGCCGGATCTCCTCAACGGTGAAGGTCCAATGGACCCAAAGCACGGTTTCAACCCACGGCGCAACCAACTTCTTCCAAAAACAGAGCACAACAGATTGAGGTGGAGAGAATTCATGAAATCAAAGGGAACTAAAAGTTTAGATCTTATCATAGCCTCCGACCATTGTCGAATCTTGATTTTAGAAGAGTAACTCCGATCGACTCTAGGGTCCCCGATGGACCACCAAGATGGCTGCAAAGGTCAATTTCCACAAGAACAGGGCATTGCTAACCGCACGGCTAAAATCCTCTCTCTGGCGATCACCGGCGATCACCGGTAAAACTATGGTGATGAATGTAAATAGAAGAGTCAAGACCCTTACCCACTCTCGTTGTCGGAGAGGAAATGGATGCCGGCGAGCCTAGCACAAGTGCTCTGTTCTTTTACCTGGAACGGAGACAACAAAGCTTCAATAAAACTCAGATTCCCATTGAAATCCCAGCAAAAATCCGACGACTGCCGGCGGCCAATACCTTGATCCCACTATCTAAAGCAAGGTCATAAGCAATGGGGGAAAAGGGGTGGAGATTACCCCGCGGAAAATGTCGCCGGAGCGGAGGAAGAAGCCGCCGAAGTGCCGCCACAAATACTCTATTTTGAAAGGCTGAAGCAGAGGCATCCAAAGAGCGATAAACCTCCAAATTCTAGCTGCAATTTAACCAGATTTGAGAGCTAATGCATGTACGAACCTAAGGAGAAGAGAGAGAACCTAAGGAGCTAATATGTGTTATCACAATATTATATCATATTATAATTTTATAATATTACTATCCTAATTCATAATATTGTAATATTGCATTAAGAAAGAATAATAATATTATACTTTCTAATAATAAATTATGATATAATTACTTAGTAATAATAAAAATATTATCATAATACTATCATACTATTATAATATAATTATGATGTTATCATAATTTATAAATTAAGAATATTATTAGTATTATTATTTTATTATTATTGATGTGGTGATCAAGCCACGTTAGCAAACGACCAAGTAATGGACGGGGCGAGATTGGATGAACCAGTTCAGCTCCAATGGACTCCCGAGTCCCCTCGGCCTCGGTCCTCCTCGGCCTTAGCTCCGAGGGACTCCGGAGTCCCTCTCGGCCTCAGCTTCGAGGGACTCCTGAGTCTCCCTCGGCCCTCCTTGGCCTCAGCTCCGAGGGACTTCCGAGCCCTTCTTGACAGTCGGCCTCCACACAGCCGATGGGTACTTGCAACCACCACGTGGTCCACCAACCTCTGCGGCCCACATGGCCACTGTCGGTTATGGCGCACACCCGACATGGTCAAGCCTACCTACACCTATAATGCCACGTCTAACAGGGGTATGGCAGGCCAGGCTGCCCCTGACAACCTCAGAGGCAGTTGCGATTTGTCCCTATCAGCCTTGCCGCTTATCCTTCGCCGAGCAATGACGTCTTGGATTCAACAACCTTCCAAAAGGGGTAAGAAGGACTTTCGAACAGGTATAAAAACCTTCACTCATAACGAGACAAGGGATCTGAACCCCAAATTCTCTGGCTAAGTCTTTAGTCCACTTTTAATAACTTTTCCAAGTTTCTTACTTGAGCGTCGGAGGGTTCCCACCGGTATAACCAGTTCCGAGGACTTCATTGCAGGACTTCTTCTCGAGGAGGAGGCGTCCGAGGATTCCTAGGACCATCTTCGCCATCTCTTGGACTTACGTCCTTTCCCAACATTCAAGGAGGATGATTTGGCGGCAACAATTATTATTATACTTTTACATCATAATCTATTATAATTAAATAATTAATTTAATTATAATGTAATTATGTTATTTTCCATTTAATCATATTGTAACTTGGGCTAATTGAAAATATGTATCTATTTCCTTTTTTTTCCGGTCCATGGCTTTAGAATGAGACCTATGATGTTACACATCTTACATATGTTTAGGGGTGCAACTCGGGCTCATAAAACTCGGGTTTTCTCAACCCTAACCCTAACTCTATTTGTAAAATATCAACCCTAACCCTATTTGTAAAACCTCAACCCTAACCCTATTTTTAAAAATTGGGTTCGGGTTGAGTTTCGGGTTGAAATTCGGGTTGATGGGAAAAAAAATAAAAAACTTTTTTCAAAGTTCAAAGTAAATAAACACTGGATTCGGGGCTTCAACATTATATCTAAAAAAAATTTTACCTGAAACAAAGAAGAGAGGAGGTGCCGTAAACAAAGAAGAGGAGGAGGCGGAAAGTGAAACGAAATGTGCAGGTAGTATGCCTTTATGTTTGTCCTTCTTTTCCTCGCCTGCGACCGACGGCCTTGCCCTCTTCGCCCTTAAGTTGCCATCTCGTTCAACCTGATTGGCGCCCTCAATGCCCTCAAAAACCTGGTGCCGATAAGCTATCCCCCGTTCAAGTAACCCTGGGTTTGGGTTATCTCGGGTTTGGATTGTGGTCAACCCGAACCGGGTCAATTGAAAATCAGGCTGGGTTAAACCTGGGTCTTTCGGGTTTGGGTTGGACAAACATGAGTTTAAACACTACTGTAAATCAAGTTCAGCGGACCGGGTTCGGGTTGAACCCGGCCCAAGTTGCACCCCTACATATGCTACCGGAGGAATCAAATCAAGTACAACACACGCGTCAACACACCTAACCCAAAGTTCTGAAGAGGAGAAAGTATCAAGATAGCTCAAGCTCTCCTTTATATCCATTGTGGCTATTATTTTAATATTTGCATGGACCTTTTTTTTTATGCAGATGGGCAGTCACACAAATCTGATACGAGAACATTTTAAAAGAATAAGAAAAAGGTACATATGAAGAGAGAAAAATTATATCTTTCCGAAATTAAGTCCAATCAGTGAAGTGCTGAGCCACACGAACCTTCTTCTTGACCTACTTACGCATTCAATTAGTAACCATAAACTAAATTTTGCCTTTATTTGGCAAGCGGCGACTCTTATAGACCTCCACATATCTTATGCTTTCAAAGATTACTGCACGTATTCATCAACCCAAAGAGGCTATCAAGCACCCTAACTCAACTAGTCTAAATACATAAAGCTAGTCTGAAGTCTGTGCTCTGGTCCATGCTTTAAGATTAGTGCCCTGAGTGCTTGTGTCTATGATCTTCGGCGAACCTCACCATCCTCCGTGATCCAACCTCACCGGATTATGGTAGATACTGTCTCCCCACTCCTTTGGCTGCGGATGAAGCTAAGGTGGGGCAAATGCCCTGAAGAAGGACAACGGAATCCCACTTCACCTGGGTAACCCCTTCCCCTCCGCCGACTGTAGTGGCGGAATTGGAGTGTTGCTTCCCCGAGATAGTCCAAGTACCATCAAAGGCACTGGAGAAGGAAGTCGGAAGTTGGGAGAAGAAGGCTATTCTTGCGAGGGCCTTTCACCATTGGGTGCCTCCGGATGCAATCATCCACGAATTCCAGTGGGCTGGTGTCCCGGAGAAGTCAAAGCTGTATGCTTGGCTCATCGATACTACATCTTCCACTTCTCTGACACTAATGCTAAGGGAATGGTCCTAGGGAGGCCGTGGGTAGCTAACGGCCAACCGATTGCCATCGAAGACTAGAGAACAGAGTTCTTCCCAGCAGTGGACTCTATGGCTACTGCTCTCCTCTAGGTTCGGCTGCCCAATTTGCCATTGGAGTTCTGGATTGACGATATTCTGAGCTCAATCCTTTCACTAGCTAGCTACTTTGTCTTCTCTAACACCTCAATCAGGGAGAAGAACAGGGTGGCTTTGCTTGGGCATGTGTGAGAATTGATCTTCGGAAACCTCTATGGCCGGGAGTACGAGTAAGGGGGATCATAATCCCTTTTGGCAACAGTTTGCTTATGAGCATCTTGAGAGGATTTGTTCCAGCTACGGGTCACTGCATCTCTCAGGTCCTTTCTCACCACCGCCAGTATCAGAATCTTCTTCGGCTGCTTCCAATTTTGGACCTTGGATGGCGGCTCTTCGTCAGCAGAGAACCTCCCTTGCCCATTCTCTAGAACCAAAGAGGAAGCCCCAATCGGCTACCAATTCCATTGACTCTGCACCTCGATCGGTCTCGACGATGGTTGGTAAAAACCGATGAAGTTAGCTTGCCGGTGCATCCACAAACCTGCTCAGCCAGTGAACTCCCCTGTTGCTAATTTGGTTCAGAAGACTGATGGGAAGAAGTCGGGTCTTCAAGGCACTAGAGCTGTGCCGATTGGAGGTCAGCGTGCCGATTTGCCTGAAACTGAGCCACTCTCTGAGTCTGAAACTCAAACAGAGACTTGTGTCTTTCAGCCACATCTAATTACTAAGCTAACTACTGAGAACCCTTTTGTCCTTCTTAGTACCGATAAATGGGCTGGAAGGCCCACGGTTCGAAAAGATGCTCATTCGGGTCCATCAAAGCGGGCCAGGCCTGCAGAATCCCAAGCTCAACAAGTTGTTTCCAAAACTAATAAAAGAAAAGGAAAAGTCCTATTATGTGGTTCAAACATCAAATTGGACAAATTTACTTTTTCAGTATCTTCGGACTCTACTCAGGGCCCTGTATCTTTGGTTAGCACGAGTGGTAAGCCTTCCTGCAGTCAGGGTATGGCCCAGGTTGGGGAGAAGGTTGTGCTATCCCAGCCAACCAAGATGGAGGGACAAAGTCACGATTCCGTACTCTCTTGCCTCAAGAATGCCATCCAGGGTCAGGGTAAGGATACCCAGATCTTAGTAGCATCCCCCGGCCATTGGAGACTGAAGTTCAAATGGAGGATACCCTATTGATGGACTGTATTACACAGACGATTGAGGGTGGTACCCTAGCTTTGGGGTGCCCTTCTGATAATGACATAGTGGAGGACCAGGCTGGGTCCCAGCTTTTTCCAAATAGTAAATGAAGATTCTAATTTGGAATGTTAGAGGAGCTTGTAAACCTTCATTTTGCTCCTCTTTCGGGAGACTGATGTAGTTACACAATTTTGATATCTATGTTCTTTTGGAAACCCAATTGTCGGGTGATAACCTGGCCTGAGTTAGGAGACAGCTTTACAGATCACGGTATTCTTATGCAGTGAAGTCTATAGGCCTATCTGGAGGTATTTTGGCTATTTGGCGCAACACCTCTATCAGGATAGATGCCTTTCATCAGTGCAACCAGCAGGTTGCTCTTGTCATCTCTGAGGGGACGTTTAACCCCTAGCTCCTCTCAGATGTATATGCTAGCACTGATTTTTGGAAGAGGCATGTTCTTTGGTCCAAGATCTTCTCTCTTCTTACTCAGGGATTTCCATCTATCATTGCTGGTGATTTTAACTGCATTATTAAGGCCAATAAAAAGAAAGGAGGTCGATAGTTTGTAGGCTCAGCGGACATTACTGAGTTCAGGTCCTTCATCTCTTCTGCTGGATTACTGGATTTGGGGTTCTCGGGTCCCTAATTCACTTGGTGTAATAGTTGCCAGGGTTCTGCCCATGTCTGAGAGAGACTAGACAAAGCTATGGCCATAGCCCAATGGCTTTAAAAAGTACCCTTTTGCTGCTGTTACTCACCTGCCTAGGATTGCCTTGGATTACTGTCCTATTTTGATATCCACTGAGGCTGATACTCAGCAGCGGAGATAATTTCGATTCGAGTAGTTCTGGACCTCCTACTCCTCGGCTCAGACCCTCATCTCTGAAGTTTGGCGTACACCCATCAGAGGCAGTGCTACTTATAGGTTATCTAGGTGTCTTGAGCTTGCAAGGCATAGGCTATCTAGATAGAATAGATTGGAGGTTGGAGACATAGTGAAAAAAATTGAGTTGGTGGAAAATGATATTACCACTCTCCAATCCAAGGAGGATCAGGAAGGTTGTCTGTCTGATTTTGACCTCGCGTCTCTTCGAGTGAAGCTAGCACTTCATCACTCTCTTCTTCAGCAACAGGAGATCTTCTGGAGACAGAGGTCGCGGATACAGTGGATTTGCAATGGGAATCGTAATACTAAATTTTTTCACTAGGCCACTCTGAAGTGCCGTGCAGCAAATAGGATTTGGCAGCTTGCTGACGAGGAGGGCCATTTTCAAGAGGATATACATGTCATCCAGGATCAGCTATTTCACTTCTTTTAGTCCAGATGGACTGATCACACTGGTCGGGGGCTCCGGTTCGCTAGGTCCCGATTTCAAAGAAGGTTTCTGCACATGAGAATGGCCTTCTTATCAGGCTGATCATTGCGAAAGAGATTCGGCAGGCATTATGGGACCTTAGGCCTAACAAGGCCCCTGGGCCCGATGGGTTTTTGCCCTTTTTCTTTCGCCACTACTGGAATATTGTTGGCTAGGATGTAGTCCAGGCCATTTAGATTGCCTTCCAATCTAAAGCCATTCTTGATGATTGAAATCGGACTTTCATTACCCTTATGCCCAAACGCACTGATGCTTCTACTCCTCAACACTATCAGTCCATCAGTCTGTGCACAACTTTGTATAAGGTTTATGCGCGTATCTTAGTCACCCGCCTGCGGCATGTGATACTCCATCTTATTTCTGCCGAGCAAGGAGGCTTTATCAGAGGGCGTAGAATTTCAAATAATGTCCTTATAGCCTAGGAGTTCATGCATGATCTTCAGAGAGCCCCTACCAGATAGTGCCTCATGGTGGTTAAGCTAGACATGGAGCGAGCTTATGACAGATTGAACTAGGCTTTTCTGCATTAAACTCTTCATGAATTTGGGTTTGATGGCCTATTTATTGACTGGATCATGGCCTGCATTTATAGGCCATCCTTCTATCTAATCATCAATGGTAGCCAGACAAACTTCTTCTATTCGGCTGTGGGGCTGCGCCAGGGGTGCCCAGTATCTCCTTTTTTGTTCATCCTTGTCACGGACGATCTATCTCGTGCGTTATGTTAGGCACAGCAGGATCTTCGCATTGCCCCCTTCATAGCGGGCCCTTTGGGCCCTTCGGTCTTTCATCTCCTGTTTGTTGACGATTGCATATTGCTGGGCCAGGCCACTGTTCATAATGCGACCACCTTTGCTTCTATTATTCAGCACTACCATCGGGCTTCTGGACAGAAGGTTAACCTCCAAAAGTCTATGATCTGTTTTAGTTCGAAGACCACTGGTGCTACCAGGGAGGCCATCCTCCAAACTCTAGGAATATATAGTCAGGCTGATTGACTATCATACCTGGGGATTCCTATTACGGAAAAGTGACCATGTGATAATGACTACACTAATATTAAGCGCCAGATCTGAGACCGTATTAATGGCTGGCAGATCACTGGTTTATCCATGATGGCGAGGATCACCCTTATTCGCTCGGTTCTTACTTCCCTCCCTCTGCGTCGTCTATCCAACGCTGTTGTACCAATTACTTGTCTGAGGAGGATAGAGAGATGCTTCAGAGATTTTCTCTGGGCTTCTATGCAGGATGGCCATGGTATTCACTTGCAGGCATAGAACACTGTTTGCATGCCGATCTCTGAAGGGGAACTTGGAATCCAGTTTCTGACTGTAAGGAGAGAGGCTCTGATTGCTAGGTGTTGGCCCAGATGGCAACCCAAGAGGGGGGGTGAATTGGGTTCTTTAAAAAATTAGCCTTTTTAAAATAGTTTGCTTGAGATTAATGAGGGCAAATGCAAGATAACTATAAAGTGCAGTGAGTAAGATAGAGATAGATAAAGAGACAATGAGACACTGCAAACACAAAAGATTTTATAGTGGTTCGGTGTATCCAACACCTACGTCCACTCCCAAGATTCACTTGGGTCCACACTATAATCTCTCTAGATTACAGCCGAGTTGTTTTCCAAGCTCACAACTCAAACTTGTTGTTTTACCGGGTGCACAACGAACCCAGCTGGTTTTACTCGGGCTTACCAGCACAAAACCCTACACGTTGTTTTTCACGGGCTCACAACTAACCCAAGCTTAAACAAGCTTAACCGAGGTAAAACTACCTCCTCTAGTTCAATCCCCCAGATTGAACTAGAAAAACAAGATAAGTATTGTGTTGAATACAAAGCTCCTCAATGAGCAAATATACAAATTAATAACAAGGTTTAGAAAAGCCTGATTTGAAGATTGGTTGGCTTTTGAGCTTTTCTCTTTTCTTCTTTTCTTCTTCTCCTTGCTGGATTGAATCAAGCCTCAGCTCTCACAGTTGAAGCAGTTGAGAAGATTGAAAAGCAAGAAACCTTTTCCAAGTTGGGAAATCCAAGACTTTGATTTGAACGCTTTGGATTCCTCTTGAGCTTTTGGAGTGGAGTGGATTTGAGCTAGAAGGTTTTCCTTTCAAGATTCAAGCTCAGATTTTTGAAATGGGATTTGTCTATTTCTCTTTTTTCTTTTCTTTCTCTCTTTTTTTGAACAATAGACTTCCCTTTTATAGATTTCTTTTACACCATTTTTGGAATAAAACTATCCGTTGGAGTGTACCTTGTATCAAAATATATCCGTTAGAAATGAGTAAAAATAGAAATATTACCGTTAGAGCTGATCTGGCAACTTTATTTTTCGTTCCAGGTGGGTTGGAGTCGACTCTAACTTTTCTGGAGTCGGCTCTAGCTCGAGGCGTTTTAAAATGATATTTCTGGAGTCGTCTCTGGCTTTTCTGGGGTCGACAAGAACTTTTCCGGAGTCGACTCTAACTTACCCGGAGTCGACTCTAGGTTGGGCCAGAAAAATCGACTTTCTGCTTCGTCTGTGAGAGTCGACTCTAACAGTCTCGGAGTCGACTCTAATCCGTGCCAGTTCCGGAGTCGGCTCTGTGATTCTCGGAGTCGACTCTAATGTCTGCAATTCTTACCTAGACATTAGATTCGATCCAGAACACATTGTAACTCCTGATTTTGATCTTTCAATAGTCTTATAGGCTGAAACACTAAATCAAAATCATCAGAGCCTTCAAAAATTATACTCAAATAGTTTTGTTAATCATCAAAATCATCAATTGGGTCAACAATCTCCCCCTTTTTGATGATAACAAAAACTTTGAGTATATGCATTCAAAAATTCAATCAAACTAAGGATTATAGTCATTTTAACTTTAAACATTGAAATTAAGGTTTTGATGCCAATGTTCAATGTAAACTTTAAAATTGTACATGAGTTCAATATAATCCATCAATATTGAATTGTTAAACTTAATGTGCATAAGATTGTAAATGAGCTTTTTGTTAAGCTCCCCCTGCATTGAGTAGCTCCTCTTATATAAACATCAAATTGTGCATAAACAATTAATTCTCCCCCTTTCTTTCTTTCTTTAATATTATTCAATCAATTTCTTTGCATATACACAACTATCTCTCCCCCTTTTTTGTTATTAGCAATAAGGAGAGTATATAAAAAATTTATAATCTCAATAAAGCATAGGAATCCAATCAATCAAAATTTGAAAAGTGAAATTGTATTTCATAAGCAAGAACCATTACATCAGTTGATTCATTACATTTCAAAATGAAATACATTAGATATTCAAAAACTTCCTAAGTACAAACTATCAAACTCAAAAACAAGATCAAATGTGCTTGAATACAATTTTCTTTAGATGACCTATTATCTCCATTACATCATCTTTTGTGATTTCTTAAAATTTTCAAGGCAGCTTCGATTTGAGAGACTGCAAGGTCAATATCCTTCTTCAATTGACCGTTGCATGAACATACGATCCTGATCCATCGGCAATGCCTTCCATCCTTTCGAAGATCTTGTGAAGCTCAGCTCCAAAGGATTCTACAGAACTGCCTAAGGTAAAGGATAGCATGTCCAGTCTCGAATTTAGTTCTTCTTTCAACAGATTAAAGTCTTCTTTTAATTGAAATTTCTTGACCTGTGACTGTCATACTCAGCAAGTAAGCTCTTAACTGATCAAGTTGTTCATTCAGAAAATCTCCAGAATTTGTTATAGGCTGATGTGGAGGTGATGGAATAGAACTGGTCCGGCCTCCGAAGGTCCAGCTGAAGAAGGTCCCGCAAAAGATGAATCAGGGACTGATGGTCCCGCAGTAGATGGTCCCGGGATTTCTTCTAGTCTGGTTCCTCTGCCCATCCCTATCTGTTCTTTCCTCTCTCCTCATCCAAACACCATTAACTTTCTTGAATCCCATTCTATGAATAGTAGAATGCTGTAATAATCAGTGTGTCTCAGTTTTCTTAAAGGTTCATTTTCCATTATGAGCACACCCTGGCTTCTAAAGACTAGTGTCAGAATCATACCGTATGGCAGTGTTGATCTTTTCTTTGTAGCTGCCTCTGCCATGTATCCAATCATCATGCCAGCTAAATTGACTGGCCTCCAGTTATAATGCAGTCCATCAACAGAACGTCTCGCTCCGAGACATACTCGAATCTCCCTATTTTTGGAAATAAGATTCTACCACATATATTATGCAATAATCTGAGTTCTAGGTTCAACTGATTTGCAAAGATTTCTTCGAACTCAGTCACATCTCTTCCTAGCATCCTTGACAGTGCACCACTTCTGTCATTAAGTTGACATTCCATTAAACCAACAGTGGGCATTTCTAATAGGGTTCCAAGAATCTCAGTTGTTACCGTAACCCTAGTTCCTCTTACTGTGCTTATCAATCCTCCTTCTCCTCTGCTTAATCCATTATAAAACTCCTTACCAATGCTGGATAAGTGGGTAAATCTAGTGAGCACACTTTCTCCCATCCCATATCCCTTAAATTTCTTCCAATAGAGAAACCTTCCGATTCAAATAAATCAAAATTAACTTTTCTCCCAGTGGTAATGGTCTTACCAGCTAAATGATCAACCTTAGGAGATGAGGGTGAAGGTGGAGAATCCTCTTGAGTGGCCGAAGAGGAAGAAGGCGATGGTTGCCTTCGAACCGTGCGTCTTCTCGTTGGAACGGATGCTCCAGCGACGAATCCGCGCCTCTTTGGAGCCATTGAGAGGATTGGAAGGTTAATCAAGGGTTTTGAGTAGATTTGGGGAAGTTGGAAAAGTTTTGGAGTTCTTGGATAGGTTTAGGAGACGATTGGAATGATTGGGGGTCGACTCCGCCTTTTTATTTTTGACCTAGCTCGACTTAGAGTCGACTCCCGAAAACTGGGTGTCGGCTCCGAACCAGAAATCTGTCAGCGCTCGTATTAGAGTCGGCTCCACAAAAGCCAGAGTCGGCTCTAATCACTTAGACAGAACATCAAAAACTCAGGTGTCGACTCCGCAAACTGTCAGAGTCGACTCTAACAGTTTCAGAGATAAAAAATTAAGTTTCAAGAATTTGAAACTATTCAAATTAATCATCAAATTATAGATTAAAGTTATTTAGCAATTGGGGAAACAATGAATCAAGATCTAGATAGATTTCCTTATTGAAATATCAAGATTTTTCAAGAAAATGATGAAATCTAGATAGATGTCCTTAAGAGTTTCAGAAAACTATTCCAAAGGATCACAAACTCCTAATTCTCCTCTAAGATAACAAAATCTTTCTTCACTTAAGGGTTTTGTTAATATATCTGCAAGTTGTTCTTCAGTATTCACATAATCAAGACAAATTTCATTATTGGCTACATGTTCTCTTATAAAGTGATATCTTATTTCAATATGCTTTGTTCTTGAATGTTGAATTGGATTTTTAGTTAAGATTTATTGCACTTGTATTATCACATCTTATGGGTGTCTTATCAAGTGTGATACCATAGTCTTCAAGTTGTCTCTTAATCCATAGGATTTGAGCACAGCAACTTCCAGCTGCAACATATTCTGCTTCCGCAGTAGATAATGCAACCGAATTTTGCTTTTTGCTAAACCATGAGATTAAGTTACTTCCTAAAAATTGGCATGCACCACTTGTGCTTTTTCTATCTAACTTGCATCCGGCATAATCAGAATCTGAGTATGCAATTAGATTTAATGTGGAGTCTCTAGAATACCATAAACCTACATTTTTTGTTCCACTTAAGTATCTTAGTATTCTTTTAACAGCTATTAAGTGTGATTCTTTAGGTTCTGATTGAAATCTAGCACATAAACATACAGAAAACATAATATCTGGTCTACTTGCTGTTAAATAAAGAAGGGATCCGATAATACCTCGATAATACTTTTGATCAACCTTTTTACCTTCTTCATCTTTGTCCAGCTTGCATGAAGGACTCATTGGTGTTCCGAGGGGTTTAATTGATTCCATACCAAATTTCTTTAAATCTCTCTTGTGTACTTTGTTTGGTTGATAAAGATACCCTCTTTGCTTTGTTTGATTTGGAGTCCAAGGAAGAAGTTGAGTTCTCCCATCATGCTCATCTCGAATTCTCCCTGCATTAACTTTGCAAATTCTTGACATAGAGAATCGTTAGTAGCACCAAAAATAATGTCATCAACGTATATTTGTACTACAAGTAAATCTTTACTTTTTCTTTTCAAAAATAATGTTTTATCAACATTTCCTCTTGTGAAATCATTTTCAATTAAAAATTTACTTAACCTATCATACCAAGCTCTAGGTGCTTGTTTCAAACCATATGCTTTGTGCAATTTAAAAACGTGATTTGAAAATTCGTGATCTTCAAAACCTGGTGGTTGTTCTACATAAACTTCTTCATTTATAAATCCATTTAAAAATGCGCTTTTAACATCCATTTGAAATAAGTTAATGTTCATATGACATGCAAATGCAAGTAAAGCCTAATGGCTTCTAATCTAGCTACAGGTGCAAAGGTTTCATCAAAATCAATACCTTCTTCTTGATTATATCCTTTTGCAACAATCTAGCTTTGTTTCTAATTACTATGCCATTTTCATCTAGTTTATTTCTAAAAACCCATTTTGATCCTATTACTGAATGATTTTTAGGTCTTTCAACTAAGTCCATACATTATTTCTTGTAAATTGATTTAATTCTTCTTGCATTGCTAACATCCAATTATTATCTTTTTCAGCTTCTTCTATAGTTTTAGGTTCAATTTGTGATACAAATGCAAGATGATTACTAATATTTCTCATATATGATCTAGTTCTTATTCCTTGAGATGGATCACCTATAATCAATTCCTTGGGATGACTATGAGCATATCTCCAGTCTCTTGGAAGATCTATATCATTATGATCAATATTGACATCATCGTCCTTATGTGAATCATCATCTTTAGCTTCTTGCTCATGATCAGAAGATACTTCAATATTAAGTTTTTCAAGATCTTTTTCAATTATGTTTGTATCTTCCTCATCATCAATCTTTTCAGATCTAGATGCTAAAGATTCATCGAAAACTACATGAATGGATTCTTCAACTACTAAGGTTTTCTTGTTAAAGATTCTATAAGCTTTACTAGTTGTTGAATAACCTAGAAAAATTCCTTCATCAGATTTAGCATCAAATTTTCCTAAGTTGTTTTTACCATTATTATGAATGAAACATTTACATCCAAATGCATGAAAGTATTTTATATTTGGTTTTCTTTCATTCCATAATTCATAAGGTGTTTTCTTTAATATTGGTCTTATTAAAGCTCGATTTAAGATGTAACATGCTGTGTTAATGCTTCCGCCCAAAAGTACTTT
Organism: Calamus simplicifolius; assembly: GCA_900491605.1. NCBI lineage: Eukaryota > Viridiplantae > Streptophyta > Magnoliopsida > Arecales > Arecaceae > Calamus > Calamus simplicifolius. The sequence goes on along the minus strand of UESW01003988.1, from coordinate 868,256 downwards.
GGTAGTTGCTTTCGCATAGCATGGTACGGGCCATGTCTTCTAGAGTCCTATTTTTTCTTTCAACTACACCATTTTGCTGTGGAGTCCTAGGGGCTGAAAAATTATGATTAATTCCATTTTCAGTGCAGAAACTTTCAAATAAGTGATTTTCAAATTCTGTTCCATGATCACTTCTTAGAGATACTATAGTAGTGTTTTTCTCATTTGTGACTTTCTTGAAGAATTTCAGGAATATCGAGAAAGTCTCATCTTTGTGAGCTAAAAACATTACCCAAGTATATCTAGAATAATCATCTACAATCACTAGACCATATTTCTTTCCTCCTAGACTTGTGGTTCTAGTTGGTCCGAAAAGGTCCATGTGAAGTAGCTCTAAAGCCCTAGAAGTTGAAACAACATTTTTAGATTTGAAAGAACTTCTAGTTTGTTTTCCAAATTGACATGCATCACATATTTTGTTATTTTCAAAATCTAGTTTAGGTAACCTTTAACTAAATCCATTTTAATTAGTTTTGAAATAAGGTGTGTGCTTGCATGACCTAATCTACGATGCCACAACCAACTAATATCATTTATGTTAGCATTGTCAGCAATTAGGCAATGACTACTTTCAGATAATTTGTCTAAGTCAACTAAGTAACATTGCCATGTCTATAACCAGTAAAAACAATGCTATCATCAATAGAATTAGTTACAGTGCAAATAGAAGATTTAAATGAAACATTAAAGTTTTATCACATAATTGGCTTATACTAATTAGATTATGCTTCAAACCATCAACATAAAGTACATTATCAATAATATAGATGGAGTTATGCGAACTTTACCAAGGCCCATAATTTGACCTTTACCGTTATCGCCAAACGTCACAACTCCACCTTTCTTTTCTTCCAGGGTGATGAATTCATCTTTGTCACCCGTCATATGTCTTGAGCAGCCACTATCAAGGTACCACTTTTTCTTTGATCTTTTGGCTACAAGACATTCCTGCAACATAATTTAAACTTTATGTTTAGGTACCCAAGCTTTCTTGGGTCCTTCATGGTTAGTAGCAACAAAAATTGTTCCTTTCGGAACCCATATTTTCTTTGCTTTAATATTTAACTTGTTGTTATTATTTAACGTTTTGCATTCAAATGATTTATGACCTTTTTCATTACATTTAAAACAAGTTATATTACTTTGGTTGGCTTTTACAAAAATATTCTTTAAAGATTTTTGTTTCTTAATGTGTTATACCCTAAACCTGCTTTGTCAAAAACAGCTTTTTGACTATCTAAATCATATTTAGTTTAGTTGAGCTTAGAGTAAATTTCTCAACAATGTCTTTATACTTTTTAACATCTTTCTTAAAAATCATTTCTTTAGAGATTGATTCTTTTTCTAAAGCTAAGTTTTAATTGATCTTTTAAATTTTGTTGAGTTTTTAGTTTCAGATTTAATAAATCTATTTCTTGATTAAGATTTCTCTTTCTTTCCTAAGTCTTCTTTTTCATTAGTTAAGTTCTTAACTTCTAAAGCTAATTCATTTTTACTTTTAGCTAAACTAATTTTCATTTTTCAAAAATTTATATTTCTTTTTCAAAGATTTAAAATCAATCATAATTCATTGAAAGCTTCAAACATTTCATCAAATGTAAATTCATCATTTGAGTTTCAGAACTTACCTCATTGTCGTTGTCGTCGTTGTTGGCCATGAAGCAATATTGGCAACTTCCTTTTGTTCTTCTTCTTCCGACGAGAAGATTCATCAGACCATGTTGCCATGTATGCTTTCTTCTTTTTCTTGTAGGCCTTCTTAGTAAAGGACAATCATATCTAAAGTGCCCTGGCTTTTTACACTCATAACATACTAAGGGCTCTTTTTCTTTTTCTTTCTCCTTGTCCTTTTTCTTATCTTTTTCTCCTCCAAATTTCTTTTTATGGAAGGGCCTTTTTCTCATAAACTTTCTGAATTTTTTGGCCAAGAGAGCAGTTTCATCATCATCTTCATCATTACTTTCACTGCTGCTCTCTTCCATTTCTGCAGTCTTGAGGGCAAGGTTTTCTTCTTTTTGTTTCCTCCTCAACATGCTGCTTCATTGTCAGCTCGTGGGTCATAAGGATCCTAGAAGCTCCTCTAAAGGTAGTGCATTGAGGTCTTTGGCTTCTTGGATGCAGTGACTTTTGCTTCCCACGATCTTGGTAGTGACCTAAGAATTTTGCGAACAAGGTCAGCATTAGTATAAATTCTCCAAGACTTTTAAACCATTCACAATATCAGTGAATCTAGTGAACATGCATGTGATGGTTTCAGTTTGTTCCATTGTAAATAATTCATATTTATGAACCAAAATATTTATTTTTGATTCCTTACTTGGTTTGTTCCTTCATGTGTTATTTCCAACCTATCCCAAATTTCTTTTGCGGAATTACATGTTGAGATTCGGTTGAATTCATTAGAGTCTAAGGAACAATATAAATATTAATGGCTTTAGCATTTAAGTTGTGCCATTCTCCTATCATTATCATTCCAATCCCTTTCGGGCTTAGGAACAATAGTGCCATCAATAAGGTGTGTGGGTGTACTAGGTCCATTTATTATTACTCCCCACAATTCATAGTCAGAAGCTTGAATGAATATTCTCATTCTAGCTTTCCAATATGAATAGTTGGTTCCATTAAATAAAGGAGGTCTATTCGTAGAATGACCTTCAGCAAAACATGAACCACTTTGTGTTGCCATAAGGATCTTTAGCCCTTGATCGTGAGATCAAATTCTAAATGAGCACTTGCTCTGATACCAATTGTTGGCCCAGATGGCAACCCAAGAGGGGGGGGGTGAATTGGGTTCTTAAAAAATTAGCCTTTTTAAAATAGTTTGCTTGAGATTAATGAGGCAAATGCAAGATAACTATAAAGTGCAGTGATAAGATAGAGATAGAGAAAGAGACAATGAGACACGGCAAACACAAAAGATTTTATAGTGGTTCGGTGTATCCAACACCTACGTCCACTCCCAAGATTCACTTGGGTCCACACTATAATCTCTCTAGATTACAGCCGAGTTGTTTTACAAGCTCACAACTCAAACTTGTTGTTTTTACCGGGCGCACAACGAACCCAGCTGGTTTTACTCGGGCTTACCAGCACAAAACCCTACACGTTGTTTTTCACGGGCTCACAACTAACCCAAGCTTAAACAAGCTTAACCGAGGTAAAACTACCTCCTCTAGTTCAATCCCCCAGATTGAACTAGGCAAACAAGATAAGTATTGTGTTGAATACAAAGCTCCTCAATGAGCAAATATACAAATTAATAACAAGGTTTAGAAAAGCCTGATTTGAAGATTGGTTGGCTTTTGAGCTTTTCTTCTTTTCTTCTTTTCTTCTTCTCCTTGCTGGATTGAATCAAGCCTCAGCTCCTTCACAGTTGAAGCAGTTGAGAAGAGTTGAAAAGCAAGAAACGAATCTCCTTTCTCCAAGTTGGGAAATCCAAGACTTTGATTTGAACGCTTTGGATTCCTCTTGAGCTTTTGGAGTGGAGTGGATTTGAGCTAGAAGGTTTTCTTTCAAGATTCAAGCTCAGGATTTTCCTTTTCTCTTTTGTTTTTTTGAACAATAGACTTCCCTTTTATAGATTTCTTTTACACCTTTTTGGAATAAAACTATCCGTTGGAGTGTACCTTGTATCAAAATATATCCGTTAGAAATGAGTAAAAATAGAAATATTACCGTTAGAGCTGATCTGGCAACTTTATTTTTCGTTCCAGGTGGGTTGGAGTCGACTCTAACTTTTCTGGAGTCGGCTCTAGCTCGAGGCGTTTTAAAATGATATTTCTGGAGTCGTCTCTGGCTTTTCTGGGGTCGACAAGATGCTTTTCCGGAGTCGACTCTAACTTACCCGGAGTCGACTCTAGGTTGGGGCCAGAAAAATCGACTTTCTGCTTCGTCTGTGAGAGTCGACTCTCACAGTCTCGGAGTCGACTCTAAGTCGTGCCAGTTCCAGAGTCGGCTCTGTGATTCTCGGAGTCGACTCTAATGTCTGCAATTCTTACCTAGACATTAGATTCGATCCAGAACACATTGTAACTCCTGATTTTGATCTTTCAATAGTCTTATAGGCTGAAACACTAAATCAAAATCATCAGAGCCTTCAAAAAGTATACTCAAATAGTTTTGTTAATCATCAAAATCATCAATTGGGTCAACACTAGGCACGCTTCGCAGTTCCTACTTGATCCATACTATTTATGGAGCTCTTTTATGCATGCTAGATACGGTGACTGGACACCTTCTATGGATTTTCAGCCTTTTCATAGTCATTCTTTCTTTTGGAAGGAGGTTTGTCGGCGTGCACCGACTATCCTGAGTAACATCTCGTGGATGATTGGAGATGGATCCTCGATTGATGTTGTCCATGATATATGGATTGCTGATCTTTCCCTCTCACGATAGCCTACTTTTATCAGCAATGATGTTCCTAGCAGCATGAGGGTTATTGATCTAATCTCTCAGAATCTCTCTTCATGGCACACTCCCACGGTGACCCATTTATTTGGTGAGCAGCTATCTCACCGGATTCTCTCTATTCCGCTCATTCCGGAGCACACATCTTACACCAGGTTATGGCGAAGATCTTGTCTATCTAGGGCTCCTACCATGGACCTTATGAAGGCATATAAGCCACAACCTCAGTGTACGATAAATGCTGCATGGATATGAAAGCTTCCCATTCATCCCAGGGTTCAACTTTTATATGGAAGCTTGCGTGGGACTATCTGCCCACCTATTCTCTGCTCTCTAAGAGGCGTATGCCCATTCTGGCTACTTGTCCATTGTGTGGATAGGAGGCAGAAACTACAGATCACACCATCTTCATCTGCTGTAGAACGAGATGGATCTGACAAATGATTGGTTACTACTTTAGAGAGGATGATACGGATCCTTGGCGATCCTTTTTTCTGAGCGATCTCCAAAGAGATAATCAGCAAAGGTCGCCCTATGGGCTGCTACTACCAATCAGATTTGGTTATCGCGGAATTGGCTTATTTTTACTGATGATACTATCTCTTTCCACAGGACAGTGCATAATGCCATATTATTATCGTCTGAATTTGCACTCTATCGCTATGCTTCTGATCTGACAGCTCTGGCCACTGGAGCTCCCCTGCTGCTTCGGCAGCCTCCCGGCATACGATTTTTATCTCTTGGGAGCCTTTCGGCATACGATTTTCATCCCTTGGGAGCCTCCCCTAGGGTTTGTCAAAATCAACTTCGATGGGAGTGTTCAGGGAAGACTAGCTGGTTCTGCATTTGTTATTCGAGGATTTGATGATGTTTTGCTTGCGATGGAAGAGCTTAGTCTCCTAGACTCTTATGTCCCTTTGGATGAGCTTTACGCAGCTTGGACTGGCATTTTTCCTACTCTACTTGATCCTTCATGCTCATAATTTCCTCATCGAAGGAGACTCTCTTACTGTCATCTGATAACTTTGGAAGGAATGGTGCAATCAAATCCCTACCAATCCACTACTATGATATCTTGACTATCCTTCGGGATGTCCATAGAGTCCAAATCCGTCATGTTTATCGAGAAGTCAATTATGTTATGGATTAAATGGCGACCTTAGTTGTTCATCATTCTGATTTTTGGATCTGAAACTAGAAAGATCCCTATCTTTTATTTTTAAATAAATACTATTTTCTGATCTATCTAGGTTGACTCGTACTAGACTAGTGTGATATTTATTTGTACTAAAAAAAAAATCAGTCTAAATATGATCTGCTCTCAACGTTCGGAGAATCACACTTCAACCGCTGCTGCTATAGGTTAAGCCACAAGCCATCGCATCTCAAGCTTCCCTGATGCTTATCCCAGGACCAAAAATAACCAGAAGACAAGCTGCAAGGCTCAAGATGTGCTCTATCCTACTCCATCTCTGCTAATGCCTACTGCCTCCACTACCTCCACCTCCTCTGCCACCACAAGCCCCCTCTCCTCTCCCTTCCACGCTCCTTCTCTACCCTCCCTCAAACTCAACACTCACTCCTAATCCTTTCCTCTCTCCACCTCTCCATCCATTCAAGGCCATCACCTCCATTGCCCTTCCCTCTCCTCTCCTTCCTCACCTCCATCTCCCCCAACATTTTCCTTGCCCCTCCTCCATGCTTCTCTACCCCAACTTCCTCTCCTTTCTCCAATCTCTCTACCTCTTCACATCTCTACCACTCACCTCGATCTTCCCCTAGCTTTCTTTCAAATAAGAGACGTTCTTGCAACTTCATCACATGCAACACGAATTACGAGCAACTTAGACTGCAGTACAACTTGAATTACAGGATGCCAAACAGACCCTAAAAAATGGAAGCATTCCAGACCTATAAACAATGTTTTACTCGGTTGATATCAGTCAGATGCCCAATATTGGAATGCAGCTCTCCAATATTACAGGCACATATTCGTAAGACTTCACAGGAATAGCAAAGAGAAAAAACAATGAACCAGCAATGGTGTAGTAAAACAGTACACAAGTCAATCTCATGAACTATTGCAACCAAAAGAAAAAAAAAATCTCTAAATTTACATTAGGATTTCATCCAAAAAAGCCAATTAAGAGGTCTACTGAATTTGCAGTCACTAGTCACTTGTCAGATGCTCTTTGAGACTTTGGTAAGGATTTGCAAAAGGATGAAAAGCCTTCCATAATGTTACAAGGGAGAGGGAGCGGGAGCGTAAAGGGAGGAAGAACATCTGGCGGTCCTGTGATGCTCCTATTACCTGCAGAGTAAGGGAAGGCCAATGCAGGTTGCTTCTTATTGAGGCCTTCGATGATGCATGAGAAAGCTCCAAAAGTGAGGCAACTCTGAAGTAGAGCTTGTGGTGCACCTGGCCAAGAAAAATGATACTGGACTAGTTAGTACAGAAGCATCGAGTCACCAGTCACCGATGATAACAAGGAAGCACAGATTTAAATCATTGAGTTGGTATCAACAGTGAAGCTGCAAGAATTCCAAACATAGATTTAAATAATGGACAAAATTATACCGTGGTCGGTCCTCCCGCTACACAACAGATCAAACAGCTTGTAGCAATTTGTCTTATTCAGGCAGGCATATCCTCTTTGGGGAGAAAATCTTCATCCTTTTTTTTAAGGAAAGGTGAAAATCTTTGTTTTTACTACAAATGGTATGATCACCTGATCACCAATACTTGCATGTCATTAATTTCATCCAGTCACACAGCACAAGTGAATATAGCCAGTGCATAAGCCTAGAAGCTACATAATTTTCATCATGTAGCACATTTTTTTCAAATTATACTGACACTCATCCTTGAACATGTTCTGCAGCTATATATGACAACAATCTAGTTTTGTATTTCCCGACAGTTTTCTAAAGAAGCTTGTTTGGTAAGTTTGAAACAAAGATGATGACAGGATAAATTGAATTACTTACAAGGAATCTCAAGGTTGCTATTGTTAAGTTAGAATTGATTTAAAAAGAAAAATCCATGAGAGGAGGTCAACAGGCTGCAAAGAAAAACTTTCTTGTTCTCTCTTTTATTTTTTAGCTCTCCTTAAATGAGTTGCCTTTTTTGTAATTATAAACTCCAGTTAATAGAAATACAAATGTACCTTCAGAAATTCCATGCTTGTATCATGAGTTTAATATTTATCTGTCATATGGCATTTCAAGCCGGAAGAGTTGCTTTGTATTAGGATTGAAATTAATTATTTATTTGCAATTATCAGTCATCTCCACATGAACTTAATTCAAATATTCATGTAACAGATAAAGTCTGGGTTTGCACTCTGTGAATATCATATGATCTATTTGGATCTCTACTGCATTACAGGAACATCATGATTAACCTGTTCAACAGGATCTTTCACAAAGGTACCAATATTACCAAATATCATGACTGTAACTCAAAATCAATAAGCTTTACACAACCCACAATGAAAATAAAAAGCTATCAAGGAATCAATTCAATCAAATAGAAGTACTTCACATAAGTTTTTTCTTGTGACCACCACTCTTCTCTGACCCTTATTGTTTTCCTGTTGATATGGAAAGCAACGCCCAAGTAGTTAGAATTCTATTCTCATGAAAATACTAGAAGAAGGGCTACAAGGTACAATTATCATGCCATAAAGTTGTCAAACTGGATGTAATTCCAAATATGGACAGCCTGTCTGTCGGAGTTGCCTTTTCAATAGGCATGCTATATGAACTGAAGTTAACTCCTTAAGAATATTGATCACATCTGTCATCAATGGTAAGGGATCAATCTTCTCTTTGGTACCAAACAAATTATCTCACATAGTAATAATAACAAATTTTCTATGTAAAGGTGGCATTGAATCAGGTTGAATTAATATAAGGCTGGGAAAACTTTGACTAACATATACATCCTAGATCATACTGAGTAGTTGATCATCTTGCTAGAAATCATTGTTGCTTCGCCAATGTGAGACAGAAAGCTAGAATAACAAGCCACAACTGACCTACCCAACCCAATCATTAACCCCAACACTAAGAATCCATCAAGCCATCTAATTGTCAAAAAGTCTTCAACATGTCCTTCCCCACCTCATGACTTAATTGACCATAATTGAGGGTGTTTGTACAAATGTTTTATTGGATGTGCATGAAATAGCTAATCAATCATTACACAAAAAACATACAACCAGTTTTCAATAGATGCAAGATTAACAAGTAAAACACAGCTAATCAATCAGCAAATGTATCCTCCAACGTTATCTTGATAAAATAGTCCTATAGTAATGTCCCAAGAAGATCATGAAGATGCCATGCATGGTCAATAATTTCATTAACTTGTATGTAATAAATACTTGATAGGTACGGGAACCATAATGAAGACACTCTCCATGCCAGCATTTTATCATGTTTGGTCGAGAATTGCAACTTTGTCTGAGAGAAACATGCTTAGGTACTTTCTTCACTGATTTTTCCACTTAGATGGCTAGAGATATCACTTTTATAATATCTTACAACTTGTTCAAAACTTGTATTGCACCTACTACTGTAGTGTGTGCTGATATCATACTCAGCTAACTTGTGAAATAGCATTTTAATTGTAAAGTTTCAATATTAGCACCTTACTGCCAATAATAATTTAGCAACCACAAGCAACTTTGATACAGAAAATAGAGTGGCAACCAGTATTATCAAAGGTGCCAGGTGCCCTTAAGGCACCAAGACCCCGTATCACCTGAGGCACAAGGCGCAACGCCATGCATCCACTTAAGTAAAGTGATGCAGTAGTTTTTGAAAAAACACATTTTATAGAAAAAATAATCAAGACTTAGATCTTTAGAAATCATTATCAAATCAAGACTTTCATGCAAAATATAAGCTCCAAAAAATCAAAACCCAAATCTCTTACTTTCAAAGATATAGAAGAATTAACAGAGACCAAAAATATAATAAAAATTTAATCTTTTCACAAAGCAAGAACAACAACACCAATATCAAAATAAAAAAGAGATCTTTTATCAAAAATAATATGCTCAGGAGAAGAAACAAAGAAACAAAAGAGAAAAGAGCTTCGCAATGGACCCAAGATACCCCAAAAAAATGAAGAACAAGGAAAAGAAAAAGAGTTAAAAAACCAACAGAAGCAAAGGCAAGAAAGCAATTCATCAACTCGTTTGGTATTCAAATAACCCATTACCTAGTGATATTGATATACTCCTCTCCCTCTCCTCTCTACTACCTGATGGGGCCAGTAAACCCCATGGGCAATGGTGATGCAGGTCGGACTCTCAGTTAGCCACCTAAGTCGGCCCTCTTTTGGTCAGCCTCGGCCAACATACCTCGGCCAGCTTAAGCCTCGGTCAGCCTCAGCCTCGGCCAGCTTCAGCCTCGGCCAATATACCTCGACCAGCCTCAGCCCGGCCAACATACCTCGGCCAGCTTCAGCCTCGGCCAACATACCTCGGCCAGCTTCAGCCTCGGCCAGCCTTAGCCTCAGCCAACATACCTCGGCCAGCTTCAGCCTCGGCCAGCCTCAGCCTCGGCCAGCTTCAGCCTCGGCCAACATACATCGGCCAGGTTCAGCCTCGGCTAGCCTCAGCCTCGGCTAGCTTCAGCCTCGGCCAACATACATCGGCCAACCTCAGCCTCGACCAGCTTCAGCCTCGGCCAACATACCTCGGCCAGCCTCAGCCTCGGCTAGCTTCAGCCTCGGCCAGCCTCAGCCTCGGCCAACTTCAGCATCGGCCAATATACCTCGGCCAACATACCTCGGCCAGCCTCAGCCTCGACTAGCTTCAGCCTCGGTGAGCCTTAGTCTCGGCCAACATACTCGGCCAGCCTCAGCCTCGACTAGCTTCAGCCTCGGCGAGCCTTAGCCTCGGTCAACGTACCTCGGCTAGCCTCAGCCTCGGCCAACATACCTCGGCCAACTTCAACCTTGGCCAATCGGCCTCAGCAACCAGCCAAGCAGTTCCCCAGCAGCCACATTGTGGGGTCCACGTGCCTGACTCCATCGCTGTCCGCACAGGACAACAGACGTGCGATGTGGGGCACACATCTAGCAAGCACCGTAATGGCCGCCCACGCCCTGCAAGCCTGCAACAGCCTGCAGCAACCATCCAAATCAAGTGGCCATCCACTCTGATGGAACTTGATCCACCAACTATGCAGCCACCCATATTTGACGGACATGGCCTGCATCTCTGACAAATCACATGGAGGCCAGCCCCACTGTATTGCCCCCATCATCAATGCCCTGACAAGTGATCATGCCCCAAGGCTAGCAGGCTCTAAGCACCAATAAAATAAGTAAGAGGGACCCCCGACCAGGTAACTCCAAGGACAAACTCCAAGAACTAATAACTCACCACACTCTTAAACGCTTGTTCTGGCTCACAGAGAGCTCTAAGCATCTCTCTTTTTTTTCTTCAAGCTTCCTCAAGCTCATGGCTGTTGCCCAGAGCACTGACTTGAGCGTCGAAGGATCCCCACCAGAATCTCCAGTCCCCGGGACTTGTTTGCAGGCTCCCCGGCGCAAGAAGCTCGCCGCAGGATCCCGGGCTCACTAAAGGTGGCGACTGGACGCTCGAGGACGGTGATTTGGCATGATTTGGCGTCAACACTACCCATGGCAGTGAACAACAAGGAAACAAACGAAAGATGGGAGAACAAGACCTAACCACAGAGACTTCCAAGCTCCCAACTCCCTCGAGACTCATAGGAATCAGACAAGGGTTCTGGAGAGGCTGCGTGGAAGGCCTTGTTGGTAAAATTGGAGAAAAGCTAGGGCAAGAGAGGTTGAAAGTAGTGGGAACAAAGGGGAGATGGTAGTGGGGATAGTGATGGTGGTGAGGGATAAGGAGATGTGGACAGCAACAAGGGCAAAAGGGAGATAAAAGTGGGGAAGTGGGTTTCAATCGGCCATAGAGACCTTGTGCTATGGACTCTGGATTGATCCAAAGTTGTGGGAGATGATGAATCTTCATCTCCACAAACGATAGAGAAGAGTAGAGGAAAGTACGAGGTTGCTCATTGAAGACGATAAAGCCACCAAGGTTCTGATCTCTACCATGGACGACGAGATCAAGGAGAAAAGGAGGAAGAGGAGAGAAGGCTTCCCCATGGTGCCAAGGATGGGAGATTGGATTTGGATTCTCCAGAGGCGATGGCAGCGAAGGTAGACCCTAGTGTCGAGGTCAGATCTGGCTTCCAATGAGATGGTGAAGGCAAGAAGATAGTGATACAGAGACGGAATTGTTTTAATTCACCGGAGAAGATGAAGAAATTAGGGATCAGATTCAAGTGGCGTGGACCCAAGGCCATTTGCTTTCCATGGCGTTTCATGTGATACGGTGAAATGTGGTGGATTTTAGTGGCGTAATGAGCCTATGATGCAATGAAGTGGAGCAACTAAGAGGTGAGTGCCTCAATGCTTGGTGCTTGCTCAAAGCGCTCACCTAGGCGATGCTCCCAAGTGAGATGCTAAGGGTGTGCCTAGCCTTGCCTTATTGCCTAGGCAAGTGCCTTTTGCAGCTTTGACAACACTAGCGGCAACATAAGCAATGAAATAACTGTAGATGGAAAACACATATTTTTCGTGGATGCAAAATATAGCTCTTGCCGATAAAGGTAGCATTTGCCACTATCAATCAATGGATCCACATGCACTACTAGGTTCAAGATGGGTACAAGTAATGTAAGGAAAAATCAATATGAAAATAAAATAAAAGCTTTAGACATTCAAATTTGTTTTAAATGGTTAGAAGAGAGTTAACTACCTGGAAAGCTCAAAGCAAGACCAGTGCAACAACCTGCTATGCCAGCATTGATAACTGCAAACACCACCAAATTTCTATTAAGAAAAAATCTTCACTTAATAAATAAATGCTCAGAAAGTTTAATGTTGATGACAAATACCATCATCCTTCCCTCGCAGTCTCTTCAAGAAGCAGACAACAAAACTGTGAACTCCAGACAAAACTGCAAATGTCTAACACACGATAGAGAAATAATAAAGGAGATCACATCAAACATCTGCCTGCTCAGAAACTATGTCAATCAAAGGAATACACCAGAAAGTTAAAAGATATCAATTATATGTTGCAAAACCTTAGCAGAAGACCCTGCATCTGCCAAAGATCCTTTAAATCCTTTCTTCTTAAACAAGCCTGAACCTGTCCAACGGAGCCATCTATGAGCAAGATCACAATAGTTTAAAAGATAAACTGAAGTTTTAAATGAGTTCAGGTCTCAAAAGGATAAAAAGTTCAAATCCAGCAGTTGATAGTCAAATAAGTGAACTTAATTCAATATAGCACTTCAAAGTGTTTTGTTTCTTTGTTTCCCAGATATATAGTGGGTAGCACTAGTTAAGGAAGAAATAACCAGCACAAGCAAAGCTCAAACCCCTCCTACCCCAGGAAGATGAGAAAAAAATCATCATCAGATCAATTTTGGTGACAAGAAACAAGCCAACATTTTGAAATTTGGTTGGCATTCCAACAGAGGGCAGGAAGCACAGGAAGAAAAGATGAGAAGACCAATATATAAGTCATGAGGGAATAATTTGATTATGATATGGATGGAGAAATTATAACAATAAATATCACGAAAACAAAGAGAATTTATAACAATAAGGATTCGATAAAACAAAGTATAATTAAATTATTGCACGGGCATTTAGTTTCTAATTTGTGCAATGCCAATAATAAGACCTATGTCGAATCAAAAGATCCTAGATTGCTACCAATGGATTATAAAATAACACATTTATTAGACATTTATCATATAGTAATATGGGCATCTAATATAGAAATTTCAGGAAGGTTGATGGTAGATAACTGGTTGCAAAATCTTGCTTGACATGATTCAAGGCCTTCTCACCTCTCTTCTTGTCTTCAACCTTCACTATTATTTTTCTCCTTTAATCATTTCATTTTTCCCTTTCATGGTAGCAGCAGCAACATCTATAAGCTTATTCACAACAAATCTAATGTTTCAAACTCAAGAAACTTGGTATTACCTTCCCCATCCTTGTGTTGTTATTTGTTCAAATTGTCCTTAATAAAGAGTAGGAAAAAAATATACATAGGGATCATTCCTTCACTCCATGAACCAAGAATATACATAAGTCACCTTACCTAAGTAGTCACAAGGCTGCATGCATTGTAATTAAAAGGAAGTACCAAACCTAAAACAGATTGTCTACTATGTAAAATGCTCTTCTTTCACTTTCACTTCTCTTTATATAATAAGCTTAATAACTACTTTGAAAAAGACCAATGTTCACTCCCACTACAACTCCTCAAACTAATGAAGTTTCCTTGTATGAATAACATAGGCCCAATATATCAAACTTCTGGCAGATTCTCCCCTAAACTGAAGTGCATGCACAACAAGCAAGATAAATAACAACACTCAACCCCACATCCAGCAAACATGTTTCCAATTCAGCTCCAACATAACCAGCCATGCAAAATCTAGGAACTCTGAAGAGATATTTGAGTTATAAATCCACCAAAATGAAGTCTACCATAACAATGACAGTGAAGAAGCGCCCATAGGGCGGTGGGGACCACAACCACCAACATTTACTGAGACCTCACCTGCTCCTTGCTTTGTATAGGAATTCTAAGTCCAACCACTAATAGGTCAAAACCCAAATTCCACTCCAGTTCAATTCAGCCACACAACCCATCCTACTAGAGAAATTCTCAAGATTTATTGCAATTTGCTGGCCACTTGCATAGGGTTCCAAAACATAGAAAAGTGCTTGCAGGAATAAGTCAATTTTCATAAAGAAAAGGATCTTCTTCTCAAAATGAGAAAGAGCAGGAAAAAGGAAGTATTTTGCAAGAAAAACCACTTTAATTTCATTTTTGTTAAAACATGGCTCTGGATAAAAAAGGAGCTGGACCATTGGGAACGTAATAGGACCATCACACTCCTGACTTCCTTACTACAACAAAAACATTATTATGTGCATTGGCCTGTATTATTTGTGCACAAATTTCCAACATATATGCGCATTCATTCGATGATAGGGGCATCATGGTTCCAGTAAACCACACAAAAGACCATCTTTGTGGAAAAAATCAAGTGATTGGGCTTTGCCAATAATGAAATAGTGAATCGGAAAAAAGAGAAAGAAGAAAAATTTTCTTCCCATCAAGGTGTCCTACTACATTGAATCATAATCATGATTGAACTTCTTCCAAAGGCATAACAGAGTCAAAAATTAACTTCCCTTCAATTATGTTCCTACCAACACCCAAGGGACCATACCTACGTGCCTAATTCAAATCAGCCTAAAAATCTGCAAATTGCCTACCAATCAAAACATGATTTCCGTAAGCAGGACCAACTTTGTATATATTATCCTTAAAAATATAAATTTCTTCGCAAGAAAAAAAAAAAAAAGGTACGAGATGATATAGGAATTTCTACTCATAGATAACACATCACGCACATCTCAACCATGGAAGGTTAACATATTATCCGCTTCTCTAAGCAAACTTCCATTAGATTTGTTGCCGCCGGGATCCGTCCTCCGACTCGGGCGCGGTCGATCCTCGGGGAGTGGGGTGCGGCGGACCTGCAAAACAGGAAGCCCTGCACGCGGAAGGACGCCGGGGGTGGTCCTCCGCGGAAGGCCCTCCGACGCTCAAGTCAGTGAGGAAAGAATTCGGCGATCAACCAGACAATGAGGAGGTGGATCTCTCCGGGAGACCTCTCCAGGGAGGCGGTCAATCGGAGGCTCTGGTAAGGGCAGAGCACCGACGAGCTGCCGGGAGAGAGAGAGGTAACCCTAGAGTTTTTGTGTGTCAAGGGTTGCGTACCTGAGGTAATCTGCCAAACTAGTATTTATAGACTGTCACCTGGGAACTTGAGCGTCTTCTGGAAGGTACTGAGGTTGTTAAGATTCGGGGGTAGACAGAATCAGGCCGTTGCGGGCCGTTAGAATCCACGCCTTGTCCGTTAAGGGATCGACGACTGGGAGAGCCCCTCGATGTCTTGGGATCTGGGTGAGTAGACCCGGGGCGGTTATAATAGGTCTTAGGCCACGTCTTAATATGATCCCCTGCTCAGGGCGCTGCTTGGGTAGACTTGAGTTCTCCCGCGCCAGGTTCCGCGGAGGTGGACGTCGGGGCGTGGATCGCTAGGTAGCAGCGGGCTACGGAAGCCCGGAAGGAGCCGAGCTACGGAAGCCCGGAGGAGGCCGAGCTAGGGAAGCCCGGAAGGAGCCGAGCTACGGAAGCCCGGAAGGAGCCGAGCTACGGAAGCCCGGAAAAGGCCGAGCTAGGGAAGCCCGGAAGGAGCCGAGCTACGGAAGCCCGGAAGGAGCCGAGCTACGGAAGCCCGGAAAAGGCCGAGCTAGGGAAGCCCGGAGGAGGCCAAGCTACGGAAGCCCGGAGGAGGCCGAGCTACGGAAGCCCGGAGGAGGCCGAGCTAGGGAAGCCCGGAGGAGGCCGAGCTACGGAAGCCCGGAGGAGGCCGAGCTAGGGAAGCCCGGAAGGAGCCGAGCTACGGAAGCCCGGAAGGAGCCGAGCTACGGAAGCCCGGAAGGAGCCGAGCTACGGAAGCCCGGAAGGAGCCGAGCTAGGGAAGCCCGGAAGGAGCCGAGCTACGGAAGCCCGGAAAAGGCCGAGCTAGGGAAGCCCGGAAGGAGCCGAGCTACGGAAGCCCGGAAGGAGCCGAGCTACGGAAGCCCGGAAGGAGCCGAGCTACGGAAGCCCGGAAAAGGCCGAGCTAGGGAAGCCCGGAAGGAGCCGAGCTACGGAAGCCCGGAAAAGGCCGAGCTAGGGAAGCCCGGAAGGAGCCGAGCTACGGAAGCCCAGAGGGGGACCGAAAGGAGGGGGTCAGCCTTAGCCGTCTTGCACGGATATCAATGCAATGACGATTTTACCCCCCAACACATGCCCCCCACTCCCTAGTTCGAAGCGTAGGTTCGGGCGTAGGGAGTATAAGCTCAAGTGGCGCGCCCCGATGGGACGTTTTGGCTTAAACAACCCGTGCAATGATGCCTTAATTAATGTGATAGGGCCGCCGTACCTCCAAAGGTGAGGCTTCTCCATTAGCGACGGTTGAGATTGTGCCGTGCCGTGAATCCCGATCGATATGGGGGTATGTCGAGGCGATCCCGGACGCCTCGAATGGGGTGTTCCGCCTCTCCAGGGCGGTTTCTTGGCGGAGAAGCGAAGTGACAGCTGCCCTGCGTCTATATATACGCGCATGTGTGCGTGTTGGTGGCGTCTTCTTACTTTGTTTTCAGAAGAGCGTTGGCCTCTCATCCTCTTCAGCGTTCACCGTTTTTCGCTCAGGACTTCCTTCGACCGAGATGGCGATGAGCCCTGGAGACGTAGCCTCAGAAATCGTCGCTGGAGATTTGGGGAGGATTCACCAAAGGTATGGTCTGCCCATGGATGTGGTTTTGCGGGTGCCAGGACTTGAAGATAGGGTCACCCGGGACTTGGAGTCTGGAGTATTCGTCTATGAGGACAGTTTTAAGGCGGGTCTTCGTTTCCCTCTCCATCCCTTGGTGAAGGAGATCATGACCCATTACAACATCTGTCCATCGATGGTGGCCCCAAACAGTTGGCGGAACATCGTCGGATTTATCTCGATGTGCCACCAGATCCAAATCGTTGCGACTCTCCCCCTTTTTCGCACCTGTTATCACCTAACTCCCGGGCGGAAATCGGAGTGGACCTCCATCGGGCCCCGGAGGTCTTTTAATGTCATTGCGGATAAGCCCTCTTCCATCAAGGGGTGGAAGAGTCGATTTGTGATTGCGGAGGGAACATCGGGTCCGATTTCCCTCGGCGATGGGGGGAAGTTGCGAAGGATGCGGAGACGCATCCGGCCCTATCGGTGCAGGAGGAGAGGGACCTGGACGTCCTTCGTAATGGACAGACGTTTTCGGCCAACGACCTGTTATCGGAGGGAGCTCTCTTTGCAGCCGGGCTCAGCCCTTTGGACCCTCAAGGTGAGTTTCTTTTCGCGCTGCGTGTTTTTCCCGATTACTGCGCTTGGGTTTGAGTGTATGAATTCCGGTTTGGCAGCCACGAGGTTGGCGTTGTCGAGCCTCTCCAAGAGGAGAGAGGGAAGCGTCCTGGGGAAGGTAGTGGAGCGGACAGCGGCCGACCCAAAAAGAGGGGCACACATCCGCAAAGAGCCCGCCGGACGCTGGAGCAGCTGCTACAGAGGCAGCCGTTATAGGGGCGCCTGGGGCGAAGGAGGATACGGGGAGGGCGGCCGTGGCGCCCGAACCTCTTGTTTTGGAGATTTCAGATAGTTCGGATGAGGCTCCGCTGGCTCATCTGACCGCGCCTCCCTTGAAGGAGGAACTTGTGACGTATCCAGTGGAGGCGGTCGTAGCGGAGGGGTCCATCGCCCCCGTGGAGTCGCCACTGGCTCCAGCGGGAGAGGGGGAGGAGACAGCCGCAACGGAAGGAGTTCGGGAGGGGCCCCTGCTTGGCTATCCGCTGGGGAATCCGGCAGCAGTGAAGCTGGGCCGTCCTCGATGGGTCAAGAGGCGGTTCAAACTGAGACCTCGGGGGAGCCCGCGGAGGGGCCGCAGGTGGTGGCTACTGGAGAGGGCGCACCAGTGGAGGGAGCGCAACAAAGTGGGGGTCCCACGATCGGGGCCCCTTCGAGGAAGATTTTGGGGAGATTAGCGCTTGGGCTGGCCGAGCTATCTGAAGAGGCTCAAGCCAGGGCCCTGACGGAAGAAGCTGGGAGGCTGCAGGCCACTCAGCTGGGGATCGTCCAGGCCGGTCCCTCAGGCGGGGTCGGTCAACCCAGTGGCTCGGAGGCTAGCATCGACGAGGCGTTTTCCGCCATGATGAGGTCGGTCCTGCATCCGGGTGCGGGTCCATCGACAGACGAGTTCGCTGACCGGGAGTTGATAGATGCTGCATTCGGGCAGCAAGGTGTAGCTGAGGATATTCATCTCCTCCCCGCCATAGATAATACAACTTTGATAAAGATGACCCGGGACTATGCTTCGAAGGTGAGTCGTTTTCCCAGCATGTCGGATGTCACCCGATGGACTCCATTGTGGGCGCTTACTCAATCTTTGCCTTGGCAGGGGGTTTTGCTTTCTCGGGCAATTTGCTGGCGCTTGAGTCTGGCGACAGGGGCCAGCGTCCAGGCCCGGAGGGAGAAAGTCGAGCTCCAGTCGCAGCTGAAAAAGTCTGAGCAGTTCGCGGAGCTCATGGACACGATGGATAGGAGCTCGAAGGCGGCCAGGGCGGCACACCAGGTTGCTGTGGACGAGGTGTCCAAGCTGAAGTATAGGGTGGAGGAGTTACAGGGACTCCTGGCGAAGAGCGATGACGCATGCCGGGAGTTGGCCAAATCAAATCAAAACACTCCGCGGAGATGGTGGCGATGCGGCGGGACCACGGCGAGAGTCTGGGCCGGTTGAGGAGAGAGGCCGACGACGAAAGAAAACGCCTGACGAGAATGTTGGGCGAGGTGGAGGAGACGTTGAAAAAACGTAATGACGAAATCGCTGAACTGAAGGAGAACGCGAAGTGGCAACAAGGAATAATAGGTCGAGTGAATGGCGAGTTATCGCAAGCTCGCGGGGAGATTGAAACCGGACGATCGAGGATCAGTACCCTGCAAGAGAGGGTGGAGTCGGTCGGCGCTGACAGGACGAGGGCCCGGAGTGAGGCTGAGGAGCTGGCCGGAAGGTTGGCCAGGCGAGAGGGGGAGGTATGCTTTTATTTCCCCTCATTTTTCTATTGGTTCCCCATGATGCCGATTGTCCTTGACTTTTCCAGATGGCGAGGATGGGGTCGGAGATTCAGGCTCTCCAAAGTGCGTTTGCGTCCGCTCGCAGTAGGAGCTCGGAGCTCGAGATACGGTCTAGCGAGCTCGAGGGGCGAAACGCCATCCTGGAGGCCCAGGTGGCTGAGGCCGAGAAACGGGCCACTGAGGCCAACATGCAGCTCGCCATTCTTCAGGGGAGGCAAGATGCTATGAACGTAGATGCATTCCGTCACGGGATGGAAGAGTGTAAGCAGAGGATACTTAGCGGGCACCCGGAGTGGGACCTTTCTTTTCTGAGCATCGAAGGCTCCGAAGACGGCGAATCCGCAGAAGAAGAAGATGAAGACGAATATGTCAGCGTTTCTGACGCCGAGCTTGGCGGCACCCCTGGTCCCAGCGAAGCCGTAGCCTCCGAGGGACAGTCACAAACCGTTACAGAGGAGGTGAAAACATCAGAGAAAGGCGAGCCTAGCCATGCACCTGCAGATGTGGCTGAGGGTACTCCCCAAACCGGTGGAGCTCCTGGCTCTTAGGGGCCGCTCCTGTATCTTCCCCCTTTTAAACATTTGACATTTCTCAGTAAAGGGATTTCCTGTTTTTCTTGCGTGACTTTGCTGTTGTCTGGTGTTGCCTCGATCGTAAACGACCCATGGCTTGTTGACATCTTGGGCCATCCTTAATTCGAAACCAGGAAAAATGGGCCGGTTTGGACCGACGAATCAAAGTGGATCGGTTATGATCGACGGGCGAAATAGGTCGGCGCGGGCCGACGGATAGATAGGTCGGTTAAGGCCGACAGACGAAAATAGGTCTGCAAAGGTCGACATACGAAAATGGGTCGCAGGGGCCGACAGATGAAAATAGGTCGGCAGGGGCCGACAGACGAAATACGGGTCGGCTGGGGCCGACGGATGAAAATGGGTCGGCAGGGGCCGACGGATGAAATACGGGTCGGCTGAGGCCGACGGATGAAAATGGGTCGGCAGGGGCCGACGGATGAAAACAGGTCGGCAGGGGCCGACAGATGAAAATAGGTCGGCTTGGGCCGACGGATGAAATACGGGTCGGCTGGGGCCGACGGACAAATACGGGTCGGCTGGGGCCGACGGATGGAGTAGGTTTCTGCACTCCCTGCCATCCTGCCAGCGTTCTGCCATCCCGCAGGCAATTCGGTTTTTCTTTACTATAAGTGGGGATACGGCAGAGTGGGGGTATAAAGCTGTATCAGAGCTTTCCGGAAGGTGTTCCTTTTCCATATCGCACGCAACCGTCCACTATTGGACAGTACCTTTTCAAAGGGCGATTTTCTGAGCTCGCCGATTTTCGAAGCGTCAGCGGACGATTTTCTGCATTAATGACTGCGATCCGGGATCAGGAAAGGATCTCCGTACGCGTCCTGGTTCGGGCGGTGAGTTCGGCGCGCAGTGGGATGCTGCGCTTATCGTGGAGGCCATGTGGAGACGTGGGACAGGTGTTTGAATCTCGGGACTCACAGCCTGGGTGGCTTTTCCTGGTCCATTTCCGCCTATAAAAAGGGGAAAGAGGGGTCTCATCTGGCTATCCCCAAAGTTTCTTTCTCGCTGGAATTTTTATTATTCTCATTCTCTGTTGCTACGAGTGGAAGGATCGACCCTTCTTTTCATGGGCTCCTTGCCGCCGGATAGCTGGGGCGACCGGGGAGCAGCTGCAGACGGCTCATCTCTAGGGGACGAGTCTCGGAGATCATATGGAGAGCGCACATGGAGGGGGCAGAGATCATACGGAGAGCGCACATATGCGCTTCCGTTGTGGTCTGGGGCTCCTCCTGCGAGGGATGCAGGTTAGGAGGTGTTTGGGCACCTCCGTAGCACGCGCAGACTCCCCCTCTTTCGCTGGCTTAGGTTCCCGTGTCTTCTCTGAGGGGAATCCTTGCCACGGGAGGGACAATATGGGAGCAACCGGGTTCGGATGGTTCCCGGTTCCCTCGAGTGGGCGGCGGCCCGTGGCTCGGCACTCCCTTCTAGGGGAGTGGATTGGGCCTTTGGGATCCTCAGAATCAGCATCCGCGGGCCATGCCTCAGTTTGGATTTTTTAATTCATCCTGCTCAAGCGGACTTGGCCGTTTCCTGGTTTGCATGATTTCTCGATCCGGATGTTGGAACATCGTAGTTGCCTAGGCCTGCCTTGGGGCAGTTGCCCGAGTCTTGTATTTGCCTTTATTTTATGCATTTCAATGCTTTTGTAACGCCTATGAGGCATTTGTAATTGATCATGATGGAGAATAAAGAGAGTTACACCCCATTTCTTAATCTGTCTTTTCTTGTGCCGATCTCATTGCTATTTGTCGTTTGTGGGGCATAAAAGTGTCCCGCTCGTCCTTAGACGAGGATTCCATGATGCCCGAACTAATTGAGGTCCGTATGCAGCGGTGCAAAGATAGTTCGGCGAAATACACTCCTTGCTTAGGTCGGGAGTCTGGTATTTTGTGCTCCGTTTTTATCGGAGCCCGGAGTATCGTGGGTCGGCTTTGGCCGAAGTTCGGGGAGCCTTCAACCCTTTTTGCCATGGTTCAAGGATTTAGTCCCTCGAGATAGTTGAGTTTCGGGGAACGTCTTACTTGGCTCTGTCAAGGTTTGAAGAATTTTGCAACTCGGCTCTGCCGAGGTTTGGAGAGAATCTCGCTTGGCCACGCCATGGTTCGGAGAACTTTGTAGCTCGGCCCTGCCGAGGTTCGAAGAATTGATAGCTCGGCCCTGCCGAGGTTCGGAGAACGGATAGCTCGGCCCTGCCGAGGTTCGGAGAACTGATGGCTCGGCCCTGCCGAGGTTCGGAGAACTGATAGCTCGGCCCTGCCGAAGTTCGGAGAACGGATAGCTCGGCCCTGCCGAGGTTCGGAGAACGGATGGCTCGGCCCTGCCGAGGTTCGGAGAACTGATGGCTCGGCCCTGCCGAGGTTCGGAGAACTGATGGCTCGGCCCTGCCGAGGTTCGGAGGACTGATAGCTCGGCCCTGCCGAGGTTCGGGCCGAGGTTCGGAGGACTGATAGCTCGGCCCTGCCGAGGTTCGGAGAACTGATGGTTCGGCCCTGCCGAGGTTCGGAGGACTGATCGCTCGGCCCTGCCGAGGTTCGGAGGACTGGTAGCTCGGCCCTGCCGAGGTTCGGAGACTGGTAGCTCGGCCCTGCCGAGGTTCGGAGGACTGGTAGCTCGGCCCTGCCGAGGTTCGGAGAACTGATAGCTCGGCCCTGCCGAGGTTTGGGGAACTGATAGCTCGGAGGGAGCGAATCAGTCGCCGAGCGGAACGGTCGGCGTGTTTGCTATGCTTTTACTGGCGATGCTCTTTTCGAGGGGACAGATCGTCGATTGGGCGTCGGACTCTGTTCCCACGCGTTTTTCGAGAAAGGGGGCGGTTTTAAGAGGCTTGGGGAAGCGTCGAAAGTATTTTTTGCAGGAGGCGGCAGATCGGGAAGATGCTCTGTTTGCACTTTCCGATCTGCCTCGGGATAGGGCGCGACTTTTCGGATTCCGTACGCATTAGAACGGCGACACATGGCAAATTTTTACAGGTCGGCATCCGCGGTACGGCTGAACTGGATACCCTCCTAGCGGGTATAAATATGGCCGAGGGGGACTGGATCTGGCCACCTTTCGGTCTGAGCTTAAAAGAAAATGGATTCTCCGGCGCGATCCTCAACCGACTCGCGCTCTTCGGTTGACAACCCGTCAGGTTTGGAGGAGAGAGCGATCTCCGTGACTGTTGACGGGCTGGCCCTTGCGTCAAGCCTCGCAACCAATGAGCGGCTCGCCAGGACCGCTGAAGAGTTCCTGGATATTTCGGTTCGGGAGGGGAGGCCTCACGTTTGGTAATGGGTCGGCAGGAGGAGGAGATCCGGCTGCTTCGTCAGCAGGTGGCCGACCTGACCGCTCTTCTGGAGAGGTTGTTGGGCTCTGGGGGCAAGTGACCCCAGGGCTTCTGCCTGTCCTTGCTTTTGTTTTCCCGCAGTTTCTTTGTAACCCCCTCCTTTTATGAATGAAAAATGGTCCTTGTCTATCGGCGGAGCTCTTTTCTTTCAAGAGTTTACGGCCTTCACTCGTATGTCGAACCAGGGGGGGATGTGCCCTTGTTCGTTTTTTGCGCGCTAATGTAGGCTCTTTGAACGATGGGCTATAGGGGCGTTACCCGAAGGATCCCCAATGGTTAGAGAGGGTGTTTGCCTAACTCTTCCCGGGACCTTCGGTCAGTTACACGAGGCTTGATGGCCTTGAGAGTAGATTTGCCAACGGCGGCTTTTTCTCTCGCGTCAATGGTTTTTTACTCAACGTGCTCGTCTCAAACCGGACGAAGTTCTTCGGGTACTATTTGGGGCCGTTCGGCTTTGGTCGAGGCCCATGGTTCCAGACCCTTTTGCCGGGGTTTTTAGCCCGAGTGGTTTTTATCTGGCCTTGCCATGGCTCGGTGAAACATTTCACTTGGTCCCGCCAAGGTTCGGAGACTTGTTGCTCGGCCCTGCCGAGGTTCGGAGAAGTATTTTACTTGGCCCTGCCAAGGTTCGGAGATTTTATTGCTCGGCCCTGCCGAGGTTCGGAGAAGTATTTTACTTGGCCCTGCCAAGGTTCGGAGATTTGTTGCTCGGCCCTGCCGAGGTTCGGAGAAGTATTTTACTTGGCCCTGCCAAGGTTCGGAGATTTATTGCTCGGCCCTGCCGAGGTTCGGAGAAGTTTTACTTGGCCCTGCCAAGGTTCGGAGATTTGTTGCTCGGCCCTGCCGAGGTTCGGAGAAGTATTTTACCTGGCCCTGCCAAGGTTCGGAGATTTTGTTGCTCGGCCCTGCCGAGGTTCGGAGAAGTATTGTACTTGGCCCTGCCAAGGTTCGGAGATTTGTTGCTCGGCCCTGCCGAGGTTCGGAGGAATATTTTACTTGGCCCTGCCAAGGTTCGGAGATTTGTTGCTCGGCCCTGCCGAGGTTCGGAGAAATGTTTTACTTGGCCCTGCCAAGGTTCGGAGATTTGTTGCTCGGCCCTGCCGAGGTTCGGAGAAATATTTTACTTGGCCCTGCCAAGGTTCGGAGATTTGTTGCTCGGCCCTGCCGAGGTTCGGAGAAATATTTTACTTGGCCCTGCCAAGGTTCGGAGACTTGTTGCTCGGCCCTGCCGAGGTTCGGAGAAATGTTTTACTTGGCCCTGCCAAGGTTCGGAGATTTGTTGCTCGGCCCTGCCGAGGTTCGGAGAAATGTTTTACTTGGCCCTGCCAAGGTTCGGAGATTTGTTGCTCGGCCCTGCCGAGGTTCGGAGAAATATTTTACTTGGCCCTGCCAAGGTTCGGAGATTTGTTGCTCGGCCCTGCCGAGGTTCGGAGAAATATTTTACTTGGCCCTGCCAAGGTTCGGAGATTTGTTGCTCGGCCCTGCCGAGGTTCGGAGAAATGTTTTACTTGGCCCTGCCAAGGTTCGGAGATTTGTTGCTCGGCCCTGCCGAGGTTCGGAGAAATATTTTACTTGGCCCTGCCAAGGTTCGGAGATTTGTTGCTCGGCCCTGCCGAGGTTCGGAGAAATATTTTACTTGGCCCTGCCAAGGTTCGGAGATTTGTTGCTCGGCCCTGCCGAGGTTCGGAGAAATATTTTACTTGGCCCTGCCAAGGTTCGGAGATTTGTTGCTCGGCCCTGCCGAGGTTCGGAGAAATATTTTACTTGGCCCTGCCAAGGTTCGGAGATTTGTTGCTCGGCCCTGCCGAGGTTCGGAGAAATATTTTACTTGGCCCTGCCAAGGTTCGGAGATTTGTTGCTCGGCCCTGCCGAGGTTCGGAGAAATATTTTACTTGGCCCTGCCAAGGTTCGGAGATTTTCCTGTTCAAGCAGATAACTCGGTTGTGCCGAGGATTGATAAGCAGCATCTATTCCATTTACGATTTATGGCAATATGGTATATAACCGATTCACACAATAAGTTGTGGGAAAATAGACACTGGCGGGGCGTAAAGGACATACCCTATTGATAGTATTTGCGGAGGTTGTCCGAGTTCCACGTTCGGGGGACGGATTTCCCTTCGAGGTCCTGCAGCTTGTAGGTTCCTGGCCCAATGACCTCCGTGACTTGGTACGGGCCTTCCCAGTTCGGCGCCAGCTTTCCTTGCTCCAGCGGTTTGGATACAGAAGCTTTCCGGAGGACAAGGTCGCCAGGTAGGAAAGTCTTCCCCTTGACTCTGGAGGCATGGTACCGAGCCACCCTCTGTTGATAGGCGGCCGTCCTGATTCGGGCCTTCTCTCTGACTTCCTCCACCAAGTCGAGGTTGGTGCGGAGTTGCTCGTTGCTGGCTTCTTCCGAGTAACTCTCCACCCGCAAAGATGGGAGGCCCACTTCCACAGGGATGACGGCCTCCGTACCAAAAGCCATTCGGAATGGGGTCTCGCCCGTGGGATTCTCGGAGTGGTGCGATAGGCCCACAAGACATGGTGCAGCTCATCTGCCCACCTGCCTTGGGCTCTAGAGAGGCGAGCTTTGATTCCTTGGAGGAGAGTCCTGTTGGTTACCTCGGCCGCTCCGTTGGCTTGTGGGTGCCCGACCGAAGTAAGGTGGTGACGAATTCCATGCTCTTCGCAGAATTGGCGGAATTTGGAATTGTCGAACTGCTTGCCGTTATCGGTGATTATGGTGTGGGGGAGGCCGAACCGGCAGATGATGGACCTCCACACAAAGTCTCTGGCCCGGGCTTCGGTGATTTGGGCAACTGCTTCCGCTTCAACCCATTTGGTGAAGTAGTCAATGGCGACAAATAAGAATTTTCGCTGTCCTGTCGCCAACGGGAATGGGCCGAGGATGTCCATCCCCCATTTGGCAAAGGGCCAGCGGAGGATATGGAAACTAGCTCGGCGGAGGGGAGCCTCTGGATGCTCGAATGTCTCTGGCAGGCGTCACAGGCTCGGACTAGATCGTCCGCATCTTTCTGCATGGTCGGCCAATAATAGCCTTGCCGTAGCACCTTGTGACATAGGGACCGGCCTCCCAGATGGTTGCCGCAGATCCCTTCATGTACCTCCCGTAGAGCATAGTCCGCCTCGGATGGGCGGAGGCATCTGAGCAGCGGCATAGAAAAAGACCGCTTGTAAAGCTGGCTGTCAATCAATACATAGTGGGTCGCCTGCAGCTTCAATTTCCTGGCCTCCCTTCGGTCGGACGGGAGCGACCCTTCTTTAAGATAGCTGAGGATAGGGTCGAACCAGGATGGTTCGGTCTCGATTTGCATCACCCGGTCAGCTTCCATGATACTCGGCTTCTCCAGAGTCTCCAGATGGAATTTTTGTTCAGCATCCATTGTCTCCGTGGTTGCCAATCGGGAGAGTAGGTCGGCACGGGCGTTTTCCGATCTAGGAATTTGAATGATTTCAAACTCTGAAAAGTGAGGAAGTAGGCCGCGCACCTCTTGGAGATATCGGACCATATTGGGTTCTCGGGCTTCAAACTCCCCTCGCACATGGCCGGCCACCAGCTGAGAGTCGGTGAAGGCGCTAAGCTTTTCCACCTTCAGGTTGCGGGCGATCCGGAGACCGGCTAATAGGGCCTCGTACTCGGCTTCGTTG
This sequence comes from Calamus simplicifolius, assembly GCA_900491605.1. Taxonomy (NCBI): domain Eukaryota; kingdom Viridiplantae; phylum Streptophyta; class Magnoliopsida; order Arecales; family Arecaceae; genus Calamus; species Calamus simplicifolius. The sequence continues at coordinate 841,445 of UESW01003988.1, read as the reverse complement.
TTGGAAGCCGGGAAGGAGAATCGGACGCCATATTCGAAGATCATCCCCTCCGGGCTGGTGAGAACCAAACCCGCACCGGAATGATGGGCGTTGGACGACCCATCGACGTGAAGGAGCCACCGAGCTTCAGGTTTTGGTCCTTCGGGACTTTTTGGGGTAGAGCCGTCTTCCGGGATGGTGCACTCGAGGAGGAAGTCGGCCAGCACTTGAGCTTTGATGGCCGGGCGAGGTTGAAATTGTATGTCGTGCTCGCTTAGTTCGACGGCCCATTTGGTCATCCTCCCGATGTTTCTGGACGGTGGACCACCGCCTTGATGGGTTGATCGGTCAGGACCGTCACTGAATGTGCTTGGAAAATAGGGTCGCAGCTTCCGGACCGAGGTGATCAAAGCCAGCACTATTTCTCGATCCTGGTGTACCTCGTCTCCGCGTCGCGGAGCAGCCTACTCACATAGTAGATCGGTCTTTGGATCTTGCCTTCTTGCTTGACCAGTACCGAACAAACTGCTCCCTCGGAAACGGCCAGATACAGAAACAGAGTCTCCCCTGGGACCGGACTACTAAGAAGCGGAGGCGAGCCGAGGTACTTCTTGAGATCTTGAAATGATTTCTGGCATTCAGGAGTCCACTGGAAATTCTTGGCCGATCGGAGGGTTTTGAAGAAGGGGAGGCATCTCTCGGCTGACCGAGCTACGAAGCGGTTAAGGGCCGCTATTCTCCCGGTCAGGCGCTGGACCTCTTTAATGGACGCTGGGGGCGCCATTTGTTGGAGAGCTTGAATCTTCTGAGGGTTAGCCTCAATGCCGCGCTGGGAGACCATGAAGCCGAGGAACTTCCCAGAATTGACGCCGAAGGCGCACTTGGTTGGGTTGAGCTTCATTCCATACTTGCGCAGCGTGGCAAAGCTCTCCGCGAGGTCCTCAACATGCCGCAGCGCTTCCTTGCTTTTGACCAGCATATCATCCACATACACCTCCATGTTCCGGCCGATTTGCTCCTTGAACACCTTGTTGACCAGGCGCTGGTAGGTCGCTCCTGCATTTTTAAGACCGAAAGGCATAACTCGGTAACAGTAGGTACCTCGGTCGGTTATGAAGGCTGTCTTTTCTTCATCCTCGGGGGCCATCCGGATCTGATTGTAGCCCGAATAGGCATCCATGAATGACAGCATTTGGTGGCCCGAGGTGGCATCCACAAGCTGGTCGATCCGAGGGAGAGGGAAGCTGTCCTTCGGGCATGCCTTGTTGAGGTCGGTGAAGTCGATGCAGATCCTCCATTTGCCATTCGACTTCTTCACCATGACGACGTTTGACAGCCAACTGGGGTAGTTTACCTCTCGGACAAAGTTGGCTTTGATGAGTTTGTCGACCTCTTCTTCAATGGCCTTTTGCCGCTCTGGGGCGAAGCTTCTCTTCTGCTTAACGGGCCTGTGCATCTCGTCCACATTGAGACGATGGACGAGGACTTCGGGGCTAATTCCTGGCATGTCGGAGGCGGTCCAGGCGAAGATGTCCGCGTTGCTTTGGAGGAATCTGATTAGCTCGCGACGAGGCTCTCCCTCAAGCAGCGACCCGACTTTGTGGTTCGGTCGGGCCGAGCTACGTCCAGCGGTACTTCTTCCAGCTCTTCCACCGGTTCTCCCCGTTGCTCGGCGAAATCTTCGCGGGCGTCTAGCCCGTCAACCTCGGGAATTCTGGACTGAAGGCTCGTGACAAAACATTGCCGAGCCATGGCCTGACTTCCCCGAACTACTCCAACTCCTTGCTCGGTGGGGAACTTCATCGACAGATGCGGGATAGAGACAACCGCCTTAAGAGACATCAAGCCGGGCCTGCCGAATATGGCATTGTATGGGGACCTGAGGTCGGTCACTAGGAAGTCGGCTTGTACAACGGTTACAAAGGGCCAGGTTCCTGCGCGGACCGTCAGGGTGACGATTCCTTCTGGGATGATGACGTCGCCGGTGAATCCCATCAAGGTGGAATCCACGGCTCGAAGGTTTTCCATGAGCAATTTCATCCTGGCAAACACATCGAGGTACAAAACGTTCACCGAGCTTCCACTATCAACCAGGATTCGGCTTACATCATAATTGTTCAATTTAGGGATACAACAAGTGCGTCCTCATGGGGAAGCTGTATCCCAAGAAGATCATCATCAGAAAAGGAGAGCTCGCCCGTGCGCGCCTTCTTTGGCACCGGTGCATCACCATTGCCCCCGGAGCCCGATCCGCCGGCCTCTTCAATCATGTTGATGCGGCCAACCACTGGCGGATTTGGTGGAGGAGGGAGTTGTGGGAGCTCAGGCTGGCGATCACCTCCTGCTGCTGTGGCTCGGGTGCCCTTCTGAACTGGTCCAACCGTCCCCGCCGAATCAGTCTCTCGATCTCGTTCTTCAGCTGCCAGCATTCTTCAGTGTCATGGCCATGCTCCCTATGGTAGCGGCAGTACTTGGCGGGATCTCTCCGGGTTGGGTTCCCTCGGAGAGGCACTGGTCGGGGAAGCTGGCGCTCTATCTCCATGAGGATTTGTGCCCGGGGCACAGTCAACGGAGTGTAGCGATCGAATCGCCTAGGGGGACTCCGGGAGCGATTCCTTGGCGGCGGCGGAGGGACTCTTTGGCGGCGAGGTGGGCTTGGCCGACGGACAGGGCGGTGTCTGTCGGGAACTTTGGGCTCTTGCCTCTTCTTCGTCTGTTCAGCGCGGGCCATTCTCCGCGACTCCTCGACCCGAGCGTATTTGTCCGCAAGGGCCATCATATCAGACAGACACGGGGGGTAGCTGACTTCCATTGCCAAATAGAAGTCGCTCTCCTTTGAAACTCCCCCCGCTAGGCGGACATGGCCACCTCATGATTAAGGTGGTCCACCTCCAACATGGCCTTGTTGAAACGGCCAAGATAATTTCTCAAGGACTCCCCCTCTCTTTGCTTGACTTCGGAGAGGGAGTCGGATCTCCGTCGGTGGCGGCGGCTGCTGACGAACTGGCCAATAAAAAGGTGGCTCAGCTCATCGAATGAATCAATGGAACCTGGTTTCAGGGCGTTGAACCAGGTTCGGGCGGATCCTCTGAGGGTGGATGGGAAGGCCCGGCAGAGGATCGCATCAGATGCTCCATGGAACATCATTATTGACCGGAAGCTGCTGAGATGGTCGTCCGGATCAGTGGAGCCGTGATAGGGCTCGACGGTTGGCAGCTTGACATGGGAGGGGATCACTTCCTCCATGATCCCCTTAGAGAAAGGGATGCCCTGCTCTGCTTGGGCTGAGGCAGGTGGATCTGCTTGGCGGCNCTCAAGTCAGCGAGGAAGGAATCGGCGATCAACCAGACAATGAGGAGGTGGATCTCTCCGGGAGACCTCTCCAGGGGGGCGGTCAATCGGAGGCTCTGGCAAGGGCAGAGCTCCGACGAGCTGCCGGGAGAGAGCGAGAGAGAGGTAACCCTGGAGATCTTTTGTGTGTCAAGGGTTGCGTACCTGAGGTAATCTGTCAAACTCGTATTTATAGACTGTCACCTGGGGACTTGAGCGTCTTCTGGAAGGTACTGAAGTTGTTAAGATTCGGGGGTAGACAGAATCAGGCCGTTGTGGGGCCGTTAGAATCTACGCCTTGTCTGTTAAGGGATCGACGACTGGGAGAGCCCTCGATGTCTTGGGATCTGGTGAGTAGACCTGGGGCGGTTATTATAGGTCTTAGGCCACGTCTTAATATGATCCCCTGCCTAGGTAGACTTGAGTTCTCCCGCGCCAGGTTCCGCGGAGGTGGACGTCGGGGCGTGGATCGCTAGGTAGCAGCGGGCTATGGGAGCCCGGAAGAAGCCGAGCTGCGGAGGCCCGGAATGGGCCGAGCTAGGGAAGCCCGGAAGAGGCCGAACCACGGAGGCCCGGAAGAAGCCGAACCACGGAGGCCCGGAAGAAGCCGAACCACGGAGGCCCGGAAGAGGCCGAGCTAGGGAAGCCCGGAAAAAGCCGAACCACGGAGGCCCGGAAGAGGCCGAGCTAGGGAAGCCCGGAAGAGGCCGAGCTACGGAGGCCCGGAAGAGGCCGAGCTAGGGAAGCCCGGAAGAGGCCGAGCTACGGAAGCCCGGAAGGAGCCGAACCACGGAGGCCCGGAAGAGGCCGAGCCAGGGAAGCCCGGAAGGAGCCGAACCACGGAGGCCCGGAGGGAGCCGAACCACGGAGGCCCGGAGGGAGCCGAACCACGGAGGCCCGGAAGAGGCCGAGCTAGGGAAGCCCGGAAGAGGCCGAGCTAGGGAGGCCCGGAAGGAACCGAAAGGAGGGGGTTAGCCTTAGCCGTCTTGCACGGATATCAATGCAATGACGATTTACCCCCCAACAACGGTCATAATTAGCTGCCTCTAGAATTGATGAGAAGCAATATTCATGTTGGAAAAAGCTGGAACTCAACTCACGAACGTTCGTGAACGCTCGCGAGCGTTTCCCCTGTTTTGCGCTCGCTTGACGTCAGCGGTTCATGGAACGAACGCTCGCACAGCTGCGTGATAACGTAAAACAACGGTTTAAACAATTTATTTTTTAGACTGTTTCGACCTAATTTGGGATTAATGGCTATCAGACTTTTAAAGATCATTATGAACTGAGCCGTTGGTTTATAGGCTCAGACTGAATGAATCAATCAATAAATTTTTTTATTATATTATTTTTATTATACATCTTTACACATCGGACTCATGGAATGTTCGGATTGAGCCAGATTATTGTACAAAAAAATTTTAAGATGCATATCATACTTAAAAAATAATGACGAGATACTTGAGTTGGTTAAAAAATAATGACAAGAAATACTGTAGCTTCATTTATTTATGACAAGAAAAAAATAAATACAAAATCATACAAATACATTTTAAAGGCTTCATAGTTAAATAAACAATTTAAATGATACTTACAATAAAAATCTAGCAATTTCTAGAAAATTAAAAAATTAATCCTTAGCGGTTAGAAAATAATTTTCATTTATACAAAAAATTCTTTCCTAAGAAATTGCTAGAAATTAATATTTTATAATTTAAATGCATAAAGAAATTAAAATCAAAATAAGTTGACTGAATTGAGGCATGTTAATGCTACCTTAAGGATCAATTTTTCCTTTCCACCAGAAATTGCTAAGACTTTCATTTATTTAAAAAAAAAGGGCTATTCAAATCAATCTGTTGATCACCTTCTCATTACCGAAGGTGTTTGATGAATCATTGATACTTTATTTTTTTTTGAAGGAAATATTAATTTTTGATTCATTTTACTTGCTGTATTGATTGTTGCAAGATGTTTCGTTGAATATTGCTGAAAAATTCGAATATTTTTGTCCCATGGACACCAAATTTTTGTTAGCTTAGACTACTTAATTGCATAGATGTTAATTTTTTTTTTCCATCCATACGATAGTTTGTTGGTGGCACCTTCTCGAAAAATCGGCACCGACTTTCTATAGTGAGGAGTAATGATTTCAGTGATTGTTTCATGCTAATATTTGCAATGAATTGTAAGAAACATAGTTTTACGTAATTTTTGTTAAAAGATAATGGTTGTTAGTTTGTTAGAGTTAGTTTTTTTAAATAATGAGCCTATTTTTATGATTTGATAGGATAGTTTTAGATGGATAAGATCATAAGAGGATTATGCTTATCCGTAGAAACAAAAAACAATATTTATATGGTGATGTGCTTAATGAAACGTAATAGAAAAAAATTTATTCTTGAGTGAAAACCCTTCTTCTACCTTAATTCCTTTCCCAAGGGACGATCGGCTGTAAGAAAAAAGTGTAGCCAACGAGTTTTTCCATCAGGTTCTTTCATCCTGCAATTTCCTTTTTTCAAAAAAAAAAAAAAAATCGGTGACCGTGATTCCGCACGAGCACATAGGGAAGAAGCCCCGTTTTCTTCCGTTTTCGAATTCCACTTGGTGTCAGTTTTCTTTCTTGGCGTTAGTGGGTCAGCCTTTATTTGAAAAACAGCATTCAAGGGCCACGATTCCGCAGCCTCTAGAAGACGTTGCTGCCGTTGTTTTTGGCGAGGGAACACTGCATCCGTTGGATTTTTTTTTTTCTTCTTGGTAGTTGGACGTAAAGGCCACGATTCTATTCTGCAGGCGTGTTTCTGTTGTGGCTGTTTTGCCAAGAGAACATAGGAACGGAAATGAACGTGGCCTATCCCACGAGGCGATCAACAAATAAGCGGTGAAAGAAAAAAAATTGCTGTAAAAAAAATTCATGGCAATCCCAAGCAATATTGGTATGAATATCCATCAACCTTTTATCCCTATTTTTGATGGAGAAAATTATGATTATTGGAGCATCAAGATGAAGACCCTTTTTATTTCACAAGAAGTATGGGATCTAGTTGAGAACGGGTACGAAGACCCAGTTAATCCAACAAATAATCAGAAGGAGCAATTGAAGGACTACAAAAAGAAGGATGCCAAAGCTTTGTTCTTTATCCAACAAGCTGTATCTGAGAAAATTTTTCCAGAATTATTAGAGCCACCAAATCAAAGGAGGCATGGGATATCTTGCAAGAGGAATTTCAGGCAACATAAAGGTAAGAGCTATCAAACTTCAAACTCTAAGAAGAGAGTTAGATAATTTGAGAATGCAAGAAAATAAAAAATTGAAGGATTACTTCTCCAAAATTACGGAGACTGTTAATCAAATGAAGAGCTATGGTGAAACCATCACCGAGCGAAGAATATGTGAGAAAATCTTGGCTAGTTTATCTCCAAAATTTGATACAATAGTTGCAATTATTGAAGAATCTAAAGATCTTTCTGAATTAAGTGTTCATGAATTAATGGGATCTCTTGAAGCTCATGAGCAAAGATTGTTTAGGCATAAAGAATCATCAATTGAAAGTGCCTTTCAATCTAAACTCAAAGTGGTTGATAAAAATTCTCAAAAAGAATCATCTAGTCATGCTCCAGTCAAAAGAGAGTCATTCAGAGGTGAAAACCAAAATAGAGGAAGAGGAAGAAATATGAAAGGAAGAGGTAGAGAAATGCAAAGAAATAATTTTTCAAAAGGCAATATGATGAGAGCACTCAACAAAGGTGCAATATATGTAAAAGGTCTTCTCATGCTGAAAAAGATTGCTGGTTTAGGGGCAAACCCCAATGTTATAATTGCAAAAAGTTTGGACATGTTCAAAAAGATTGCAGATACAAAGCAAGTGAACAAGCACACTTCTCAGAAGAAAATGAAGGTCAGCAAAGCACACTATATGCATGTCAAACTGCAGAAGAGCAAAGTAATAATATGTGGTATCTTGACAGTGGTTGCAGCAATCACATGACAGGAGACAAGTCTATTTTTGTGAACATTGACAGTTCTTCAATTTCACAAGTGAAGATGGGAAATGGTGCAATAGTCCAAGCAAGAGGCAAAGGCACAATTGAAATCAATACCAAGAAAGGAAGAAAATTCATTCATGATGTTTTACTTGTTCCAGATTTGAAGCAAAATCTCTTGAGTGTTGGACAGCTGATTGAGCATGGGCATATGGTACACTTTGAAAATAATGTTTGCAAGTTATATGACAGAGGGATGAAAAAGCAACTTATGGCAAATATCAAGATGGAGAAAAATAGAAGTTTTCCTCTTATTTTGCACTATGCAAAGGATGCTGCATGGAAGATGGAGGTAAATGATGAGTCATGGTTATGGCACAAAAGGTTTGGGCACTTGAATTTTCAAAGTTTGAGAAGTTTACATCAAAAGAATATGGTGTATGGTCTACCAGCAATACATGACAAGGAAGAACCTTGTGAAGGATGTGCACTTGGAAAACAACATAGAGAGGCATTTCCAAAAGCATGTATGGAGAGCCAAAGCACCATTGGAGCTTATTCATACTGACATATGTGGACCTATGAAAACTCCTTCTCATGCAGGTAACATCTACTTCATTATTTTTATTGATGACTATTCAAGGATGACATGGGTATATTTTATGAGACATAAATCAGAAGCATTTCTTATCTTTAAGAAGTTTAAAAATCATGTGGAAAGACAAAGTGGGCATTATATCAAGGTGCTGAGAAGTGATAGAGGTGGTGAATACAATTCAAATGAATTTGAGAAATTTTGTGAAGATGATGGTATACAAAGACAATTGACTGTTAGCTATACACCAGAGCAAAATGGTGTTGCAGAAAGAAAGAATCGTACTATTGTTGAGATGTCTAGATCTATGCTCAAAGACAAAGGCCTTCCAAATTCTTATTGGGCAGAAGCAGTAAATACAGCAGTTTATCTGATGAATAGATGTCCAACAAAAGCTCTTCAAAATATGACACCATTTGAAGCCTGGTATGGTAGAAAGCCTTCAGTGAAGCATTTCAAAATCTTTGGATGTGTGTGCTATGCACATATTCCAAAGGAAAGGAGACATAAACTTGATGAAGTAAGTGAAAAATGTATCTTTGTTGGATACAGTTCTAAATCAAAGGTTACAGACTTTTCAGCTTGAAGCAAATCAAGTGATCATAAGAAGAGATGTTATTTTCAATGAAAAAGTTGCTTGGGATTGGAAGCAAAAGAAAGTTGAAGAAAATATTATTTCTCTTGATGAAGAAATTCATGATGCTCAAAATGAAGAAAATGAGGTTGAAGGTTCACCACAAACTTCTCAAGTTCAAGTCCATCTTCAAGTTCTACTCCTATAAAAATGAGAAGGTTAAGTGACATTTATGCTTCTTGTAATTTCTGCATGATTGAGCCTGAAACTTATGAAAATGCTATGCATGAAGAAGTGTGGAACAAGGCAATGCAAGAAGAAATCAATATGATTGAGAAGAACAAAACTTGGGAATTAGTGAAGAAACCAAGTGATAAGGAAGTCATTGGCTTGAAGTGGATCTACAAAACAAAACACAATCCAGATGGCACCATTCAAAAACACAAAGCAAGATTAGTAGCAAAGGGATACTCTCAATTACCTGGTATTGATTATCAAGAAACTTTTGCACCTGTTGCTAGACATGATACAATTAGAACTCTTATTTCTATAGCAGCTCATAAAAGTTGGAAACTACATCAACTAGATGTAAAGTCTGCATTCTTGAATGGAGTATTGGAAGAAGAAATTTATGTTGAACAACCTCAAGGCTTCATCATCAAAGGTCAAGAAAACAAGGTATACAAGTTGAAGAAAGCATTATATGGGCTGAAGCAAGCACCCAGAGCATGGTACTCTCAAATTGACACCTACTTCAATGAAAAAGGTTTTCTAAAAAGTCCAAGTGAACCAACACTTTATGTGAAGAAGCAAGGTAATGATATTCTCATTGTCTCTCTTTATGTTGATGATTTAATTATTACTGGTAACAATGAGAATATGATCTTGACTTTCAAAAATGATATGATGAGAAGATATGAAATGAATGATATGGGTTTGCTTTATTATTTTTTGGGAATTGAAATAAGTCAAAGAAAGATGGTATATTTATCAGTCAAAAGAAGTATGTAGAAGGCATTCTCAAAAAATTCAACATGAAAAATTGCAATAGTGTGGAAACACCTTTTGTGGTAAATGATAAGTTGATGAAAGAAGAAGAAAGTGGTGAAGCAAATGCACAATTATACAGAAGCATTATTGGAAGCTTATTATATCTAACAATTACAAGGCCAGACATAATGTTTGCATCAAGTTTACTTTCCAGATTTATGCAAAAGCCAAGTAATATTCACTTTGGACAAGCAAAAAGAGTCTTGAGATACATCAAATGTACTAAAGATTATGGGATCATGTATGACAGAAACAAGGATGATATTGTGAAGTTATTTGGGTTTTGTGATAGTGATTGGGCTGGAAGTATTGATGACATGAAAAGCACATCAGGATATGCATTCTTTTATGGATCAGGTATCATATCTTGGGCATCTAAGAAGCAAGATACAGTGGCATTATCTTTTTCTGAAGCAGAATATGTTTCAACAACTTTGGCAGCACAACAAATAATTAGGTTGAGAAGAATACTTGAAGATATGGGTGAAAAGCAAGAAGAAGCTACTACTATGCTATGTGACAACAAATCTACTATTTCTATGACAAAGAATCCTATATATCACAGCCGCACCAAGCATATCAAAATCAAGTACCATTTCATTAGAGATGTGGTAGAAGAAAAAGAAATTGAAGTCAAGTATGTGAAGACTGAAGACCAAATTGCAGACATCTTCACCAAGGCACTACCCAAGGAGAAATTCATTCACTTTAGAGATCTCATGGGTATCCAAGAACAACCATTAAAAGGGAGTGTTAAAAGATAATGGTTGTTAGTTTGTTAGAGTTAGTTTTTTTAATGAGCCTATCTTTTATGATTTGATAGGATAGTTTTAGATGGATAAGATCATAAGAGGATTATGCTTATCCGTAGAAACAAGAAACAATATTTATATGGTGATGTGCTTAATGAAAAGTAATAGAAAAAATTTTATTCTTGAGTGAAAACCCTTCTTCTACCTTGATTCCTCTTCCCAAAATAATCTGTGTTGGAAACAATCCCAACAATTTTTATCTAGCTTGGAATTCTCTTGGTGAAATCTCCAATGATGTTTCATGTCCTTAGTACATTAGAGAGACATTCTAAAAATCAAGAAACGCTCAAGCAAGGTTGGACGTTGCACTCATTTTAGATATCCTTAAGGCAAACTTAGGATGCCTGAGTCAGTCTCTGTTCCATAAAAGCTATTAAATACATTTGGAAGCTTTGTCTCTTTAGACATGGAAACTATGGCATAGCTTACTTGACAGGTATTATTAGACTATAATAGCTTTATTCTGTGCATTGTTTTTGTGTACACTGGTTGAATAAATACAAACCATAAAATATTTCATTGAAAACTCGACGGTTTTTTCGCGCCAACCCAAGGGATGACTCGAGAGTCACCGAGATCGTCAAGTGTCTTTTTTGAACTGTCTTAGGGGTTTCTTCACGTCGGCCCGAGGGATAACTCGAGAGTCACCGAGACCATCGAGTGCCTTTTTTGAACCGCCTCGGGAGTTTTGAATACTTCAGCATGTTAGCGACATGCCCCTAGGGGATCATGTCGATCAGAGGTGGCAGGCATCGGTGCCCTCGCTTGGGAGGCTATAATCTGTTGTGATTCTTTTACTGGTGAGCTTAATGGTGCTCTTGCTGGCAAGACATGATGGCGATGAGTCTCTTGCTAGAAAGATTTTCTGTGGGATGAATGATGGCTACCCTGAGCAGCAACTAGAGGGAGAGCAGAAGCTCCTGTTTGTTGTGTGTGGCTACGGAATATCGCTCCAGCAGCTTCTGGACAGTTGCTATCAATGCTTGGATTTGCAGAGTGAGGATGGCATGCTATTTTGCTTGAGTAGCCTGAGATAATGATGATGGTGGAGTAGAGAGATTGGCTTTCTGTTGCTCAGCTTATGGGTATTCTTTCACACGACTGGTAGAGATCTCTTGGAATTTTATCATCACCATCTTTTTAATTCATCATCTTGATCTAAGAGGGATGAAGATATGCAAGCTAGCATTGCTGATGTTTCATGCTCTGCCCTCTTACCTAGTGCGCTAATCTATTGTAGCCATATTACCCTTCTCGAACGTCTGCGAGTATCCGATCACCTTCTTCGGCGTGCTGAGGATCTTTCGATGAGCTTCTCATGTTTGGGAGCCTGCAAAAGATTCCGAGGACCGAAGATTCCAGCTTGAGAAAGCTCATAGAAAGCTCAAAGAGTCTAGTGCTCTACCCTCTTTGGATAACAGTCGTGAGCTTGAGAAAGCTCAAGAGAGAGATGCTTAGAGAAGTGCTCTCTATGTGAGCGTGTAAGGGCTTGAGTGCCTTACTCGGGCTTAGTTTAGCTTACCTTGTCAGGAGTCCCTCTTATCCATTTTATTGATGGTTGGAATCTGTGAGACTTTGAGTGTAACCACCTATTAGAGCATTTATGATAGGGGCAGCTTAGTGGGGCTTGCCTTTTAATGGCATGTCAGGGTTGCAGGCCATCTCTCGTCCAATGTGGATGACTGCATGGTTGGTGATCAGGTCCCATCAGCAGTGGATGGCCACTTGATTTGGACTGTTGCTGCAGACTATTGCGGATTTGCAGGGCGTGGATGATCGTTATAGCGTTTGTCAAGCATGTTTCCCATGTCGCACGTCTATCGTTTCGTGTGGACAGTGATGAGTAGCGGGGCCAGGCACATGGGCCCCATAGCGTGGCCGCTGAGGCACTGCTTGGGATAGAAGTCCCACTTTCCGTTATCCCTCCCCCGCATGCATGGGCTGGTTTGAAGGATGTATGGCTTGCCGGTAGCATTCCTGAGGGACTCCACATCAATCTTATCATGAGCTGATCCTCGTGAAGTGAGATAAAAGGTTGTGGTTGTGCTGGCAACATTTCTAGGAACAAGCTTTGGCTTCATCCTAAGCCATCCAAATGAATACCCCTATATGGACTGAAGGCCAGGGCTAGAGAAAGTGGCAGAGAGGGAGCCATGTTTTGGCGACTTGAACGTGGGTGTGTTGAAGCCATGCTGATAGGACCAGTTAACAGGCCCATGAGCAATAAAAACAGAAATTTTCAAATAATTTTTTTAGGCAGCCATCTTCGGCGGCCTTTTAAGCGGCTTAGTTTCTAGGTGGCCTCGCTGGCCTACTAGATTTTCTCTTCAAAGACTCTATGGGCATTTAATTCCGTCCGCAGCTTTGCTCTCTGTTGCAACAAGTGTCCGTCATAATGAAGAGAGAGAATAAGAGGGAAAAAGAGCTATGTGATATGAGTAGGTTCTCCCAAGGATCACCTTTTATCATTAATGTTCCATAGGCAAATCAATGGGCAGCATTTAACGATACTGAGACAAAAGGAAATCCTAGGCGGCCCCTTCCTCAACGGCCATCATAGGCGGCCTTTCTAGACGGCCTTTCATCCTAGGCGGCCCCTTCTTTAACAATTCTAGGAGGCCTTTCTAAGCGGCCTGTCATTTTAAGCGGCCTTTTCCTCACCAACCTTCTCAACGGTATTTATGTGCCGAGGCATTTATAGGTCTTATAAAGGCCCTTGCTCCAAGGCATTTATTAGAGAGCATTCAATGGAATAGAGCATTAAAGTCACGGACCACGAAGAGAGAGAGACAGCGGAGGAAGTCCTAAGCCGCCTCTTCCTCAACGGCCATCATAGGCGGCCTTTCATCCTAGGCTGCCCCTTCCTTAACAATTCTAGGCGGCCTTTCATCTTAGGCGGCAGTCCTAGGCGGCCTTCCTCAACGGCCATCCTAAGCGGCCTTTCTAGGTGGCCTCTTCTTCAACGGCCTTCTCAACTGCATTTATGTGCCGAGGCATTTATAGGTCTTATAAAGGCCCTCGCTCCAAGGCATTTATTAGAGAGCATTCAAGGGAATGGAGCATTCAAGTCACGGACCACGAGGAGAGAGAGAGAGACAACTGAGGAAGTCCTAAGCGTCCTCTTCCTCAACGGCCTTTCATCTTAGGCGGCAATCCTAGGCGGCCCCTTCTTCAACAATTCTAGGCGGCCTTTCATCTTAGGCGGAAGTCTTAGGCGGCCTTCTTCAACGGCCATCTTAGGCGGCCTATCATCTTAGGCGAACATCTTAAGTGGCCATTTATGTGCTGAGGCATTTATGGTCTTATAAAGGCCATGTGCATTTATGGGTTGACTCCTTTTTGGCCCCATGCATGCACGTAAGGGTTCTTCGGTAATAACTTCGGGACCCATCTTCATCCTAGGTGGTCCGAAAGCTTCTCCCAGCTAGGCAGCTCTCGAGCAATCCTAGACGGCCCCGACACCCCCATGACGGTGGCCAAGAGCAGCCTAAGCGGCCCCTGGCAAATCCTAGGCGGCCTCCGGCCCTTCCATGACGGCTTCCTGCCTTTCTGCAACGACCCTGTCACGGTGGCCTTCCGTCCATCCTAGGCGGCACCTGGTAAATCCTAGGCGGCCTCCAGCCCTTCCATGACGGCTTCTGGCCTTTCTGCAACGGCCCCTGTCACAGTGGCCTTCCGTCCATCCTAGGCGGCCCCTGGCAAATCCTAGGCAGTCTCCAGCCCTTCCATGATGGCTTCCGACCTTTCTGCAACGGCCTCTGTCACAAGGGCCTTCCATCCATCCTAGGTGGCCCCTGGAAAATCCTAGGCGGCCTCCAGCCCTTCCATGACGTCTTCCAGCCTTTCTGCAATGGCCTCTATCACAGCGGCCTTCCGTCCATCCTAGGCGGCCCCTGGTGGTCCGAGCGAATCCCAAGGCGGCCCCAGGTCTTCCACGGACTTCTAACTCTCTGAACTTCATGACTTTGAGCATCCGGGGCTCCCCTGGTTCGGACTCCAAGCTGCATGGATGGCTCTGGGAGGGAGAAGGACTCCAGCCACAAAACAATGAAAAGTAACGTGGAGGATAATAGTGAGGTGAAGGACCAGTCATGGTCCTTCCAAGATGACTCAAAGACCCAATAAAAAGAAAGGAGGGACACTGGCATCATGATCTAAAGTATTTATAGGGCCCTCAGGAGCTTGTCAAAGGACAGGACATCGCCACAGTTCATAATTATAAATGACAGCTGGCGATAGATTGATTCGGAACTACGGATCAGCCGAGTATCTTCAACGGATTACCATAATTCGGTGTCAGATTCGCCGAGTTAAGGTGAACACAAGTCTCAAAATAAGAAAAGAGAAAAGTGATGAAGGATGTGACAGCGCCTGTAGCTCTGACATTCCACTAAGAGGTAAGCTTTATTGAAAGTTATCATTTATCATAAAAGTCTTGACAAGTGGCAACATTTTGAGCCTCACAGATGTCAGCCCTGACATTTCACCTACCAAAAGTCTTCAGTCATCGTGACACTTCAGCCACTCAGACTAAATGAGCCCCCAAAAGTCATGGTCCATCATAAGGCTCCACGTGACTCCTTCCCATTAGAGGACAAGAACCCAAACTTCTCAAGCAAGTTTCACAGAGTATAAAGGTAAATAAATTAGGTAAGAAGAGTTAACTCTAAAAAACTTAACACGCTCATTCTGAGCCCCTCTTTTTTTTCTTTCGAGCTTTCTCAAGCTCACGGCTGTTGCCCAGAGCACTAACTTGAGCATCGGAGGGTCCCCGCTGGAATACCCGGCCGTGGGACTTCTTGCAGGCTTTGAAGACAAAGGAAGGGCCTCGATATTTCTATGGAGGAACGGCCGACACTCAAGGATGCCAGCTCAAAGTGATCGGGCATCAACAGATTGGCGCGCCAGGTAAGGGGGGCGGCTGTGCTAAAGGAAAGAGAGCTTTGTCTCCCTGATCTGTAAGTCTTTGTCCCCTCTAAAATAGCCATGGTGGTGACGCACGTGCCAAAGGTCCTCACCAATCATGCTGGGGGCATCCACATCACACTGAGCAGCAAAAGACCATCGTGAAGCTTTCGGGAGATTGCAATCTCCTACCCCCCCCCCCCCCCCCCCCCGCTCAAGCTGCCGCTCCTCTCATTGCTCATCTTCTGAGCCATCTGGGAAAGATCCTAATCCTAAAGAAGCATCTGGATGGATAGCACCAGCGGCCAGAGGAGCTCTATTAAAGGCTCAGCAGACAGCCGGAGGTGGATTGCAACATGATCAGCAGAATAATTTCCAAAAAGGGGCAAACTTGGGACATTATCCATGGCCCGTCACTTCAAGCATTTGTAGGCATTTTGATTTCTGGTGGTAGTAGGCCAAGAGGTGTTGATGCAATTCATGCAAGATGAAAGATGAAGACAAAAGGCTTTGACTACTAACTCTACCAAAGCCCTCTATGTCTCTCTCTCTTCCTATCTATTGCACCCAAGAGCCAAACCGAGCCCGAGCCCTCTAGCGGATGCGGTTCCAGCTGCTCTCAGATTCCAGCACTGAGGGTGACCAATTCGCTCAAAGGAAAAATACTGCACAAGGACAGAAAGCTATGAAAGAGGAGTCAGTACGTGAGCCTCTGGATCGAAAGCGGGATGAGCTCAGATCATGTGTACATAGACACAAGCTTGTAGAGGAGGTGGGAGAGCTTGCAAAGGATTTACCCAGACGCATAATGTTGAAGAAGATTTTGAACAATTGAAGGTTTCTGAGGATTGTTCCCAGTTACCTGAGAACGGGAACCAGATTTTGGAGAAAGAAGAAACTAACAAGGAGAGTGTCCAGAAGAAAAAACTGGCATCCAAAAGTAGGGAAATAAAGCGACCGCAAGTGATAGAGCCTCAGCATCAAAAAAAAAAAACTCTCATATACTAAATAATGCTGGTGGGCATCTGATGAGGGAAGAGTTAGCATCCTCAACAATGGACAAGCAATGACGCCCAAGCGAGGACAACGGCACCTCCGTTCCAGTGAACTCGATTTCCTGAAGGACAGACCACTAGCGAGCTGAAGTACCCAGGTCAGTAGCAGGAGACCAATTTCTCCAAAGAAAAGCTCCCAAGCCCTTAATCGACGCTGACACCAAACACGATGCAAAGGCAAAAAGCCTCGAAAGCTAAGTATACCACACTCTGAGAACAAAGTTTCTTTTTATATAATCCAATAGATTTCTATTTGACTTCCTAACCCCTCAGTGGCCCAAGGGACACAGACACCCCGGACCGGCACAAGAAACCTCCGGAGGTTCAAGCCCTGTGTCCTAAGTGGCCCTGAGCTGAACCCATGTGGCAATGTTGTACAAGAAAAAAGAAGTTTTTTATTCAATTTCTCAAAAAACCACTCGGGCCGGCCAAGCGACCGCCGAGGTAGTTTTCCGTTAGCCCCGCGATCATAAGGACACCCCTGGACTGGTGCAAGAAACCTTTGAGGCGGTTCAAGTCCTATGGTCTCGGCGGCTCCGAATCAAACTCCTGAACCGGCCAAGCGACCCCCGAGATATTTTTAAAAATGACTTTAGTGGTCCCGAGATCATAGACACCCCGAACCGATGCGAGAAACCTCCGGTGGTTCAAGCCCTATGGTCTCGACGGCCCCAAGTCAACGCCCGGGCCGGTCGCAAAACCCCCGAGGCGATTTTATTTTCGCCCCATCAATAAAGGCTACCCTTCGGGGTTTCAAAAAAGGACCCTGAGCCAGGTCAAAGTGCCCTCAGGTCACCCTCCGGGGTTAAAGGCACCCGAGCATGGTCCTACCACAGTGACTCTCGGGTCACCCTTCGGGGTTTCAAAAAAGGACCCTGAGCCAGGTCAAAGTGCCCTCAGGTCACCCTCCGGGGTTAAAGGCTCCCGAGCATGGTCCTACCACAGCGACTCTCGGGTCACCCTTCGGGGTTTCAAAAAAGGACCCTGAGCCAGGTCAAAGTGTCCTCAGGTCACCCTCCGGGGTTAAAGGCTCCCGAGCATGGTCCCACCACAGCGACTCTCGGATCACCCCTCGGGGCTTCAAAAGGACCTCGGTAGCCCAAAAGACACAGACACCGCAGACCAGCGCGAGAAACCTCCGGAGGTTCAAGTCTTATGCTCTAGGCGGCCCCGAGTCAAACTCCCAGATCGGCGCGAGAAACCCCCGAGGCAGCTATGTCTGGCCCCTAGCCGGCCCTCGGGCTGGCCCTAGGCGGCCACAAGTATGTTAGGCCCCTAGCCGTCCCTCGGGCTAGCCCTAGGCGGCCACAGTCATGTTAGGCCCCTAGCCGGCCCTCGGACTGGTCCTAGGCGGCCACAGTCATGTTAGGCCCCTAGCCGGCCCTCGGGCTGGTCCTAGGCGGCCACAGTCATGTCTGGCCCCTAGTCGGCCCTCGGGCTGGTCCTAGGCGGCCACAAGTATGTTAGGCCCCTAGCCGGCCCTCGGGCTGGCCCTAGGTGGCCACAGTCATGTTAGGCCCCTAGCCGGCCCTCGGGCTGGTCTTAGAAGGCCACAGTCATGTTAGGCCCCTAGCCGGCCCTCGGGTTGGCCCTAGGCGGCCACAGTCATGTTAGGCCCCTAGCCGGCCCTCGGGCTGATCCTAGGTGGCCACAGTCATGTTAGTCCCCTAGTCGGCCCTCGGGCTGATCCTAGGCGGTCACAAGTATGTTAGGCCCTTAGCCGGCCCTCGGGCTGGTCCTAGGCAGCCACAAGTATGTTTGGCCCCTAGCCAGCCCTCGGGCTGGCCCTAGGCGGCCACAAGTATGTTAGGCCCCTAGCCAGCCCTCGGGCTGGTCCTAGGCGGCCACAGTCATGTTAGGCCCCTAGCCGGCCCTCGGGCTGGTCCTAGGCGGCCACAAGTATGTTAGGCCCTAGCCGGCCCTTGGGCTGGTCCTAGGCGGCCACAGTCATGTTAGGCCCCTAGCTGGCCCTCGGGCTGGTCCTAGGCGGCCACAAGTATGTTAGGCCCCTAGCCGGCCCTTGGGCTGGCCTTAGGCGGCCACAAGTATGTTAGGCCCCTAGCCGGCCCTCGGGCTGGTCCTAGGCGGCCACAAGTATGTTAGGCCCCTAGCCGACCCTCGGGCTGGTCCTAGGCGGCCATAGTCATGTTTGGCCCCTGGCCGGCCCTCGGGCTGGTCCTAGGCGGCCACAGTCATGTTAGGCCTCTAGCCTGCCCTCGAGCTGGTCTCGAACGGCCTCAACGGCTTTATTGCAGCCTCATCGGCTCTATCAGCCTTAGTGGCTCTATCCCTCTGCCCCAGCGGCATCATTACGGCCTCAACGGCTTTATTGCAACCTCATCGGCTCTATCAGCCTTAGTGGCTCTATCCCTCTGTCCCAACGGCATCATTACGACCTCAGCGGAATTATTATAGCCTTAGCGGCTCTATCGCTTTGCCTCATTGGCTATATCAATCTCAACGGTTTTATTGCAGCCTCGTTGGCTCTATCTCTCAGCCTCAGCGGCGTTAGTGCAGCTCCATCAGCTCTATTTTTGCCTTGCCAACTAATTGACGAGCGTCCCCCCAAAAAAATGGGCGTACATTGCTTTAAGTGGCGGGCACAAGGTAATAAACTTACCCCCAATGTTGCTTAAAAATTTTTTACACTCCTTCAGCTTGGTTAGTACAGGACCTACAAGCTCAAGGAGTGTAGGGGGCATCTGATAGGACCAGTTAATAGGCCCATGGGCAATAAAAATAGAAATTTTCAAACAATTTTTTTAGGCGGCCATCTTTGCTCTCTGTTGCAACAAGTGTCCGTCATAATGAAGAAAGATAATAAGAGGGAAAAAGAGCTTTGTGATGTGAGTGGGTTCTCCCAAGGATTGTCTTTTGTCATTAATGTCCCATAGGCAAATCAATGGGCAGCATTTAACGATACAAAGACAAAAGGAAATCTTAGACGACCCCTTCCTCAACGGCCTTTCTAGGCGGCCTTTCATCCTAGGCGGCCCCTTCCTTAACAATTCTAAGCGGCCTAGGCGGCCTTTTCCTCAACAGCCTTCTCAACGATATTTATGTGCCGAGGCCTTTATAGGTCTTATAAAGGCCCTCATTCCAAGGCATTTATTAGAGAGCATTCAATGGAATAGAGCATTCAACTCACGGACCACGAAGAGAGAGAGACAGCGGAGGAAGTCCTAAGCCGCTTCTTCTTCAACGGCCATCATAGGCGGCCTTTCATCCTAGGCAGCAATCCTAGTTCCTTAACAATTCTAGGCGGCATTTTATCTTAGGTGGTAGTCCTAAGCGGCCTTCCTCAACGGCCATCCTAAGCGGCCTTTCTAGGCGGCCTATCATCTTAAGTGGCCTTTTCCTTAACGGCCTTCTC
Source organism: Calamus simplicifolius (assembly GCA_900491605.1). Taxonomy (NCBI): domain Eukaryota; kingdom Viridiplantae; phylum Streptophyta; class Magnoliopsida; order Arecales; family Arecaceae; genus Calamus; species Calamus simplicifolius. The sequence goes on along the minus strand of UESW01003988.1, from coordinate 821,788 downwards.
AACGGCATTTATAGGTCTTATTAAGGCCCTCGCTCCAAGGCATTTATTAGAGAGCATTCAATGGAACGAAGCATTCAAGTTACGGACCACGAGGAGAGACAGAGACAGCAGAGGAAGCCTCTTCCTCAATGGCCTTTCTAGGCGGCCTTTCATCCTAGGCGGCCCCTTCCTCAACAATTCTAGGCGGCCTTTCATCTTAGGCGAAAGTCCTAGGCGGCCTTCCTCAACGGCCATCCTAGGCGGCCTGTCATCTTAGGTGAATATCTTAAGTGGCCTCTTCCTCAACGGGATTTATGTGCCGAGGCATTTATGGTAAAGGCCATGTGCATTTATGGGTTGACTCCTTTTTGGCCTCATGCATGCACGTAAGGGTTCTTCGGTAATAACTTCGGGACCCATCTTCATCCTAGGCGGTCCGAAAGCTTCTCCCAGCTAGGCAGCTCTCGAGCAATCCTAGACGGCCCCCGACACCCCCATGACGGCGGCCAAGAGCAGCCTAAGCGGCCCTTGGCAAATCCTAGGCGGCCTCCGGCCCTTCCATGATGGCTTCCTGCCTTTCTGCAACGACCCCTGTCACAGTGGCCTTCCATCCATCCTAGGCGGCACCTGGCAAATCCTAGGCGGCCTCTAGCCCTTCCATGACGGCTTTCGGCCTTTCTGTAATGGCCCCTGTCACAGCGGCCTTCCGTCCATCCTAGGCGGCCTCCAGCCCTTCCATGATGGCTTCCGACCTTTCTGCAACGGCCTCTGTCACAGGGGCCTTCCGTCCATCCTAGGTGGCCCCTGGCAATCCTAGGCGGCCTCCAACCCTTCCATGATGTCTTCCAGCCTTTCTGCAATGGCCTCTGTCACAGCGGCCTTCCGTCCATCCTAGGCGGCCACTGATGGTCCGAGCGAATCCCACGGTGACTCCAGGTCTTCCATGGACTTCTAACTCTCTGAACTTCATGACTTCGAGCATCCGGGGCTCCCCTGGTTCGGACTCCAGGCTGCATGGATGGCTCTGGGAGGGAGAAGGACTCCAACCACAAAACAATGACAAGTGACATGGAGGATAATAGGGAGGTGAAGGACCAGTCATGGTCCTTCCAAGATGACTCAACAACCCAATAAAAAGAAAGGAGGGACACTGGCATCATGATCTAAAGTATTTATAGGGCCCTCAGGAGCTTGTCAAAGGACAGGGAACTGCCACAGTTCATAATTATAAATGATAGCTGGCGATAGATTGATTTGGAACTACGGATCAGCCGAGTATCTTCAATGGATTACCATAATTCGGCGTCAGATTCACCGAGTTAAGGTGAACACAAGTCTCAAAATAAGAAAAGAGAAAAGTGATGAAGGATGTGACAGCGCCTATAGCTCTGACATTCCACTAAGAGGTTAGCTTTATTGAAAGTTATCATTTATCATAAAAGTCTTGATAAGTGGCAGCATTTTGAGCCTCACAGATGTCAGCCCTGACATTTCACCCACCCAAAGTCCTCAATCATCATGACACTTCAGCCACTCAGAGTAAATGAGCCCCCAAAAGTCATGGTCCATCATAAGGCTCCACGTGACTCCTTCCCACTAGAGGACAAGAACCCAAACTTCTCAAGCAAGTTTCATAGAGTATAAAGGCAAATAAATTAGGTAAGAAAAGGTAACTCTAAAAAACTTAACACGCTCATTCTGAGCCCTTTTTTTTCTCTTTCGAGCTTTCTCAAGCTCATGGCTATTGCCCAGAGCACTAACTTGAGCATCGAAGGGTCTTCGCTGGAATACCCGGCCGTGGGACTTCTTGCAGGCTTTGAAGACAAAGAAAGGGCCCCGATATTTCTATGGAGGAATGGCCGACGCTCAAGGACGCCAGCTCAAAGTGATCGAGCATCAACACATGCAAAGAGCCAGGTCCATTCAGGATAGTGGAGGCAGGCTTTGGGTCATCGTCGGGGCTTGGTCATTGGGGCGACCAAAGCTGGAGTTGGCAGCCGGGGCTGGGTCAGCATGACCGGGGTTGGCATCGGCAGTCGGGGCTGGCATCAGTAGCTGGTGCTAGCATCGGCAACCGAGGCTGGCATCGGTAACTAGCGCTGGCATCGGCATGACCGGGGCTGGCGTTGGCAAGAGTCATCGGCCGAGACTGCAAGGCTTTGGAGTTGGCAGCTAGAGCTGGCATTGGCAAGAGTCATCGGCCGACGCTGCCGAGGCTGTGGCGTCGGGGGCTGCTTGGAATGCCCGTTCGGGACTGAGTCGGGAACCCAAAGATGTCGGGATGGAGTCATCCTGGCCCTATTCAACTTCTCGGATGTAGGGAGCTCTGCTGGAGGACTTGGGAAGGAGCAGGAGGTGCGATCAACCATGGAGTCAGAAGAACCAGCCGGGAGCAGCAAGGAGAAGGCCAGGGGAAGCCGAGAGAAGGGATGGAGCCAAGAGTCTCCGTCTGGACTCGGGAGCGACTTTCGAAGAAGGCTCAGAGTCGGCTGCTTGGAGTCAGGAGTTGGGGACGACCATTCGAAGTCGGGGAAGCCGAGAGTGGTGCTACAGGAGGTTGCCAAGATCTCGGGCAGAAGGGGGACTGGTTGGTGTTGGAGTAGGCAAGCTAGCCAATGGTGCCAATCTAGATCGGCACGGCCCGCACAGAGCTCACTAGCTCCGTTAGCGCCTCCACCACCTCGCCACTGAACATACCCAGCATTTATCTCGATCTCTCTTCGCCCCCAAGATGAATCTTAGAGAGGGTGGATGGCCTCATTAAGGAATGAGGGATGCTGGCAAATATGTAGTGGAGTCTAAAGAGGTGTTGGGCCCACTTGTCCTTAGCTTTTTTTTTTTTTTTGGTACAAACGGGTGATCACACCAATCTAGGGTGAGTCAAACCCGAAATATCAGAATATAATATCTGGCCTAGAATAGTAGGGCAAGGGTCACCCCGCTGCCAGCTCCAAAAGCCAGAGTGATAAGCCACTCGGGCAGCAATCCAATCCGCAGCTCCATTGGCTTCCCTGTAGATATGTCGAATCTGGGCACACGCTGCTCCTGGAAGAAGAGATCTGATATCACTGATCATGGGGATGGACAACCGATAGTCAGTGGAATTCTGACGGATCCAGCTAATAACTGTAGCAGAATCACCTTCAATAATAAGCCTTTGGACGCCCAGGGTCCAAAAGGCATAAGATATACCAGCCCATGCCGCATACAGTTCAGCATAGGGGACAGTAGAGTCAAGCAATCCAAATCCGTCAGCCGCAATCATCATTCCGTCCGACCCTCTGATCACAAAAGCTGAACCCGCATGTCTACCGCGAACACTCCCATCAAAGTTGATTTTAATAAACCCTAGGGGTGGGGGCTCCCAAGAAACAAAGACCGTACGCCGGTGCGCTACCGAAGTAGCATGGGAGTCCCAGTGGCCAGGGCAAGCAGAATCCAGAGAACTCTGATGAAGAGTATACTCAGCAGCTGAGGAGACAGCGGACCTAATGACCTGAATAGAGGTAGGAGCCTCCTCAGTGAAAACAATATGGTTCCGGGATAACCATATCTGGTACGCAATATAAACCCATCTCGGAACCATCTGATAGACACCATTCCGCATAGCCTGCCTAATCAGCCGAAAGAAAGATAAACACTGGGAGTCCGAATCATGCTCCCAAGGACACATCCCCGAACGATGCCAGATCTGTCTTGCTCTACTGCATAAGAAGATAGCATGATCCACTGTTTCCTCCTCAAGGCCACACAACGGGCATATAGGCATGATGCTCAAACCTCTACGCGAGAGCAGGGAACAGGTCGAAAGAATACTCCAAGCGAGATTCCATACGAAAAGATGCACTCTAGGGTGAATGGGAAGATGCCAGATCCAATCCAAATCCATCACTTGATGGGGCCGAGGCCGATAGATATCGACGAGGTCCCTCATAGAAGCCCGGGGCGAACAAGTTCTCCTCCAAACCCTAGAGTCATTAGTGTGGCCCGGAATGAGAGGAAGAGAAGTAACACGACGGTAGAGCTCATCCCCGAAGAAGCATGATATCGATGAGGAAAGCCAGGCAGAATGATCATGAGAATAAGATCAGAGACTCTCATTCCATTTGGGATATCAGTGGTAACAAAAGTAGGCCATCGAGAAAGTGGAAGGTCAGAAATCCAGGCGTCCTGAAGAACATCCACAGAGGAACCATCGCCAATAATCCAAGAAATGCCATCAAGAACAGCCGGAGTGTGACGACAAACCTCTTTCCAGAAGAAGGAGTGCCGGTGTAAGGATTGAGGGGAAGCAGAGTGATTCCAATCACCATATTTGGCACGCATGAAGGAGCTCCACAGACAATGCGGATCAAGCAAGAACCGCGAAGCATGCCTAGCAATAAGAGCTTCCCGCCTGGCCATAAGAGACTGGATCCCGAGCCCTCCCTCTGCAGTCGGCATGCAGACAATATCCCAAGCAAGAAGATGAACACCATGACCTTCCTGCATAGAGGCCCAAAGGAAGTCCCGAAAGCATCTCTTAATCTTTCGCAAACAAGTAAGAGGGATGGCCGCATTAGATAACAGATAGAGAGGAAGAGAAGACAGGACTGAGCGAATAAGAGTAATCCGAGCCATCATAGAGAGCCCAGTAACCTGCCACCCTTCAAGGCGATCGCGGACCCTCCTTTCCAGGATACAGAAGTCGGAAATCCGAGGCCTTCTACCCGTGATGGGAATCCCAAGGTAAGACAGCTGATCAGCCTGAGTAGAAATCCCCATAGTTTGCAATATAGAACCTCTGATCATGGGAGGCGTCTTTGGGCTGAAGCAGATCAAGGACTTGTTGAGATTGATTCTCTGACCCGATGCCCGACAATAATCTTGCAGAATGGTCGCCAAAATGGAAGCATTACGGGTAGAAGCCTTCCCTAGAAGAATGCAGTCATCCGCAAACATTACTTGTCCTTAGCTCTTTACCCATTCCTTACCTCTCTCTCCCTCTCTTTTTTCCCCTATGATAATCTCTTGTCTCTTGTCAGAGAGATTATAGAATAGGGTGCTTCTGATGAGGAGGATGATGGTGATGAACCAGTACTCATCCAAAGATTCCTTGCTTTTGGTTGAAGGAAGCGGAGGCCGTTTGGGGTCATGCACGTAGATGTGGGGGGTCCACGTTTAGAGCCTGGGTTTCTTTGTTCCAGAGGCTTTGCCAAAGCCAGGAAGGGGATGATGTGGCCTTATGGTAGAGGTGGTCTGACTGAATAGCCAATCCGACGCCGATGGACCAGGGCCGACGGGCCAATGCCCATGCTGATGGGCCAATGACGATGCTGATGGGCCGATGCCGATGCTGACGAGTGAAGACCGATGCCCCTCATACTTCTGAGCTTTTGCGATCACATGCCTTGCATCCGCCAAGCGAAAGGAGTGTATAATTTTTTTTATCTTTGCACCTTTTTTTAATGTTTTCTTTGAGCTCTGACCTCTTCTGAGTGGAGGGATCTTTTTCCTTTTGCACTGCTTTTGATGTTGATAATTTTGTTTACCTTTATGGACTTGTGATCATGTCTGCATGCTTTGACGTTGTGTACTTGCCTACTCAAGAAACTTTAAGCAAAGTTGGAGGTAAGTTGATTACCTTTGATTGGCTGGAAGCAGCCAGTAATTCTCTTTCAATGCAGAGTCTATAAGTGGGTACCCATCAATTGTAAGCTGAAAAGTTGATCTCTTCCGGCTATGAGTTGGTTGGGTCTTCATGACTGGCTGAGAGTGGCTAGCACCATCAACCGTGAGCTGAGAAGTTGGTCTCTTTCAACTGTGAGTTGACTTGGTCTTCTTCTTTTGATATGAAATCTGAAAGTGGATGCTCATCAACTGTGAGTTGGGGAGTTGGTCTCTCCCAACTGTAAGTTGACTTGGGGCTTCTAATTGGCTTACTGAGGGTGACTTGTTGCCATATGTTGTAAGTGCATAATTTGAGTAAAGGTCTTATCCGGTTAGCTGTTGGCCGCTAAGGCAAAGTTGAGGCCAAAGCTGAGATGAGGCCGCTGGGGCATAGTTGAGCCACTAGGCCAGAGATGGAACATGGCCTGAGTGACCGAATGGGTTGGAGTCTTACCCGAAAAGCTAGCTGGATCTTCTTGGTCAGCTGAGCGGCTAGCCTCATCAACTGTGAGCTGGAGAGTTGGTCTCTTCCAACTATGAGTTGACTTTGATGGGGACATCAGCAAGAAGAAAAGGTTGCAGACTGACACTCTTTGGTTTTGTAGTTAATCCACTTTCCGCAGGTTCCACTTACTCGAGCCAAGAGTTTCAATTTCTCAAGTGGCAACTCATGCTGCAAAATTTCAACTTCTGCCAAGTCTCAAAGTATCGACACTTTCTGCCTTGAGTCAACACTGCTATCAAGACATCAAGTCTTCTCTTTGGAAGTCAAATCTTGGAGGACACATGGAGGTATCTGATGATGACACATGGCAACTTAAAAGTCAAATCTTGGAGGACACATGGAGGTATCTGATGATGACACATGCAAACTAAGGAGGTGCCACATGGAAGCTTGTGCAACCAAATTTGTTAGGGATTGATTGTAATTAGTTAGCTATATCATAACTAATCCTTAGATTGTTATGATATTTTAGTTTTTTGGGCTGAAATTTCTGAAGTCCTTTGGCCTATAAATAGGCCAAGCTTTCCCTTTTGTAGATATGAAGTTTGAGAAATAAAATCAAGTTTATTTGATTTCTTTTGCCAAGTGCCTTGTTCATCTTTGAGTATGAAGAGGGTGAGATGCTCTTAGTTTGAGTTGAGGCTCGTGTTTCCCTAGTCTTAGATCTAGGTCACTCCTTGAGGGAGAGGGTGAGAGGCCCAATTTGCTACTCTAAACCATTCTACCAAGGTTCCATAATAGTTTCAGGAAGAAGGACAAGTGCTACCCAAGTCTCAGCAAAATTTTTCAAATCCTTCCTTTCCTTGTTCGATTTTTTTATTTCCTTCAATTCCTTTGCCTCCACGGTCTTACTTCTGATCACTTGCAGGTTCTCTTGAGGATGTTAGAGTTGAGGATGATGGCTCCACGTCAAGGATCAAGTGCCAAGGTGAGTTCTTAAGTAAGGAGTGTAGATCTTGTCAACCAACCCTCAATTCTTTGAGTGTTGAGTGCATCCCTTCCACTTTAAGATCTTACTTCATTGTTGGAAAAAAAAAAAAACCTCTTGGTCCTTTAGATCTGAAGTTTTAAAGGTGGCTTAACTTAGTTTGAAGGTTTCCATACCTTTAGATCCTAATCTTTTTATTTCTTTGAAAGAAGCTTGCACAAGGGTGTTTAGATTTCTGCTTCCGGTTTGATGTTCTTCATTTCTCCCATGCATGAATTCAGCCATAGCTTGGGCTCAAATGTTCATTAAGGTGGTAATCACTTAGAACACATCACCATCCCCTCATTCCACCAATTTTTTTTCGTGCCCCATCAGCTTTGGTATCAGAGCTTTGGTCTCTAAGTTAAGCTTGTAAGTTGCTGGAATTTCTGTTCTAGTTTTAGTCCGAGATTTCCATGAATTTTTTTGTAATTTTTTAAGGGTTAAAAAATAAATAAAAATTATTTTCTGCACTTTAGGACTTTAGGTTCTGAAATCTAAAATTAAAAAAAATATTTTAGAGTTTTGGAATAAAAAAAATTGAGTTCTTAGGTTGTTTTCTGGAAGACTGTTTTGGTTCCCTCCATTAAATTTGATTTTTTAAAAAAAATTTTTTTAATTTGAGATCTGAGATTTAGACTTCAAATTCTATTTTCCACTTAAAGTTTGAATTTAGGGGGTTTTTAAATTTAAAATTTAAATTTTGAAATAGGTAGTAGAGAGTTTGTTAAGCTGCTAGAATCTTCTAGCAACTACTATCATAACAACTTCCTCAACCAAATTTAAAAAAAAATTGAATTCAAATTTCAAAATCTAGGATTTTCACTCTGAGATCTAACTAATTCAATTTTCATTTTAAATTTTTAAAAATTTAAAACTTTAAATTTCAAATTTTCAAAACCGGGTTAGTTGAAGGTTAGTTAGAAGCTGCAAATTTTATTTAACCACTTTTACCTCCAAGAATGAAATTTTAATCTAAATTTTAAAATTTAAAAAAAATAGCTTCTGAAATCTAGACTTCAAGATTTGAATTTCTCAATTTAAGTTTGCATTTGCTGAATTTTAAAATTAGATTAAATTTCACTTAATTGTACTAAGTCTAGTCGATTGTGCTAGTTAATTGCTGAAATTGTGTGCATCCATATATACATAAACCATCTTAAGGGCATTCAATATAACATAAGGGGAGGAGTTAATAACCTTTCCTTAGCCCACAACAACCATCCTCATTATGCATTGACCTAAGCCTTAATTAAAATCAAGTATGCACCTAAATTAAGGACACCAACAAGTCGGGTTCAAGTGCAAGAGGAGACAAAGCACTATTTGAGTTTGTAATTATTCTTAGAAACTGGTGTCTAAGACTAGAGGTCTAATGGCAAATGCCTTAAGCGGACTTGCGGTTCTTTAATTGGGTCCTTGCGAAAGCAAGGGGGGCCTCCCGCATTCCCACCTCTTACCTGGCCAGTGACAAAGGTAATTGCATCCTTAACTAGTACCTAGTCAAGTCTTGTATTTTGAACTTCTAGGTTTAGGAGCCCTAGAAGCTAGGTTTGTACTTCTTGTTTATAGGTCAAAAGTTCTATCTTTCTTGGTTTGTACCTATGGATCCTAATCTTGAACTCTTTATGAGGACCCTGACTGAAAAGTTAGACACTGTAACTGAGCAATTAGGGCAAATCAACAAAGAATTAGGTCAAGTAAAAGATAGAGTTGAGACCCTTGAAGAGCCTCAAAGGATCCCCATCGAACCTGAATCATCTAGGTCAATTCCTCGAGGTCCAAGAGCCCAATATCATGTGCACATCCCTGAATACAATCCAAGGAGACTTGATCCTGATTTCATGGAAGAAGCCCGTCGAGTCCATCGGCCTGACTTTACTCCTGATCGTATCCCTAGGCGACCTCACCAGGATTACTTAGATCAAGATGAAAGAGCCATGAGGAACATTCGATTAGAGGCTCCTATCTTTGATGGAAGCCTAGACCCTAAAGCTTATGTTGATTGGGAGGGAGAAATGGATCAATATTTTGAATGGTATGAGATGACCGAGAGAAAGTATAAGTTTGCCAAACTGAGGTTAGTCCGCCAGGCTAGGTTATACTGGGAGAATATCGGGCGAATGCTTAGGCAAAGAGGAGACATGCCCATAACCACTTGGAGAGCTATGAAAATCAAGCTTAGGGAAAAGTATGTCCCTATGTCCTATCACCAAAGACTATTAGATCAGTGGCAAAGATTATACCAGGGCAATAAGACTGTGTCTGAATATATTACCAAGTTTGATGAGTTTGCGATGAGGTGTAACATTGATGAATCAGAAGCTGTAACATTGTCTAGGTTTAGAGCCGGTTTGCGTGAAGAAATTCAAAAGGAATTATTTCTAAGAGAAATCACTGACCTAGACCAAGCCTATCAAATAGCCAGAGATTGTGAAAGGTTTCAAAGGGGACCGATAGTCAGAAGACCCGAACTAAGTAAGATTAGCACCCCTACTCAGAAACCAGGGTTCAACCAAATGCGACCAAATCACCCCACTCCTACTATCCCATCCGGTCAAACGAGTGACAAGGGTAAGGCCCCTGTAGTTCAAAAGAGTAACAACCCGAATGTCCATTGTTTTAAATGTAACAGGAAGGGACACTATGCCAACCAATGCCCTGCCCGTTCTCTACACATAGGAGAACTAGCTGAAGAGGACCCTGAAGATACTAAAGAGTTTGAAAAAGAGGTATATGAGGCTGAATCCAATCTGATCAATGAATATGATGAAGAGGAAGAAGAGATTGATTATGATGAGACTTTGGGTGTTGTTAGAATTTTGACCCAAACAAAGGAAAAGGAGGATTGGAGAAGAACTAATATACTCCAAACATTTGTTAAGATAGGGGAGAAGGTTTATAAAATCATTATAGACAATGGGAGTTGTGTGAATGCTATTTCCACTAAAGCCATTAAGAATTTAAGCTTGACCCCTGTTCCCCATCCCAATCCATACAAAGTTTCTTGGATAGATTCAACATCCATTCCCATTAAATCCAGATGTCAAGTTCCCATTCAAATCCAATCCTATCATGAACAAGTCTGGTGCGATGTACTACCCATGGGAGTAAGTAGCATCATTTTGGGTAGACCTTGGTTGTATGATCATGATGCAACTTTATATGGTCAATCCAATTCTTGTGCTTTCAACCATCTAGGGAAAAAGCTTATCATTAACTCGACCCCACCTAAGGACAATATCAAGAAAGGGTCTAGTGATTTGAAAGAGAAGAAACAAGATCTGAATTTGATCAGTGTCAAGGAAATAGAGAAAGAAATCAATGAAGGATCACCTATGTGGATTTTGGCACTTAAAGAAAGTCGGAATGAAGATCCTAAGGAACCACCTCAAGAAGTCACAAAGATCTTAGAAGACTTTAAGGATGTATTCCCAGAAGATTTACCCAATCACCTGCCCCCACTTAGGGATATTCAACATACAATTGATCTAGTCCCAGGAGCCACCTTGCCTAACCTACCTCACTATAGAATGAATCCTACTGAGCACGCTGAGCTACAAAGACAAGTTGGAGATCTCCTCCAGAAAAAGTTTATTAGGGAGAGTTTAAGTCCTTGTGCAGTACCTGCCCTACTGACCCCGAAGAAGGATGGCACTTGGAGAATGTGCATCGATAGTCGTGCCATCAACAAAATTACGGTCAAGTATCGATTTCCTATCCCTCGCCTTGATGATATGCTTGACATGATGACCGGAGCCACTATATTTTCCAAGATTGATCTTAAGAGTGGTTATCACCAGGTTAGGATCAAACCTGGAGATGAGTGGAAAACTGCATTCAAAACTAAGGATGGTCTTTATGAGTGGTTGGTTATGCCCTTTGGTCTATCAAATGCCCCTAGTACATTTATGAGGATCATGACTCAAGTTTTAAGACCTTTCATGGGAAAATTTGTTGTAGTATATTTTGATGACATCCTCATCTATAGTAAGACTAGGGAAGACCATTTAGATCATCTTAGACAAGTCTGTTACACCCTTAGAAAGGAAAATCTATATGCCAATCTGAAGAAGTGCGAATTCATGACTAACAGAGTAACCTTTCTAGGGTTCATTGTTACTACTAATGGTGTTTCTGCTGATCCCGAGAAAATTAAGTCCATAGTCGAGTGGCCCGAACCCAAGAACATACATGACGTCCGTAGCTTCCACGGTCTTGCCACCTTCTATAGGAGATTCATCCAAGGGTTTAGCACCATTGTTGCTCCAATCACGGATTGTCTTAAGAAAGGAAATTTTGAATGGACCAAACAAGCCAATAAAGCCTTCCTTGAGATTAAAGGAAGAATGACACAAGCACCAATCTTAAGGTTGCCTGACTTCTCTAAAGTTTTTGAGGTTGCTTGTGATGCCTCTGGGATTGGAATTGGTGGAGTTTTAAGTCAAGAGAACCATCCGGTAGCTTTTTTTAGCGAGAAACTAAATGGCAAAGTTGAGATATTCCACCTATGACAAGGAGTTATATGCGGTAGTTCAGGCTTTGAAATATTGGAGACATTACTTGTTACCGCAGGAGTTTGTTCTATTTTCCGATCATGAAGCCCTCCGATTCCTTAGCTCCCAAAAGAAGTTAAACCCTAGGCATGGAAAATGGGTAGAGTACATCCAAGCTTACACCTTTGTTCTAAAACACCGTGCTGGTTCTGACAATAAGGTTGCCGATGCTTTAAGTCGACGTTCTATGCTCTTGACGTCCGTAAGTACTGAAGTCACAGGATTTGATAAGTTGAAGGAAGAGTATAAAAGTTGCCCTGACTTTAGTGAGATTTTTGAATCTGTCAGTCTAAGGCCTTCTAGAGAATACAAAGACTTTACTCTTCATGATGGGTTCCTTTTTAAAGGAGATAAGTTGTGTATTCCCCGAACCTCAATTAGGGAATTCTTGATTTGGGAAATCCATGCCGGAGGTTTAGCGGGCCATTTCGGAAGGAATAAAACTATTCTAGCTTTGGAGGAACAATTCTTTTGGCCCAGCTTAAAACGAAATGTTGCCCAAGTCGTAGCCCAGTGTAGGACATGTGCTGTTGCTAAAATGCAAAAACAAAACACTGGACTATACACCCCTTTACCCGTCCCTGATCGACCTTGGCAAGACATCAGTATGGACTTTGTGTTGGGACTACCAAAGACCTTAAGGAGACACGATTCCATCTTTGTGGTAGTCGATAGATTTTCTAAAATGGCACATTTTCTGCCTTGTTCCCAGACCTTCGATGCATCAAAAGTGGCCAAGTTATTTCTAGATGAAGTGGTTAGATTACACGGGTTACCTAAACCATCGTGTCTGATAGGGATGTTAAGTTCACCAGTTACTTTTGGAAAACCCTATGGCACCTGCTAGGAACCAAGTTAAACTTTTCTACCACTTATCACCCCCAAACTGATGGTCAAACAGAAGTTGTAAATAGAAGTCTTGGAAATATGTTGAGATGTTTAGTGGGAAAACATACTGGAAATTGGGACCTTTTACTGCCACGTATAGAGTTTGCCTATAATAGTTCAGTTAACAGATCCACTGGAAAAAGTCCTTTTGAGATTATTCATGGGTACAAACCAAGAAAGCCAATAGACCTCATTCCATTGCCCATGCATGTACGAACATCAGAGTCTGCTGAGTCATATGCACAACACATTAGGGATTTACACAAAGAAATTAGCGAGAAAATCCATATAAGCAATGAGAGTTACAAGCATATGGCTAATTCCCATAGAAGAGCAAAAGAATTTCATGTAGGAGACTTTGTCATGATAAGGCTCAGACCTGAACAGTTTCCAAAGGGAACTATGAAGAAACTACACGCCCGTGGTGCAGGTCCTTTCAAAATAATAAAAAGAATTGGACCTAATGCTTATATACTGGACCTACCTTCTGACTTTGGTATTAGTTCCACCTTTAATATTTCAGATCTGGTAGAATACAAGGAACCAACAATGAATCCCAGTGAGTTTTTAGGACCTGATCCATCCTTTGAGAGTGAACCAATCCCAGAGTGTCCACCAGCCACAAAGCGAGAAAGAATTGAACGGATATTAGATGACAAGATTGTCACTACCCGAAATAAAGACTATCAACGCTACTTGGTCCATTGGCAAGGTAGACCTGATTCTGAAGACTCATGGATCACAAGAAGAACTGCAAAGGATCAATCCAGATCTGCTTGAATATTACCAAAGCCAAAATGATCCATACTCGTCAGGGCCGAGTTTTTTTCACCCGGGAAGAATTGATGGGGACATCAGCAAGAAGAAAAGGTTGCAGACTGACACTCTTTGGTTTTGTAGTTAATCCACTTTCCGCAGGTTCCACTTACTCGAGCCAAGAGTTTCAATTTTTCAAGTGGCAACTCATGCTGCAAAATTTCAACTTCGCCAAGTCTCAAAGTATCGACACTTCCTGCCTTGAGTCAACACTGCTATAAGACATCAAGTCTTCTCTTTGGAAGTCAAATCTTGGAGGACACATGGAAGTATCTGATGATGACACATGGCAACTTAGAAGTCAAATCTTGGAGGACACATGGAGGTATCTGATGATGACACATGGCAAACTAAGGAGGTGCCACATGGAAGCTTGTGCAACCAAATTTGTTAGGGATTGATTGTAATTAGTTAGCTATATCATAACTAATCCTTAGATTGTTATGATCTTTTAGTTTTTTGGGCTGAAATTTCTGGAAGTCCTTTGGCCTATAAATAGGCCAAGCTTTCCCTCTTGTAGATATGAAGTTTGAGAAATAAAATCAAGTTTATTTGATTTCTTTTGCCAAGTGCCTTGTTCATCTTTGAGTATGAAGAGGGTGAGATGCTCTTAGTTTGAGTTGAGGCTCGTGTTTCCCTAGTCTTAGATTTAGGTCACTCCTTGAGGGAGAGGGTGAGAGGCCCAATTTGCTACTCTAAACCATTCTACCAAGGTTCATAATAGTTTCAGGAAGAAGAACAAGTGCTACCCAAGTCTCAGCAAAATTTTTCAAATCCTTCCTTTCCTTGTTCGATTTTTTTTATTTCCTTCAATTCCTTTGCCTCCACGGTCTTACTTCTGATCACTTGCAGGTTCTCTTGAGGATGTTAGAGTTGAGGATGATGGCTCCACGTCAAGGATCAAGTGCCAAGGTGAGTTCTTAAGTAAGGAGTGTAGATCTTGTCAACCAACCCTCAATTCTTTGAGTGTTGAGTGCATCCCTTCCACTTTAAGATCTTACTTCATTGTTGAAAAAAAAAAAACCTCTTGGTCCTTTAGATCTGAAGTTTTAAAGGTGGCTTAACTTAGTTTGAAGGTTTCCATGCCTTTAGATCCTAATCTTTTTATTTCTTTGAAAGAAGCTTGCACAAGGGTATTTAGATTTCTGCTTCCGGTTTGATGTTCTTCATTTCTCCCATGCATGAATTCAGCCATAGCTTGGGCTCAAATGTTCATTAAGGGTGGTAATCACTTAGAACACATCATCATCCCCGTATTCCACCAATTTTTTTTCGTGCCCCATCACTTTGTCTTCATGGCTGGCCGAGAGTGGCCAGTATTATCAACTGTGAGCTAGGGAGTTAGTCTCTCCCAACTGTGAGTTGACTTTGGATTTTCTTTTGATATGAAATCTGGAAGTGGCTGTCCGTCAACTATGAGTTGGGAGTTGGTCTCTCTCAACTGTGAGTTGACTTGGGGCTTCCTCTTTTGACATAAAATATGAAAGTGGTTGCCCGTCAAGTGAGTTGGGGAGTTGGTTTCTTCCAATTGTGAGTTGACGTGGGGATTTAATAATGATGGAGGTGGTGAATACATGAAACAAAATAGGATTCACTATTTAAATACTATGCCATATATTCTGAAACAAAATAAAGTGATGGAATAAAGAAATAGGATACTCATGGATATGACTAGACCTACTAGGGATGACAACAACCCGAGGATGATCCGGAGTGGTTTATACCGGTCCCCATCCCTGTTAGAAAAAATGTTTCGTTTCCTATCCCATTATAATTAACGGGACAGGAACGAGAATATCCGACCGGGTAGACGGGTACCCACTGGGTACCCGTTTATCTGTTTAGATAAGATGGAGACTAATCGAGATGATGATATTGATATATATAAGAAATTCTTCAACTTGGGATAAAGAAGAAGAGAATGAAAAGTGAGAAAGAAAATAACTAGGAAAAAAATCAGAAAATAAAGATTTCCAACACAACAACCGTACAAAAAAATACATTAAATTTAAAGAAATAAATAAAGAGATATCTTTCTAAAGAGATGAGTATACCAGAAAAAGAAAAAGGTGTTGAGGCGTCGATGGGGCAGCGATTGGCGAAGATAGGTTCTCGTCTTGGTTCAGAACTTCAATCAGTTGCATGAAAGAAGGAAGAGCAAGAGACGTTTACGTGAAATAAGGAAGAGCAAGAGTTAGGATTATATGTATTTTATTTATTTTTAATTTTTAATATATTATATATATATATATATATATTTATTTAAATTTAAATATATTATATTAAATTTACGGGGACGGGGATGGGTAAACGGGGATGAGGCAGAGAATATCATCCCCGGACCGTTTACCCGTTTAGCCGTTAACGAAAAATCTTCGTTATCCATTAAACCGTTTAAATAGAGATTCCTAGATTTGTTAAAAATGGTATAGATTAGATAAACGGCCAAACGAAAAAAATTGACATCCTAATCTAGATGTATGAGTTATGCAGATTTATCTCTTAATTTTTAGAAAGAGAAGCTTTAAATGTTGTGACTTGCATCCTAAATAAAGTAATTACAAAGGTGAAAAAATCAATACGTTTCGAGTATTAATGCCTTAAGGGTAGGAGGAATAAATTGACTAATAGAAGTTATAAATATAAATTCATTTGTTATGTATATAATAGAACTAGTTATTGCTTCTATCATGAAGAAAAAAAAAAGGGAGGGTGAATGGAGCTCATAGAAAGTATAGATGCTATCTTGATGTGCATCAAGTGATATTATTAAAGAGCAAAAATTATCCAAAGACAAGTCAAGTAATGATGTTCCTAGTATTACACCTTTCAAAAATCTAAAGAAAAATGATGAAAATAAAATAAATAGCAGAAGAAAAAGGGAAAAAGAGTTATCATCTATATTTAAAGATTATTATGCTCATGATTAACAAAGAAGACCTAAATACATATAAGGAAGCTATATCCTCCTGGGAATCAACTCATCAGAAGAATGCTATGATTGAAAAGTTAGATTTAATTAAGAATACAAAAAGGTTAATATTTAATAGTTAATTACAAAAGTGTACACCCAAAAACTCATAACTGATTATGAAGATATATTTTGTTATGTGTAAAATTTATGTCTATCCATATTATAATGGCCTTGGTTGCTTAATTAGATCTCAAATTATTTTAACGGTGTAAAAAACAACTTTTTTGAATGGAGAGTTGATAGAAGATATCTACATGGAGTTATTAGAGAGTTTCAAAGAAAAGGCTTTAGAGGATAAAATTTATAAATTGAATAAGTTTCTTTATGGTTTTAAACAATCTTCTAAATAATGGTGTTTAACTTTCCATAATTATGCTATGCTGGCAATTAGATATAAGGTTGGATAATCAAGTATATGTGTGAAAAATGTCAAGATAGTTTGATAGTACTATCATTATAAATGGAGGATGTACCATTGATAAGAAGAATAAAGAACAAATCATGTCTTTAAAAAAAAAAAACTAAAATGAAAGATATAGATCTAGCATCGTATGTGCTAGGCATTAGAATAACCAGGGATCAAAAATCTATATTATATCTTTAGATCAAAAAATTTATTCAGGAGATATATTTGAAAAAAATTACTTGAATAACTATAAACTAATTTCTTTACCAATATGTAATGTTGTGATCCTTGGAAGATCACAATGTCCAAAAATCGAAAGTAAATCTATAACAATAAAAGAAAAAAAAAGCTCCTTATACAAAAGTAATTAGGTTTTGTCAACTTTTATAGGTCAAACATATACATTTTATAATAAATTCATCTTAATTCAATTTTACTGAATCCTAGTAGAATCCAATTGAATTCTATTGCAAGATTGATTCCAAAAATGACATGATAATGATATTGGCCGCAATGAATACACAGTATAATAAACATGATACCTGAAGTAACATTATCTAAAATCCATCTCCTCCATGACTAAAAAGTTGACCTATGCATTTCTACTTTGTTAGGATGGTTAAAATCATGTATAATCTGTTTGGATTAGTCATTGGTCTAACTATTGACCAACAACTACCTCATATAGCTGCTGACTAATAGTTTTGGGGCCTAAGAATTATCATGCGACAAGGTCTATTTGAATTAGCTAGTCGAAACAAATAAAGCATATGGGGTAGTAACTATATCATAGTGAGCCCTAAAACACGGGCAAACAAATAATAATTTTTTAGATATATTTAAGATATTATAAAAATAAAATTATGTTTTAGATAATCTGATTTGTGAATTTATGTTTATTCAGATGTAGATTTTGGTGATGATTATGATGACTAAAAATTTGGCAGTGGTAAGATATTTTTATTTGAAGGAGGTGTGGTCTCATGGTCGAGTAGAAAACCAACTTGAGTTCTTAGACGCACAATGGAAGCTAAATATATTATTTATAATATGGCAGCCACTCAAATAATTTAAATTATACACTTTATTAAAAATTTAAAGATCAAATAATTAGTTTGCTCATAAATGTGTTTCTGTAATAATAAGGTTACAATAACAATGATAGAGAACAGCACTGACTACAAAACAATCACATTAACGTTAGCTATCATTTTGTTCAGGATAGAGAAGGGGATATTAAAGTTGATCATATGCCTTCTGAAGAAAGCTCGCCATTTGAAAGATTCCTGATTCCTGGAGTCTATTGGTGAAATAAGACTGACAAACACCTACGTGATCTGTACAACATGCTAAGCGCTACAGCCTACAGCCATTAAAAAATTTTAGGAGAAAATAATAATGGGTGAGTATGATCTCGCTTAATGTTAAGAGAATCACAATAAAATAAGAATTGACATTCCTAAGTATAAAATTTAGAAGATTTTTAATAAAATTTGATTAAGTGGCCGGGAGATGATACGTGTGGCATATGATATTTAAAATAGTTACACTTAATTTTTTGAGTAAATTAATTTGCAATGATACAGAAAGCTATCATCACTTAGCTGAGAGAAATTTTAATATAAATTTCAAAGGCTCACTTATTTTAGGGCCACGCTACCAATGTTGAAGCCTTTTCCGAGCTCAGCTGTCAGGCTGGGCCAAGTAAAGGCCCGAGCGTGACTGGAAAAAATTATTTTAGGCTTTAATCATTTTCATTCTTCGGTGCAGCAAGCACGTATTGATCATATTGATTAATTGCTTATGTATACCGATGCACGTATGGTATATGACAAAGCCTACATTGGGCCACTGCACATGTATCAGCATGCGCGAACGATCAATCCGCACGATCAACGTACACTTACTTTATCAGAGGAAAGTACAAAAAGACTTTTCCTAATTTTAAAATCAAATCGAACTCGGGGTCTAATGTGTGGGCCAACTCAAAGTTAGGACAGCCTGATGCCAGCCCGAGTCGAGATGGACTGTAGCCTGGCCCCGATCTACTTTTGGTCCTGCCTGTTGTTGAATCGGCCCGATGGCCTCCAGGCCAGCAGGAGTCCCTCCACCGTGAGTCCTGCCTTGTCCGGTATTTAGGAAAGTCTTAGTGCAGTGCAGCAAATGCGCACTAAGGACTTTGTACATCGCATTCAGTGCAACAAGTCCTATATGGACTGCACCGTCCCTTCTTATTAGTCCACATGCGTACCATACCCATTAAAAAATGTTAAGACAGCTTTATGACATCCCGATGAAAAAAATTACGATACTCCAGTTTTAAAATTACGACACTATAGTTATAAAATTATGACACTCGTTCAGAAAGCAAAAAAAAAATTACGATACCCTAGTTGTAAATTTATGACATTTTAGTTATAAAATTATGACACATATTTAAAAAAACGTGTCTGCACATAAATTCTAAAAAAAAAACGTATTAATGCACGTTAAAATTTAAGATGACATCCCAATTGTAAACTTATGGCTCGTAGTTATAAAATTAAGATACCCATTAAAAAAGTCAAAAAAAAATTACGACATCACAGTTGTAAATTTACGACACCGTAGACATCCACTCAGAAAACGTATCTGTACACAAATTTAAAAAAAGCTAAACAGGTATTAATGCACGTCACGTCAAATTTAAGATGACACCCCAGTTATAAACTTACTAGTTATAAAATTAAGACACCTATTCAGAAAGCCAAAAAATTATTAAGACACCCATTCAGAAAGCCAAAAAAATTATGACATCCCAGTTGTAAATTTATAATACCGTAGTTATAAAATTACGGCATCCATTCAGCCTATTCAAGTATACAGTTGCTTGTACATAAATTTTTTTTTAAAAACTGAATAGGTTAATATTAATGCATGTCACGTCAAAATTTAAGATGGTATTTATGTTCTATCAAGCCATGTAGAATTCATATGGACTAATAAGAAGGAACGGTATAATTTATGTAGGCATCACAACTATGTGCAAAAACTTTTCATCTTAATGATGATGTGTGTTCGCATGTGATAAGAGTAAAATTATTTTTTTGGTTTTAGCATGCAGCGCGTGTTAATTATCAGCTCTTGCTGCAACGCCGGATGCAGCAAGACTTTTCCCTATTATTTATTAGCTTGAGATTATATGCTCCATGTCCTTCCTCCTCTTGTTCAAATTAGACGGAACGAATCCATTCAGTTTCTGCGCGTTCGAATAGGCGGAAGACAAAGGTGTCGGGGAGGCATCTAAATGAAACGAGGACGAGGCGCCCGTCGCCCGGTGATGATAAAGGCGATGATGATGTTTCTATTAGCCACGTTAGGTACCGATGATGATGATGATGATGATGATGATGATGATGATGATGATCATGATGATGATGATGATGGCCTTGCTTTTTTTTTTTTTTTTTTTGTGATACGGACTATCATTAGTTTAATATGAATCAGCCTAGATATATTAGAGTATAAAATTTGCTGCAAAAGAGAAGGGCAGGGGTCGCCGGCTTCCAAATCCATGATCCAGCATGTTGGGCCACTGAAGTAGCCACCTAGTCCGCCGTCGAGTTGGCTTCACGGTAAATATGACGAATCTGAGCACAATCCACCTCCCGCAGCATAGTCCAACTATCCCAAAGAATCGGATTAGTAAAACCAGGAGAGCTATTCTCCTTCTTCAGCCAAGAAATGACCGATATGGAGTCACCCTCAATGAAGAGCCTTTGAGCATGAAGAGTCTGAGTGGCGTAAGAAATACCAGCCCAGGCCGCATAAAGCTTGGTCATGAGGACTGAAGAGCCGAGAGAACCAAAACCTCCCGCAGCCAATAAATCACCATGAGGACCATGGATAATAAAAGCAGAACCAGCAGCTCTACCATGAACACTCCCATCAAATTTGATTTTGACAAACCCTGGAGGGGGGGTCCCAGGAGATGAAAACCGTATGCTGGTTCGCTGCCAAAGCAGCATGAGAACCCCAGAGGCCAGAGTTGTCAGAACCAACACGGGCACAGTCTGCCACCAATAATCTAAAGATATCTTCCTCACAATCTTGTGAGGAGAAATAGCATCATCAGAGAAAATGAGCTGGTTCCTAGACAGCCAGATCTGATATGCTGTGGCAGCCCAAAGAGCTTTCTTCTGCTGGGATCCCTCCGAAGATCAAGAAGGAAAGAGGAGCGCAATGAGCCCGAGCCATCATGTCTGATAGAATAGCCAATCATATGCCAGACCCATCTAGCTCTGGGGCATGTAAAAATAACATGATCAGACGATTCCTCCTTCAGACTACATAAAAGACAGATCGGCTGAATAGGTAAACCTCTCTGCGAGAGAAGAACGCAGGTTGGAAGGCAGTCCCACAGAAGCTTCCAGATAAATAGCTGAACCCTGAATAATAGAAGCTTCCAAATCCACGCAGCATCCTCTGACCGCTGGGGCTGAGGCCTGAACAACTTCATCAGATCCCTAGAGGGGGCCTAGAGAGACAGGATCTTTGTTAGAGCCTGGAATCAGATAACGGCCAGGAGTAAAGGCATCCAGAGAATCCGCCTGAGATAGTTCGACACCAAAGAAACTCATCACGAGGAAATATGCCAGGCAGGGGATCAGCGGAAATCAAATCCTTAACGGGCATCAATACTAATAAAGAGGGCTATCGAGAGAGAGAAGCAAAGTCAGGTATTTGAATAACATCAATCGATAAAATCTTTAATTATTCATGAGATATTCTCTAAGATAGCCGACCATAATGATAAATCTTCCTTCAAAAAAGGAGCATCTTCGAGATGAAAAAATACGAGACGAACGATCAATAACCATACCTCGCACGCATAATGATGGCCTTACCTGCTATAAATTTCTTTCCTCAGTCTGTGACGACTCTGACCCTCCTCCATTGATTAACCCATTAATTAATTAATTAATCCATTAATTAATTAATTAATGGATCTATTGATTCAAAGTTTTACCATTATTCTATTCCTCGCTTCCGCTCGTTTGAATTTTGAAAAGCGAAGAGCAGCAGCCCTCCTTCCTGCCATCCGTCCTCCCCCTCTTCTTCTCCTGCTTCTCTCTCTCTCCCTTCCCACTCCCTGTTCCCACTGCTCTGCCGCCGTCCTCGGGGCCTCTTGATCTCCTGAGTCCTAATCGGTGGAATGCAAATCGTCTGGTTTCCAGGTGCGTGCCCACCCCCGTATCTTGTCTAGCTCCTCTTCGCCTTCGTCTTCTTGGCACGCTTTTTATGTTCGATAGATAGGTAGATGGATGGATGGATATCCTTTTCTCTTTCCTCGTACCTCCCTCTGGTGCGGGGATGCCCTTTTTTTTTGGCTACTCCTCTCCTCCGAAGGTGGAAGAAAAGGTTCCCTCCCTTCCCCGCCGGGTGTCTTTCTATCCGTCCCCACTTGCCGAAACCCTACCTTTTTCCGGTCGGAAGACATTTGCTTTGCTTATCTGTCTCGGTCGGTCAGCCATCTGAATAGGAAATCCCCCAGCAGCCTCCTTTTCCATTCCGCCGTCAGTCCTTCGTACTGACGCCTTCCCCACCCAAAACAACCAAAAGATTTTTCTTTTTTATCTTTTCTTTTCAAATCCCTATTTCATTTCATTTCTTCTCCAAATAATTCAAAGCAAGCGTCTTTTGCCTTCTTTATTGTCACTATTACAACTGCTACTACTATTATTTTTACTACTCCCCCACTCCGCAGGGTTCCATGAAGCAATCTTCATACTCGAGCCCGACATGTCTTCTAACTATCCTGATCTTAGCACATTATCGAGCGTGTCTGTTCTGTCCAAGAGGTTGCCAGTCCGAGGATTGATTGTTTTCCAGCATACTTGCACTTGCACTTGCACTTGCACTTCAAATTTTGGTCGTCTGCCGTTCTTCTGGGCCTGACTTGTATGGCATTCCTTCTTCATCTTATAGATGGTAGATTGTGTAGGCGATTTTGACATTCAGCGCGCAGGCATTGTTGCTCCGTAACAGAAGAAACGCGCGAGCCAACTATTATCCATGAACTTGTAAGTTTTGTACTGACCCTTGTTTTGATATGTCATGGGCTAGCCCTTATTTATTTATTTTCTATTGGACATGTATCGATACCTTTGACGCAGAAGAGGTTATCTCCCTGGATATTCCTTGATTTCTAAGAGAAGTCATGATCCGAATATTCAGATGGATTCTGTGAATGAGTCCAAGGACGCTCATCCCTCCATATCACAGGTCAGTTACAAGCTTGCAGAGATCAATTTTACTTGCCATTTTTTCTCTCTACAGAAAAACCATTTCATCAATCGGTTAATATATCAGGTAAAGATGAACCGAGGTGTACTGCACAACATAAAATAGATAGATGAAGGGGTGAATTCCTGGAGATTTTCCATCTTCTGTTTCTTGGACGCATGATGCGGGAATCATGCGTCGTCCAGGTGTCCAGAAGAATCTGGCATCGTTAGACATCTCTATGCAGAAGCAATGATGGAATATATCCTTCTTATTTGAATTTGAAAGTCATCCTATTACCTAGCTCGGACTATCACTGGACATAAATATAGCATGGACAAGTAGACGGAATCCTACTGGGAGATTAAGGTTAAACGTATCAATGCAGATCCAATGGTGGAACACCTAAACTAGATCCACGCGGTTAATCATGCCCTACAGCACCTAAATGGTTAGGTCCTAAGAATTTGAGTATTCTTCAACATTCCCTGCTTGTGCATCCAAGTGAAACAAAGCGGACAGTTTTATTGGAGTAATGGAATGCTTTGATCTGGTTTTATAGTTTAGAAGCATCCAAATCAGTTGAGTTAAGCTTTTATGCGTTTTGAGATGTCTAGATCATGATAAATGATTTGAATCCAAGTTCACATAAGTGACCTCCAGAACATTTTTTTTTTTTGGATATTTCGATTTTTTAATGTTGCACATCACAATCAGTGGCGTGCATCCTCAATCTTTCAGATGCCTTATTGACTTAACACTGATAGATTTGAATCTTTAAGTGCTATCAGTTGGATTTCAGCTCAATTCTCTTTGTGTGCATTTATTTATTTTTTCAGAAAAGTGCCTCATCTTTTCTTTACTCTGATGACTAATCGATTAACTTGATTACTTTTGCTTCATGACAAAATTGAAAACTCAAAACTTTAGACTATGGTCTGCATCCATAACCTTGCAATAAACCTGGATTCTCTGAGGAGCATATTAACTGAATTTGTGACAAAATTCAAAACTTTAGACTATGGACTGTATCCAGTAATTCTTAAAAAAAAAAAACATTGTGGTTGTAAGCTTACCATCACTTTTATTAGGCAAGCAATTCTATTGGAGGGGCTGGAGGTCTGAAGTCATGTGATAGAAAATTTTCTAAAGGTTATTGCAGAATCCAGCTTGAACAAGACGTAAGTGCATTTTATTCAACTGTTTCTTTATGCTTGTTTAGCCAACAAAATGGTGAAGGATGTTGTTTCATTTGCATGGCAAAGTGTTCTATCACATTGGACGATTTCATTTTTGGATTTTATGTGCTACTTTTGGAAACTTTCATTGATGATGGTCTTTTCTTGTGGTTCTAATGTTGGATTATTGAATATTGACCTGTTTTCTTTGTTTTTTTTGTCTTTTCCTGTTTTTTTCTGCCTTCACTTCTTGCTTTTCTAAAGGCTTTTACTCCATTTGTTTCATTTACCTCAATGAATGTTGGTGAGGTTTTAATATGTCATCCTCCTCCTCTTCTTCTTAGAGAATATTGATTGTGTCCACCAGCCTCACTTGTATGTGAATTGATTTCAAATTTGGTTCACAACCAGGGATTCACTTTCATAGCAACAGAAGTACATGACCGTTTTTTGCTGAAATTTTTACTATATCATACTGAATTCAAATTCCACACTCTTCTGGTATATTTTGAGCTACATTATTGAAATTTTTATGGCACATAGTTGTTCTTTTCGACATATCAAGTATTAGAGATTTCAAGAGTTCACATAGCGTTATACAGGCTTCTTCCTTGTTTTACATTAAACATGTGATATTAGGATTTTTTAACTTGAAAACATCCATTCTATTCTTTTCTAGCTGTTATTTTCTGTAATATCTTTTCCTGTACCATGGAGTATAAACCTAAGATGCTCTAGTTATGTAATTTTTAATTTGTAGAACCTGTGTAACATAATAAATATCATTATATTTCAGGTTCAAAGGCTGCAAAAATTGCTTCTTGAGGAGATGGAACTACACACCATCCTTGAAAATGCTGTGGAGCATGCTTCTGTAACTTTATCTGATTTATCATGCCTTCCAAGTGATGTAAGGCATTATCTTCTTGTTGTAATGACTATATATGGATAGTCGACTACAGAATCTAGTTTATGAAATTGGTTTTATCATATTATCTGAAGCTGAACATGTGTTTGTGCTAAATTCTGAAGTTTTATCTTGGTTTTCTGGGGACAAATTGCCCTGTTTCTTGTCGCTTACATTTTGAAATGCATGTTCGAGATCACCATTCATTTAAGCTCCCAGGAATGCCATTTGACAAGATCAATCATTTATCGTATCTATCAAAAATTATTTGGAAAGCCTGTTTTGACAATCAAGCACTGATACAAGTTTGCAGGAGGGCCTCCAGTCAATTTAGTCTCATTTTGTATGAAGGCCTTATTGTTTTTACTGTTATTTTGCAATAGCATGCATTATTACTTATCCACTACTCTCTCGAAGTTTCAATAGATGAGCATTTTGGCATACATCAAGGATCCTAAGTTATGGTTGTGGTCATGTGTTACCCCACATCAGATGAAAGATTGTTAACCACACAGGTTTGTGATGCACGTGCGGAACCATCAACTGATCTTTTCTTAACTAATCTGTTGTCACAGTGGTTCATCTTTTTCTTTTTATTCTGAAATGCTTTTAGATTTTTTTTCAGTTATCATCTTTTCACCACAGTTACTCTTACTCCATCTTTGATCTGAAACCATTTACTCACCAGAGCTGTTATTGACTGTTTTTGGACAATCCTAGCGCCATCTCAATAGGTTGCCTTCATTTTGACTTGCATTTTTGGTTGCATGAAATGCATTCATAATCATGCTCCCACGTTCCTTAATTTTTCATACAGCCATCTCAACATCATTGTTGTCATTGCGGTTAAGATAAGCACAAGTAGCTTTTACATCCATGTCAAGAAATATGAGGTGGTTGTAATTTTTAAGAAGTTCATTGGTGTGCAAAAATCATGTTGTTACATATCTTGC
This sequence comes from Calamus simplicifolius, assembly GCA_900491605.1. Taxonomy (NCBI): domain Eukaryota; kingdom Viridiplantae; phylum Streptophyta; class Magnoliopsida; order Arecales; family Arecaceae; genus Calamus; species Calamus simplicifolius. The sequence goes on along the minus strand of UESW01003988.1, from coordinate 795,746 downwards.
CTTTGCTCTACTTTTGTTATTAGTCTTTTTGGAACAACCCATTTGCTTTATTGTTATTTTTAGGTAGTCTTATTCACAAAATTGTACTTATCCTAAGCAAACAGTTCCCGAAGGATATCATAATCCTGGCATGCCCACTTTAACAAATCCTCATAAATATATATGTTAGGCCCTTTGTAAATCTCGTTATGAAAAACTTTTTCAATTCGAGCATACAATATCGATAGAGACACCTATATCTTCCTTGCTTTAGTTGGTTAGAGAAGTGACAAGCAAACTCAAGCACTGGATGTTGTGCTTCAGGAAAAGTTTGAGGCACGCATTTTCCTTTTACCTTGTTGGCTTGATAGACCGATTAAATTGATTGGCTTATATGGTGATTTCTATGGGCAAATCTGATTGACGTTCCATTATGATTTACTATATCTGTAAAATCCTCTTAATGCCATACTTTCTGGCAATAACCAGTCATTTTACTTTTGTTGACTATATACAGGCTCAGGAACTATTATCTAATATTGCAATGCTGGAGACCACAGTTTCAAAGCTTGAAGAAGAGATGATCTCTTTACATTTTCAGCTTATTCAAGAAAGAAATGAGCGAAGACTTGCTGAATATCGGCTCAAACAGTTACCTTCACAGCCCTGCTCATCTGCTCTGCTGAAAATATAAAAGAACAAGTATGTCGTTTTACTTCATTACATCTTCTTGACTTCTGTTTATCCTGACATTTGTACCATTAGGAGAACATCCCCCAGATTAAATTGCAATAGGGTTAAAAAGGCTTAATACATACTATGACACATACAATTCAAGCTACCATTGTTACTCATTGCTGATTAGGCTTGCGCTGCAGTTAAAGTAGACTGGCTATGAAATGATCCTAATTAATGAGCAAGTCTTTTGACAGAAGTTATGAACCATTCTTTGTTTTGCATTTAAGTCGGTATGGCTTTTCTAGCTCACAAAGTGCTGGCTTTTCTGTAATCTTAGTGTGGTTCTAAATCGGCTTCAGAAAAGAGATAATGGACAATGATCATGCCAGTGAGAAGAATTCCTGATTTTGTCTGGTGGTCTGTTTTTCAATTTAGGGATATCTAGTCCAACCCTTTTGCATTTTATACTAGATGGCAAATCATATAGCTGTATTTATTTTGATTCTTTTTTTTCCCTTTTCAGTTTAGAACTTTATAAGCAGTATTTAGAATTACTTTCCTCTATAAAGGAATTACCTTATTGAGAACAGTGTGAAAGACAATTAGGGGCTAGTACATTTGATTCATCTGGAGAGATTCTTTTGCAGGTTATAATCATACTGTTTCAGATTAAGCTATTGCCAAGTATTGGTCTTTTTAGTTTTTGTGGCGAACTTTTGCTTTATATATTTGCTTGTATACATTAATAAAATCCTAAAAAGTGAGCTATTGCTGGAATTCCTAATTACTTTAAAACAGTTAATAATAAATGTCCTAGCTGCTGCTGGTAGTAGTGAAAAAGGGTACCTGAAATGTAACTGGCAAAGTCTTTCAATTAGGAAGCAGGAAACAATCATAAAGAATATGGAAACATATGAAAATGAAATGGAAACCATAGAGGAACTGGTCACTGTTGGTTCATCATTTTCTTTTGTATTTATCAAATTTGACAGGTTTCCATACATTTGCTGAGAGTTCCTCTAGGTGCTTCGAATATGCTACCCATTTTGCTGAATATAGACTAAATCAGTTTCTAATTTTTGGGAAACCTTTTTTTCCGAAATTAATATAGCATTTGAGTTGTTAAGTGGTTTTCTTTGAAACATCTCTTCCATTTTATGTGTTTAAATGATTCTCAAGCTGCACATATAGGAATGCCATTCTCTGGAACATGTTTTTAAATATCATAGACACTCTCTTCTTAGTGATTCGAATTTATTAATATTGGCAAAAAATTTCATGATTGCAATCTCCAACTGTAAACTATGCATGCATTCCAATTGTGTGCATGCTTTCAAAATATGGCCTATAGTAATCAATGTTTACATCAGGATGCCACAGAAGACTTGCTTATGGAAGAAAAGGTTTCTCCAGTAGCCTTTCGGCATGTAGCTGCTGGAAGTTTAAAAAATCAGATTCTGATCCAAGGCCTTTGGAACCACCCTAATCGGCTTTCAGAGGAGATTGTCCGTTGTATGAAAAACATTTTTATTTCTTTAGCTGATTCTTCCATTTTATCCTCCAAATCCTCCTTACTGGAAATGTTGGCTCTGTGTCTCCTGTTGGACATCTTTCAAGTTCCTCATACCGGCAAGCCTTTGAACCATCAACCACTTTGTCATGGGTGGAGAGCCCTCAAGTTGGTTTGGAATGTAATAGCGAACTTTTAGCCATGGGAAGTATGTCTGATCCATACAAAGCTCATGGAAAATTAAGTTGGGCTGATATTGGAAACTATAGTTTAGCAACTGAAGTTTCATGGATGTCAGTGGGGAAAAAGCAACTTGAATATGCTGCTGGGGCACTTAGGAGATTCAGGTAAATTCTCATTTAGCATTTTTCTATTTAATTTTATCTGAAGCATTGTAGTTTTTGACTTTAGTTTCAAAGAGATGTTTTTTCTTCTTCTCTTTCGTTGTTATTTTAGAACAATTGTTAGCACCATGTAACTAGGCTGGAAAATTTAGTGTTTGAAAATGGTAGGTGCTGCCTTTCTGTATATAATAACTTTAACGGCCATATTTTTACCTTTTTAAGGCCTCATGCTTCAAGAACTTTTATAAGCAGTTTCTGAATATTTCATGCATTGATAAGCAAGTTATCTTGCTTTGCAGTACCTTTTCTTTTGGGTACTCAAATTCCTTTCTTATCATCCTTCTCAAATTTTTTCTTTAATTCTCTCATAGCCGCATAATTTTTTGCAAGCCATCTATTAAATTTTTTAAATTTTCCTTGCTGTATCCATATAATTCAAATTCAGTTATGGGTTTCTTGTTTGCATAATGTCTCATGATCATATAGTTGAATGGTATCTAGATAAGGTAGCCTGTTCTGAAATTCCAAATGAACTTGTATTCTTTTTATGGAATTGAAAATGCATGGTTATTTTTAATGCTTTGATTTTCCAAATAACTGCAAGACTTATTCTTCTTTCTACATGGAAGAGAAGATGTTGGCCTTCCATCCTTCCGATGTTAAATTAGTGCTTTCTTTATACAGCAGATGAAAATGAATTTTATCTCTGTTAGGATGATGTTTTAGTTTTATAAGATAAGTATACTGATGCCTTTATTGTTATAATTGACACATACTAATATCCTTTAAATCAACAACAGATCATTGATTGAGCAACTGGCAGAAGTAAACCCAATCCACCTTGATTGCAATGAGAAGATGGCGTTTTGGATCAACTTGTACAATGCGCTAATCATGCATGTATGTTGCTTGACTGTATATGATAACTTTTTAGCTTATTTACAGGACAGCAGCTCAAATGCTTAAAATTGAGGACTTAATTTGGAGATAATAGCACTTATGAACCATCATATTTATTATGTTCATGTGGTTTGCCATAGGCTTATCTAGCATATGGAGTTCCTAGGAGTGATATGAAGCTTTTCTCGCTAATGCAAAAGGTTTGTTGCTTAATACATTATGTGCCCTCTTCATTCCCTCCTTGTGAACTTATCATATTTGTTGCTATGATAAAACTTAAATAGTCTCTGATGAATCCTTGAACCCTCTTTTGCTGCTTGTTGATGCTTATTTTTTTCTGGAAATGCCACAACAACTAATGCATATGATAAGCCATCTATGAGGTCTTTGTGTCTTTCTTTCTTATGTTTCTGCAGGTTGTCAGCCTTATGCTTATTTTTCCATTTCCCTTCATTGCTTTTATAGCCCTTTTAGCAATCAGGTGGAAGCATGCATGACTTATGCCTGGCTTGCAAGCTTTGACATGTATAATATGTATTTCTGTCTTTCTTCATGCTTGGAGCTTGTTTCAATGGAGAAGTAGAAGACAACCTTAATATCACCTTTGGGCATTTATGGTGCTGATAGCATTGGAGAGGAAAATGACATGATTCTTAGCATGTTATGAATAAACGAGGCTGCTTCTTACATGATACATTCTTCAATACATCATGATTCACGGCTGCATTTTGAGGCTAATCATGCAACGATAGCTAGCACACTTTTCCCTCCTTTCTCTGACTTTATTTAAACTTTTTTAGTGCCTTTCCTATCATTTCATCGAACAGGCTTTCGGACCTGTCTGGCATCAAATTGCATTCCACCTTTATTGAGGCATTTTTTAAATATGTTCTTTTGCTAAATGTTCCCACCTGGCTTAGCTCTATTTATCTTCCCCTTTGTTTGTTTAAGAGAGACAAGATAACTGCAACAGCTGGAAGTAGAAATCCAGTTCTCATTCTTCATAAATTTTGAAGGGGGTAGCAATACATCTTGCTTCTTATGTGCATCATGCATGCTTGGCTCTAGTATTTCTGATCCTCAGTTAGGTCTGTCATGGAAAGGCTAGAGGAGTATATATTGCTAAACTGCTAATAGATGAACGGCTGACATATTGTGCAGGTAGCACTTATATTACTAAATGTAGCCAGATGAAAGACTTTAGGAAAGGTAGGCTTGATTCTCCAGTATTTTAAACTTCAGTGTGGGGACAACTGTCAGAAATATAATTATTAAATATGTACAAATTTTGCAAAATGAAGTAACAGCTAGGAAATCGATAGTTCTGCAGACTTTCCTCCAGATTCTGAATGCAAGCATCAGCGGATACATTTTTACTTTAATCTTTTAAAAAAATCTCCAGACTGAATAAACTAATCAGTATATCAATGGTGCTACGGCAGTACTGAAAAGAACGTCATATCCATTGATTTAGTGTTCATTTGATGAATCTAATTCTGCTATAGCATCCTTTTCATGTATGCTAGCTTCTGTGGAAGGGATTCTTTAATCACACGTGCACTCACATATATGAATTTGTTAGGCAAACATATGTTGATAAGCAGCGTCTGAATCTTCAAAATGAGCTGGCTTTCTATTCACCAACACTGCTACATTAACTATCAGGAAGGTGTGGCTATTCCTTTCATTGAGTGCCTTTACGGCATTAATAACTTACATCCTTTCTTTTAAATGCCTCTGTACTCATTAAAAATTATGCAAACAAAGCATGCATCTCTTATAAATCTGCTGTTTGTTCTTTTACTCAGATGGGTAAGGATGCCTGAAGGTTATTAGTCATTTTGCCAAAATATTTTAGACAAAAAGGCCTTATTTCATAAGTCTGCAATTTTTGAATTGTTGAAATGTCTAATGTTGCTGTTATATGTTCAATAATAGGCAGCATACACGGTTGGTGGGCACTCATTCAGTGCGGCTTGCATTGAGTATGTAATATTAAAGATGAAGCTGCCGGTCCACAGGCCACAAACTGTATGGAACTTGCCACTTTATGTGTATTATACTTGTTTTCTTCTGTTGATATGTGAGCTTTATCCGTACTCTTTTCATTCTCTTTCTAAGATTTAATAAATAATGTGGCTTTGTAATCTCAGGCTTTACTTCTTGCCCTCCAAAAGTTGAAGGTATCTGAGGAACAGAGAAAGTTCTCCATTGAGACATCTGAACCCCTTGTTGCATTTGCTCTGAGCTGCGGAACGTACTCTTCACCTGCGGTATTAATGTTGCCACTCTACATTACTTTAATCAATATCTGTTTTAAGGAATGGGTTTAGCTTGCTGCTTGGAGCGAGTGCCCAGAACTGGCAGTGAGCACCGCTGACTTTGAAGGTGATAGGAAGCTGCGCGCCTGTTCAGTTGGCATCCACCATGGATGTGATAGGCAGGGTGTGGTTCCAGCATCACAGGCAGGTGGCCCCAAATCATCATCTTTGGGGTATAACTGAGTCGAAATAGCTCACGAGTAGCTCGAAATCGATTCGAAAAATACTCGAAATCGATTCGCTGCTTATCGAGTTGTGCTCGAGCTACTCGAGTATATATCGAGTCGAGTTCGAGTATTAAAATACTCGGCTCGAAAAGCTCGCGAGCTTAATCGAGCTTAATTTTACTATTTTACCCTTATAACTATACATATTTACAATATTCTTAACTATATAAAATTTCTTTAAATTTTTAGTTGAAAACATATTTTATTTTAATTTAAAAATTATTTTTTAAATTTTTACATAAAAATTTGAGTCGAGTTGAGTCGAGCTCGAGTATATCAAGTATTTCATCGAGCTCCAGTTTGAGTTCTAAATAAGAAACTCGATCGAGCTCGAGTCGAGTTTTGAGCTTCAAATTTTAGGATCGAGTCAAACTCGAGCTTGGCACTGTATTGACTCGACTCGGCTCGATTACACCCCTACACCATCTAAAATTTGGTTGTGGTCCCCATGGGTAGTGAAGCAAAGTGGCCCCAAGTCACCATCTAAAATTCGGTTGTGGTGCCCCTGGGTAGGAAGCAAACCCTGTTTATAAGTGCCTTCTATACTGATTGACACAATATTAAGCACTCTTGGTAACACAGGTGATCAATTATTAGGCAGCTGATCAAATTTTATCTAATCAAAGATTTTCATCTTGGAGATCTGTTGATAATCTACTACCAAACTATAGTGGCAAGGAAGGAAAAAAAAAAAATTCATATACTTTGCTGCTGGCTCAAAACAATTTGCATTTTTAGCAGTTCCTGATTTGGTGCAGGGTTGTCGATGTGGTTGTTATTAATGCTAACAAAAAGTTATTTTCACTGATTGTCAAAAGCCAATCTCGCAGAAAAACTTGTTGTCCTATATGCTCCTAGCCATTCATCTAAACAGAATGAATGACCATGCTGCGACCGGACCATATTTGAATTTTATGTGGCAATTGTAACATTAAGTAATGAATTCAGGATTTTCAGTTTGTTCTTTTTAATCGTGCTAAAAGGCTTCCAGTGTACTACTGCTTATCAAATTCTGAATTGAGAAAATGAATTCATGTGATCTCAGTGATTTTGCATTATGTTACTCTGAAAATGACAGAGACTTGAATCTGCAGGTAAAGACTTACAGCCCCATGAATGTAAGGGAGCAGCTCCAGGAGGCTCAGCGTGACTTTGTTCGAGCATCAGTTGGAGTCAGTAGGAAAGGGAAGCTTCTGGTTCCAAAGATGCTTCACTGTTTTGCCCGAGGATTTGTTGACGATGCCCACCTAGCAGTCTGGATATCTCATTTCCTTCCTCAGCAACAAGAAGCCTTTGTTGAACAATGTATATCACGGAGGCGGCAGAGCTTCCTTGGATCCCGAAATTGTGGCATCATCCCCTTTGATTCTCGATTTCGCTACCTTTTCCTTCCTGAAAAACTGCCATGATGTTTCCTTTTCAACAGCCCATTTCTTATGATGAAGCTAGACAGTTTCAGATGAAGGATAATTCTAGCCGACCCAATCCTGAACAGAACTGCTTGAGTTTTTCACTGTGATTTGAATGCCGATTCCATTCTCCAAGAACTATTTCCCTATTCTGTTTGGCTAATGCTTTTGTTGGTCTTCTTCTTGTAGACCTTGTTACTTGTAAGTGGATAAGTGGGCATCTCAAGTGCAAAAACATAGTAAGTGCAACAGCCTAGATTGACAAGGAGAATGTGGATCCAGTTGTTCCAGGGGCCAGAATGTCTCCACAAGGGACTTGTACCTGTGTTTTAGATCGGAAATGATGCATCTTTTAGATGAGCTTTAATTCCTAACAAAGGGTTATTTCCTTCCCTTCATTTCAAATTAATGGTTGAGTGTCTTTTTGGTCTAGCTGTTTGCGGAATTTGATCAAAGTTATATTCCTTTTGTTTATTTAAAAATAACTCGAAAGAACTTATCATGTTTTTGGATGCATCAACTTGAAACCCATTTTAGAACCAAAAAGCGACATGAATCCATCAAACGGTTTCTTTCATTAATATAAGAAAGTTATTTTAAATCTTAATTGTGGTGTTGAGTGTTCACGATCAAATACTATTCTTACACCCTGGGAATGGCAAAATATCTCTACCAATCTGTAGCCTCGAGAGGGGAGAAAAATTCAAGATTTTCAAAAATTTTTTTTTTTTGGGCTTCTGAAATGGCTGAAGTAGATCTGCATAACGATGGTAGTATTCTATATTTATATTAATGAAAGTTGGTGGAATCGAGAATTGGTATGGAATTGATGGTGCATCGATAGTTGACAGATTGGTACGCTATTTTTATTATTTAAATTATTTAAGTATTTATTTATTTAATTTTTTTTTCATAAAAATAAAAATATTATCTATTTAAATTTAATAAAAAAATTTAAAAAATTTAGATTTTTAAAGAATAAAAGGTTTGGCAAAATGACCCGAACTCTGGAGCAAGTGAAGCACACGTAAAGTTTGGCGTAACGACAAGTTCTGGTCCAATCATTGGCTGCAATATATCTTTTTGTTTTCTAGGATGCAAATAAAATGCGCACCGATTTGGATGGTTGATAATCAATATATTAGCCAGTTGGCACAGAGCGGTCTGACAGAAGAAATACTAAAAGTGCAGCCAATAATCAATCAATGCCATCCGGCCGGCCAAAATAGTGAAAGTCATTTGTTCGGTATATATATTGGAAAATGAAACATTCATCACCTTGTTATATTCTGGCACCGTGCAGAAGGAGGAAACTATTTCCTGTACTGTGTTGCAAACTGAACAGAACCAGGTATTTTTATTTATTTATTCAGGGTCCATCCTCTCCATCCTTGATCCGGTTACAGATGTCCGAGCACTCTGCCAAGCTGATCGATGAAAGAAGTCCAGTTAATCTAAGCGTCGTCGAGTTTAAAAAAAAAAAAAAAAATGAATGCAGAGCACGTTGGATGATGAAAGCTTACTGACAGAATACATATATTGTACAAAAAATGACAACTTAAATATGAAGAACATTTCGGATGATAAAACCTTACCAATATTGGCGACTGCGGAATCCTTGCTTGAAAACCACAATAGGCCTGCGCATGGAATATCATCAAGAGCTCATTATTTAAAAAATTTAGACCGTCATCCAACATGAGAATTCGATTGTAGAATTCCATTAAATTTCATTAAATCTTTGACCCGGCCGGGAGGGGGCAAAAGTAGATTAGATTACATGCATGACAGCTCGAGTCGTCCAAGTATTTAATTCATAGCGATGAAGCCAACCCATGATTACTGGGTTTTCTTTAATGGTTGGTTATACGTGTTCTACGACTGGTTTTCATTCAATGGGCGACTCGAGGCTTACCGTCTCCAAAGCACTGATGCAGTCAGTCCATAAAGATGGTGATGACAGATCCAAATACAGATGCCGGAGAGTAGCATGTTCTTCGTGTATAATTTAACAGCACAACTATGGGCCTGATTGAGTTGGCGTAGTGATAGATATTCTCGATCAGAAACCACTTATTACAAAAATAATAAAAAATCCCACAAAATAAATCCGTAAATAAATTTTCAAAAATAGCAAAACAAAGGAGGATTAAGGTGGTGTAGGAGGTATGGCAAGCTTCTCTCTACATCCTCCTCCTTTTTTTTCTTAAAAAAAAAAAATATCATCAAACATATATAATGCTGCAAAGAAAAAGGGTCATGCCAAAATTTAGGATTTGTTATAAGCTTGCAATATGTTGTAAGTTTAAGGATAATATATTTATATCAGCTAAAATATTAATTTTTTATTAATTTTTTTAGAATTAAAAATATGTTTTCAAATTGAAAGTTAATAAAAATATACAATTTTAAAAAATGATTGTAAAATTAGAAACATGACTAGGGATATACAGCCTACTTTCTATCCCAATTTCTTCTCAATTTGTTGAAATTTAAATATATTTATTAATTTTATAATCTTAATCTAAATTTTTAATAAATTTAAAAATTAATGATGATCGACACATGTTTGAAGGTTAGAAAATATATGTGTAGCACCTTCAGTTAAGTTCACTATACACTATGACTTAAACTAAAGTGTATTAAGGAGGAAGTAGAGCTAAAGTATGTCGATCTACTCTATAATGACTTCATCCAAGATGCATATGATCTAATGATTGGATGGCTTATGGGCTAACCGCAGGAGTAGGAGTTAGATTTGGATGAGCTTGAATCGCCTTCTCAACTATTGAAAGATATCATCAGGAAGCCTAGGGTAGACTTTGGAAGATGGGTCAAGAAACAATGCCTATAACACCGAGGTCAGAAGGCGGCTTGCTATAATCAGAGGACTTCATGCTTGAGACATCCTTTCAGAGTTTTGAGAGGAATCTGCTAGGGAGAGGCCATTGTTGCACTTATTTCAGTTAGGATAGTAAGGTTTGATCAAGTCACTCAGTAGAGTCAGGCAGCAAGAGACAAGAAGGGGAAGAGAGCAGTAGCTTTCTAGACTAGTAAGAAGAGGGAGAGTGAAAGAGTCGGTGCGTTCAGATTTAGAGGCATAGGATGCATCAGGTGACTAGCTTCCCAAATTGTTCCATAAGAGGAATGATGAGGATGATGGTTCGAATAATTACAAGGAATCAAATGGTTAGCAAGCTACACAAGAGATAGTCTCATAGTGCTCGATTCATCGATGAGTCTCAATATACTTATGCAACACAAGATAGGGATCACAGGATATGATTTGGACTCCATGAGAAGGTTATTACTTATAAGAGATAGGGCCTCTAAGGTCATTGTAAAGTCGATGTAGATAATTTGATATATAAAGTAAGATCTTTGAATATATTGACTCAGAATCTTATACCAAATCCTATTACATGCTGGCTAGTTATAACCCTCATCATTAAGGATATGGATATGGACATCCTTCATCTAATACATTATTATATGGATTTCTTACATCTAAGGCCTCGAGCAGGTACTATATTTCAGTACCATGACCTTATAATGCTTGCTTGGATTTTTGCCAGCATGATCTTTGTATAGTCGACTAGTATCTCATGGCACATCAGAAACAAGATAATGATGAATGAAGAAGAGCTAAACATGGTGATTTAGTCAAGTAGACCTGTAATGTTCATAAGAGTTGAAATAGCATCTTCAGTCTAAACTACGAGCAAAACTCTAATGTCTATGAGTGGCATATATACTTTACCAGGTATTAGACATCAATGTCCTCCTATGTGAAATTCTAGATATATTAATTCTAAAGGGTTGTGTGGTGCTCTACTTGTGTTTGAAAAAAAAGGACTAGAGAATATTGTGTTTATTAACATATCCAAACAGTGCTTATACGGAATCTTTATTGATAGGATGCACAAATTATGGATCCTAGCGGCTATGTATGCAAGTACAAATGGTATGAATAGAAGATTATTGGAGATTGAATTGAATAGTATTATTGCATTAAACTACTCTATTGTTGTGATTGGGGATTTCAATTGTATTCTCTCTTAAGCAAAGAAAAGGGGTGGCCTTTCCTTTTAAAACCTAAAAAAGTAGGAAATTTCAAGATTTTTACTGCAAAAGGGATCGATTGACCTTAGCTTCACTAAGATGAGATACATTTGGTTCGACAACAGGGATGGTGATGCTCAACCATAGGAGCATTGAACATGGTCATAGCTTGTGAAAGTTGGTTGCAACATTTCCTTGAGGCTTTTGTTTGACATTTAATTAGAGTGGGCTCTAACCATTGCCCTATTCTACTCTCTTTTGAAAAACATGGTATAGAACCGACTCTTTTTAGATTTGAGAATTGGTGTTTACAATTACCAGCATTCTATCCTATAGTTCAACATACTTGGAACTCAGTGACTTATGACTCCCCAATTTTGAACATAGCAAGAAAATTAAGGAGGACAAAATTAGCTCTAAAATCATGAAGCGAGAATAGTGTGAGAGATATCTTTGAGCAGCTAGCATAGGTAGAGAAGAAAATTAAAGAATTGCAAGACTTAAAGTATATTTTTGATGGTTTGAATTCTACTAATGTAGGCAGAAGATTAAGTTTTATCATAAGTTACTAACAATCCATGATATATTTTTAAAAATATAGATTCAAGTTGCACTGACCTTGATTAGGGGATTAGAATACCATATTCTCCTATAATTCTACTATCATTAGGAGGCGGAGGAATAAAATAAGAGAGATTGAAAATGGTAATGGGTACTCTATTTTGAAGAGGATGGCATTAGAAGGGTGATTTAGGATTATTTTGTACAAAGATGAGTATCTCCTATAAACTATGCTACTCCCAACCTTCCTGTAATGATGCGATGATTATCTAAGGAGCAGTGTATGTTAGAAAGGAGGGCCATAGATGATGAGATTTGAGAAGCCCTCAAGTCCATGATTGCTGATAAAGCTTCAGGTCTTAATAGGCTTCTCCTAGGTTTCTTCAAAAGGTTCTATCCATTTATAAAGAAGGATGTGTGCGTAGCAGGACATCACTTCCTCAATCACGAGTAAATGCCTAGAGCTTGGAAGGCTACCTTTGTAACACCCTTATACCAAAATGCCAGAACCCTAGGACTTTATCTCAGTTTTGGCCCATTAATCTTTGCAATTCTATATATAAGATTATTGCTAAGATGTTTGCTAATAGGATTTGAGGGGATCTTCCATCTTTTATATTTGAGAAGCAAGCTATTTTTGTGAGGGAAAGAAGTATTTCTGAAGGCATAGGAAGCTATTCATTAGCTACTGGAAGCCCTTACGACCAGACCCATAATGGTTGTAAAATTGGATATGGAGAGGGCCTATAATAGGGTAAGTTAGAGTTATCTTACAGCCGTGTTACATTATTTTTACTTTTTATCAAGAATGATAAGATAGATAAGCAGTTACATCATAAAGTGGCCCATTCTCATAAATGGGCCACTTTATGATTCTTTCAAATCTAGAATGAGGCTGCATTAAGGTGCCATCTTTTTCCCTATTTATTCATTCTTTGTGTAGAGATGATGATGAAGAGAATTTATGAGGCAGTATTAGCAAATAAAATTAGTGGTTATATTTTTGAAAGGAAAGTAATTCCAATTAGTTACCATAAATGTTTGCAGATGATTGCCTTTTATTGTTTAAGGTAAAGAAGAGGGACTGCAATGCTTCCAAGAAAATCTTAGAAGAGTATTGCAGACAATCTGGCGAGTCAGTTAACCTTAAAAAATCTATGATATAATCTAGTCCTACCATTCTTCTAAAAGGCTACCAAACTACTTTAGGTTTTGGGAGCGAGGTAAAATCAATCTTTAACGGTTCCAAGCTACAGGCTTAGGAGGTTTAGTCTTTAAAGATAGAATTTTTGTTAATTTGATGGCAAGACAATGAAGGTTTTTATCTCTTCCGGAAAGGATTACCCTCATCAAGTCGGTTCTCTCTTTAATTTCTATTCATGTTATCTCAAATGCTGTGGTTTCTAAGAGTTTTCTAGCTTGATTTGGTTGGACAACTTGAAGCTTCTTATGGGCCATGAGAACAATAAGAGATCCTTACATACTATTACATGGGAAGTTATTCATTAACTAAAAGAGAAGTGTGGCTCAGGGATTCTAAATGTCACTACCTTATGAGAAGCTCTGTTGGGTTGCTTAGTAGGAAGGTTGTTTCTTAACCTTTCTTGTTTTTGTACTAAAGTCTTATTTGAAAGTACAAATTTATTGGTGATTGGTTTTCTTACTCTCTCCCTATCAATGCTTTTTCTTTATGAAAGGATATTTGTAGAGTTGCTCCTACTTGATTTAGAAATCTCTTATAGTCCATGAGATGAGCAAAGCTATTAGTGTAATGATCTAGCCTTAGTTTTTTGTCATCACTCTAAATAGAAGACTAATGGCTTTCAGAATGGATGCTCTTGAATCACTTTCAATAGTAAAGGATCTAATAGTTGCTCCAGGAGTTTACAATTAGAGTATGTCGAAGTATTGTCTTCCCCACTAGCATTGTGGAGGAAATCATTAATGTTTCTATTTATGGTAATGGCTAGAGGGATATATTATGCAAGAGCAATGGTTACAAAGCTAATATTCTATTGGGTGATATTGTTACTTTCCTATAAGAAGGCCATGGTAATCATTTGCAACATGAAGCTATAAAAATTTAAAAGTGGAGATGTTAGGAACGCGTTTTATTTTTCTATGGAAGTATGGCCAAATGGACATTAACTTTTACTTTGCTGGCCTATTTGTTCCCAAATGCTTCTCCTATATGTCATAGATGGGGGAGGAAGGTTGAATCAGCTTATCGTCTTTTCTTCAAATATGATGGATCAATGTAAGTATGGTTTCTAATGCGGCATCACAATGTTTCAGCTCTATCATTCAATCAGCAATCTTGGGTTTCTTTTTTTAGAGATTACATAATTATGAGATGCAGGTGATACAGACCCTTATTTGTTAATACTTATAATAGATCTAGAAAGCAAAGAATGATTTTTATTTCCATGGCAAGTTATTTAATCCAATTTGGGTAGTTTGACAAGCAATGGGCAATGGAAATGAATATTTTAACTGGATAGGATTATACAGAATATACGTCCTATTCCCTCAAATACTCTTTTGTAGATCACTATGACCTATCCTAAATATGTCTCTTAAGTATCCTCTTCAGTACTGGGTTTTTAAAGATCAATTTTGATGGCTCAGTTAATTAGGATGGAGCTGGGGCGGGTATACCTATCCAGGACTACTATGGTTAATTACTATAAGCCTCAGCTATCCTTATTCATCTCAGTTTGTCCCTATTGCTGAGTTAACTAGAGCTTCGTATGGAGTGAAGGTTGCTCTCTAAAAATTTCAAAACATCCCATCTAGTCTTGAAAGGGGATTTGGCAATGGTGATCCCTTGGCTGGGGGGAAAGACAATCTGTATCAATATCTTCAGTTACAGGATTTGCTAGTTACCATCCCTTCGATTGCTTACTTTGCTTGTCAACATATTTATAGGAAGGCAAATCAAGTGGCTGACTATCAGATGAATTAGAATATGCAATAAATTAAGAGAATGCAGAAGCTGGTTTACAAATATGCCAAATATAATCATCTTTTTAAGTTAGTTTGAGTTAATGCTCAAATTATAGCTTGCTTGAGGACTTAGCCCTCCTATTTCTTACTCAAAAAAGAATCTTACTTACAAGCAATATAAAAATATATGCCAAGATTGATATTAATCAGGGATCACCGGTAACAACAGAGGTGCTTGCGTTTAACGAGAGTTTTGTTTTTTTTTTTTTAAATCATTTTCTAGAGATTGAAGCAATGATAAATAATTTTACCTCCTCAAGTTAAGAGGACCTTCACCAGGTGAGCCGGCGCCGCCTCGGATGCAAGTGCTGACACACTTGATCGTGCAGGACTCTGCCTTGGTCGATTTGGGCCGCTGTATTCTCGCCTGCTCGCCGTCAATCCTGCCAGCAAATGTTTTGCCATTGAAATTATACACACATAACTGCTATGCTAGGATTTAAGGCGAAATTAAAGATCCATCCCGAAGCAGTGCAAGGGCAATCCGTCTCACCGGAAAGCGTCTGGGGCACGTCCAGGAGGGTCTCCGGAGACTGAAGGGCGGACGATGAGAAGATGACTGCCGCCGCAAGCAGAGCCGGTGCGGAATTGCTGTAGCAGCCCGATCGTCTTAGTGTCTCCAGCCTTCTTTTTCTGCTGCTGCTGCTGTTGACGCGGGGAAGAAGCATCAGCGAGTAACAATGCTGGTTGCCGCCGCCGCTGCTGCTAATAGGGGTATTTCCCAGCAACAATAAGGATGCCATCTAATTTCTTTCTTCTTTCTTTTCCGCTGGCTGGTCGGTTAGTTTTCTCGATTGGCTCCCTCTCATGATCCCATCCACCCACCCTCCAGTCTGCGAAGCCTAACAACATTCGCTCCCCTCCCGTCTCCCTTTTCCCTCCACTGCTTCGCTGGGTGGTTGCGGTGATCCGCCTTATCCGTTAGCCGGCAGCATATTGGACGGTCTGATGAGGCAGCCCGTAGGCCATAACGCAGGCCAACCATCCTGATTCCATCAATCACAAACGACTAAACAAATTTGATCTTCGAACCGTTGGATGCAGATGATCACCCACTTGGCATGACGATATGACATGTGGTATATATATATATATCGCAATGCTTGGAAAAAAGATCGATCAACCGATCGGTCTACAAGCAGCAGGGCGGGCGAGCGAGAATATCAAGAAGCGCGGCACTGAGATTTGGGGTTTTTTTTCGAGCCCGTCCATAGTCTATACCCGACAGCAGCAGTGGAGCCGGATGATTGGATCCAAGGCGAAAGAGATCCTTTCTCATCATCATTCTCTCTTCTTTGATCCTTCTTCCCTTGTCGGATTTGTTTCTTTCTCTCTTTATTGATGATAACAAAGAAGAAAAAAACCTAAAAAAATCGTCGGCATAATATTGGAGGTAAAGGAGGAAAGGTGGTCCGCGACCGAGAGGAGGCGGCGGAGCGATGATGAATCGAAGGAAAGAACCCTGTAGGAATTTTCAGCGCGGCAGGTACTACTCTTTCGCTCTCTAGCGAATCTTAACATAATTTTTTCCGTCTCCTGAGGCGAAAAAAAAAAGAGAGAAAAAAATTAGTCCCAATTCATTTATTAGGGTAGCAACGGATACGACGAGGTAAATGGTGATGGAAATCACATTACCTGGGGATGTTTGTCAACCGCGATAGGATACCCAGGTCCTTCCCATCACATTACCTGGAGCCCTAATTGTCTCTTCCAGGCATGCGGGAGAAAGGGAAATGCGATGTGGAAGATGGCGTTGCCAAGATCAACCGCTTAACGAGGGAGAAGCTTTGCACCCTGCTGACTTGGGAGATTTCGGAATGCCGCATGACATTGTTGTTTGTTTGAACCACGTGGTATTTTGTAACTTCTCTTTTCCCTTGAGAAAATTCGTTTGCAATTTTCAAGGTTTTTCTTGATGCAAACTTTACTTTACTGAGAGAGAGAGAGAGAGAGAGAGAGAGAGAGAGAGAGAGAGTATGGGGGAGGGTGCAGGTAAGGGGAGGATAGGTTGTCAAGGTTTGAAAGATTAAGTGCTCTGAGGACATAGGCAGTCCATTTATTACCTGCAGGGATGCAATGGCTCTTTAGGACTTGTGCAAGCAAAGATTGTATGCCTCCAATAATAATAATAATAATAGTAATAATAATAATACAAAAAGAAAGTAGAGGAGAAAGATAAAGAAAACCCTCGATTCCACTTTGAATTAGGTCAGGAAACATGGTATAGTGAGCCATGACCATGAGGCCATGGCAGGGTTAAATCAACTCTGGACCAGCCACTTACTAGGTTGATATGGTGCATCAAGCTGATCTGAGCTTAACTTGGCTGATTACTGGGTGATGTAGTTGGATCTCACTTTTTTTTTTTTTAATGCTTGATTTTTCTACTTTGGTTTTGAGATGAGTTTCAACAGGTTTTTGACAGCAGCTTGTTATGGGCTGCTTGAAAGCAAAGATGTTCAACATTCAAACTTTTCCTTGTGTGGTGCACAATCCTTTTGTACTGTATTATGGGCTGCACAATACTCGAAGAGTGCTGACTCTAGAAGGGTAAATTAGTAGATACAGGGGAAGAATATATTAGTAGGCACAGGGAGTGCCAGCATAAATGTTTTTCATGATATATGATTGCTCCAAAAATTACAAACATAAGAATATTAAGCCGGCTAGTGCTAAGAAACTTTGCTTTTTGTTCTTCTTTTGTTGGTGAATGAGCCCCTTCCTTAAACTGACAGGTAAAATTTAAATTTGCATTAATTCCAAATTTCAAATTAAATCCTGTCATTTTTTGTCATCCATGGTTCTTATTGGCTGGATCAAGATGATAGCATCCACCAGATTTAAGACTTTATTGTTTGCTGTTAGGTAGATATAATCTAGTGGCAGTGGGACTACAGCAATTTTAATTGACTTGCATATTATTTCCTGAATTACCTATTGTTTTTCCTCACTCTGTTAGCAGGACTTTTTGGATTTTTGCTGTATAAACTTCCTCAGAAAATCGCGGCATGAATAGTAATTTCTTTTTCCTATTTAACACTGCCAATACTTGTCCCAAGTGCATGTGAAAAAGGTGGAGGCTTGCTGTTAGGCTAACAACTAATTGTGAATAGCATGTCAAACTGAAAATATTTGATGTTTGAGATCAGCAAGAATGAAACCAAACTCAAATATTAGGAACTATATTGGTGATATGGGAATCACGCTGATGAACATATGGTCCGATTGCATGGTCAAGTGCAACAAAATATGAGGAGTTCCTGAGAAGAAGAGAGCTTAGTTTGGTGTGAAAGTTTGAGAAAGAGAAAGGAAGATTCTAGATATCATAGGTGAGAGATGTGCAAAAGTATACAGAAAGATATGGATAGCAAAGTACATAGGTCTTGACAGTGATGAAGAAGTATTTCTGGTGGAGGCCAAATGGTAGATGTAAAGCCTGTAGGTTTGATTCTTATTTATTTTTTATTTTTCATAACTAGAATATTGGTACCTACTGATGTATGGCTTGAAAGGGAAAAAAAAGTACTTTATGATATGTAGAAATAAAAATGCTTGTGATATCTGTATTGCATTAGATAAGAATTTTGGTTATTTGTGTATATTTGATCTCATGAAATGATAACTTTCTTTTAAAAATAAAAGAAGATATTATTATTAATTTGAAAATGATAAACAGGACATGGTATTTGCATTCATAAATATAAAAAAATATTAAATAAATAAGATTTAGTGAACAGTTAAAAAGTAGGTAGAAGTTAAATCTAAAGTTTTTTTTAAAAAAAATTAAAGACTAAACTTGTATGTGTATAATAAATTGAAACTAACATATGCGCTAAATTACATGTGGATTATTAAAATGGAGAAGGGAAGAGAGAAAAAAAAGTGCAACCAAAAGTCTCCAAACGATCCAAAAATATTACATGAGATCATCCATTTGATCTCATCTTTTTTCATAAAAATTATTGGAGCTGTGGATCATGTGGTGATTGCGAGGATATTATCCTCTTAGTTATTCTATAATTTTGTTCTGTTAGGTTGCATGATCTATTAGGTTCTCAGATAATATTTTGAGAGTGGAGCGGATATTTTCTTAGAGAAAAATCGATCTTCATGGAAGTTTCTTTTCAGATTCCTTACATTCTGACATCCTGATTTGGTTCATGCATTCAAAATCATTGATTTTTTTTTAAACAATGGTTAGGATTAATTTAACAAAACTGGTATGTTGTATTTTAAAAACTATTCTGTGGAGTATCTTGCTAATGGAAACAAAGTCCTGTTATGAGTAGAGTCCATATTTGAATTAGGAGACTAATTTTGTAGCTTCAGTGATTAACATTAACTAAAAAAAAAAAAAGAAATCAAAGGTTGTTATTTCCTCTAAACAGAAAAATTATCGGTACTTTTATATACAGTACAGATATATATTTGATTCTTGTTGTTAGTATTATTGTAGTATTTACTTTCATGTGAATGTCTTTGCCTCTGCTTTCTGCTCCTAACAAAGCATTTATTACATGCTTATCCATTTAAGTTGAAATTTGTAGCCTTTGGATTCTTTAAGGAATTCATGCTATTCATGTCCTGTATCCAGCTGTCAATATGGGGATCGTTGCAAGTTTCTGCATGTAGCTCCACAGCAATCAAAACCCAATACTTTTGGATTTGGTGCTCAAGGTACTTGGCAGTTGGCGCAAACCAACCAACAACAAAAGCCTAATCCTTTTGGATTTGGGGTATTAAACAACTCACAGTTAAAAGGTGGATCAAATTTTGGTGCCAGAAATCAGGGCTCATCCAAGGTTGGTAATACTTTATTCTGACAGAAGAAGTTTGATTTGCCATAGCAAGGACACTTTTTGTTACAATTCAGTTTATTCAGTCTGTTCTATATTGTCATTTGACATTTTTTGCCCCCTCTTAAGTTTGGCAGCCAAGCTCTATTAATCTCTATACTGATCTATACTTTCTCATAAAAATATCTTATATTGTTAATATCTGGATCAGCCATTTGAAAATAAGTGGACACGGTCCTCCTCCATAGCGACAACAACATCAGCTTCTTCTCAGCAGAATGATACCCAGCCTCAAGCTGCTATTCATAAGTGAGTTTCTATGCCAGCATGTCGAATATTTTCTAAAGCTACTGTTTTTTTTTTCCCTCTTCTTTTTATTTCCTCAAGCAACTGTGTCTGTTATTATTCTTCCTTTTCTTTAAACCTTTGAGCAGGTCGCAAAATGGCCTACTGAATGAACTTTTGTTGATCCTATAGATGTACGGATCCTGAGTCATGCAAACGCCAAATTGCAGAAGATTTTAAGAACGAGGCACCTCTTTGGAAGCTTACCTGTTATGGTCACCGCAAAAAGTAAGCCAGGCATTTTATATATTCTGTATTTTATGCTAATTAGTTGTGTTTAATGTGCTTAATTTGGGGCAAGCTTTGTGTGTTTTATATCCTGCTCCTCCATTTTTTCCTTCAGCAGTAGAGTTCATGATAATTATGACCAAAGTATAATGTACGAAGCTTCAATTTTTGGTGTTGTTTTCTGATGCGGATGGTGATCTTGAATTGCATTCCCTGCCTGAACTATGAATTCGTTTCTGTTTTCAGTGGTCCTTGTGATATTGATGGTGACATAAGCTTTGAAGAACTGCGGGCGGTGGCATATGAGGATGCTAGACGAGGTTTAAATTTACAGGCAATTGTAAGCACTCCAACTCTTTTGTGTGTGTTTTCCCTTTTCTTTTAGAGAGGTAACTCGGGTTGACTAGAGCAAGATAATGTTTGACTGACAACAGATTTAGTTAACTAGCCATCATTCTTGACTTTTGGTAATGGGTAGGTAAGATTATGCAGATCATGTGCTTGAAGAACCCATCATTTCCATTGTACAGGTTGAAAGAGAAAGGAACTTACTCAATTCCAAGTTAATTGAGTTGATAATTTGCTCCGAAATCCCTATGTATTGCAAAATCCTATTTCTTCTGGGACAAGCCTGTTTCCGGTAACCAACAGCAGTGCATCGTTAGCAGCTGATCCAAGTAATGCACCACCAGCATTTTCAAGTTTTAGTCAACTAGGGGCAGCAACTAATCTTGGATCAAACATCAGGCAAGATCTGTTCCCACATACCAAAGAACAATTTGCACCTGTATATATACTTATGCATGCGCATACACAGATACATATATACATACACATATACATACATACACAAACATACATTCATAATATAGATAGATAGATACATACATACATTATATAGATAGATGTGTACTTACGTACATTATACAAATACATACATATGTATGTATGCATGTATATATTGATGGATGATGGATTGATGGAGAGAGTACTTGCTTGGCTACACTTAAGTGGGGTGTCCACTTAGATCCGGTCAAGTCTATTGGACCATAGTGGTCCTCCATTAAAGACTTGAATTATTAGATGTGATTTACCATCTTTAAAGACAAAGCAAATCATATGATTTGAAGACCTCTAGCCTATGTATCAAGTGATCTAGACAATATTGTCAAAAGTATGCCTTAGGCATAAGGCACTAAGGATTAGATGCTTCTTGTACTCAAAGGTGCGCATAAGGCATGAAGTGCTAGATGTCGAGGGTTAAGCGCTTTTTATACCGTAAACAAGGTGCCTTCATTTAGGTATACATGAGGGCTAGGCAAAAAAGATGCATGCTTTTGCTATGCCTTTTTTAATAAGCTATATTGGTAATATTTTTTAAGTTTATTATATTTATTAGTTTGTCTTGGCTTTATGATGCACCATTCCAAATACAATTATTTTTCTTACGTTACAAAAAAAAAGCTAAAAATTGAAAGGTAAAATGATAGAACATTGAAAATTATGCTGTCATTTAAGAAAGAGGAAGAAAAACATCAAGAGTAGGCTTTCCATAGCCTAAATATATTAATATTATAAATTTTTTATTTTTAATTTTGTTATAGATTTTATATAAATTATTTTATCATTTATTTTAAAAATATACACCTTACGTTGCTTGGCACGTGCCTGCTCGCTTAGACTCCAAATGTCCTTCGTTTTTAAGTGTGTTTAGCATTTAAAACAGCACTAGATCCAAAAATTTCGTAGTTTAGATAACAAAGGATATATCCAATGGCTTGGATTATTAATGTGAGATCACCATGGTTCCATGTAGACTTGCCCCAATCTGAGTGGATTGTTCTTTCAACAGTAGCCAAGTCCCTCTCTCTCTCTCTCTCTCTCTCTACACACACACATATATAGTTCTCAAATTTTCTGTTTTGTACAACGACTAACTTTTGTTTGACATTGTTTTGTCACACTGTGGCTGTTGGTTTCATGAATATTCTGTTTCCTAAAACCTTATTTTTCAATTTCAGGACTAACATACTGGGAACTCCACCAAGTACTGTTTTTAACCAGCCAAGCTCTTTCCAGAATATCAGCCAGACTTCCAGTGGATTCACAATGAAATTTGGGACATCAGGTGTGGCAGCAATGATAAACATCTTATATGCTTCGAATCTATTGATGATTTAAAGTTGGTTTGATCAGTTTGGCTTGCATATTGTTAATTATGTCCTTTTTATGCATCATTAACACTGTTTTTGACATGTCATAAAATTGTAAATTTGTCACAGTTCAGTAAGCGTGTACCTTGGAATACTTATTTCTGTTTGTTCATCTCCTCAAATGGAAATTGTGTTCTAGCTACCACCCTTGCTACTGCATCTGCCTTTGCCAACATTGTATTTGCTCATGAAAATTGGTAGATAATATGAAACAGATGAGTAACCTGGAAAAATCTGGATTAGTGCCTGTCTAGAGGTTGAAGGGTCACATGCCTAGTTGGTGGGCGCTCATATAGGTGAAATTTTTGGGTACTGACCCTAACTTTTTTCCTATGTTATTTGTCCACTTTCGTGCCAATTTAGCTGCTCTTTGTTCATTCATTTTAACATCATGGCAGCTGCAAGAGACCCATGGCCTGACAGTCAATGAATCCGTTGGAAGAAGCCAACTGGGCTCAAGTGGCTGAAAGAAGCCAACTGGGCTCAAGCGGCTGAGCTTCATCTCATATGGCCATGCTGTTTATTCTCAAAAAGTTCACCAATTCTGTTACTTGGATAATAAACAGATCCTTATTAGTTTTGGAGACCCGGGTATTGATTTGCACTGTTTCTTTTCATTTTTTTTCTCCTTTTAAGAAGCATAAGTAGAATTGAAGCTGAGCAAAGGCTTGGGCATGGATGGAAGTTCTTCAACAGAATCTGGCGAACTTGTAAAATCCTAATAATGTCTAACCACACGAAGTGTCTTCTTGTTTTTCTGAAGTCTACAATGCAGCACCAATTCCAGCTTCCATCAATGCACCGTCCAAATTTGTACTAGCCTCTGGCTTGTCATTACTATGTATTTTCATGCAGTAGTGCTCCATGTCAGGCTGACCATCAAGGACATCTCATAATTCCAATGCCCAAGAAGATGATTACCTTGGGTTGGATGACTTTAAATTTTTTGAGATGCAGAACTCTGGGAGACATGCACTCTCAAAAATTCTTAAATTGGCCAAAAGTTAGCCCAGTAAGTGAAACGAACAAAATCACTTGGACTAGCATATCCTTATAATATGAATTATTCTGTGGGTGGTTTAGTCAATTAAATAATGAGACTTATTGTATTGAGAAGTCCATTAGGAAAATGATTTGGGAGGCAATGAGTAGGATTACTAGGGAAATGATTCATATCCTTATAATATGAATTATTCTGTAGGTGGTTTAGTCAATTAACTAAAGAGACTTATTGTATTGAGAAGTCCATTCGGAAAACGACTTGGGAGGCAATGAGTAGGATTACTAAGGAAATGATTCATGATACGACAGAAAGATCACATGCTACACTTTTAACTTGGATTCTAGTTGCTATTTTTTTAATATTAATGAAGGTTTTAATCTCATTCTTCCTTTTCTTTATCTTGTTTTACCATGCTAACTGCTTCAGCACTCAGGATTTTTTTTCCTTATTCTTTATAGCTAAAGGTTTAATGTTGGTTGATAGGAAATTAATGAAGTTATAGCTTTGCAGGAGTATCTGGTAGCCAGCTGCCAGCACAGCCATCTGGAAATTCATTAGGCCCAAACAGTTCCAACTTCGACAATAGCATTCTGGCTGCTGGAAACAGAAGTTTCTCATTCCCTGCAGTCTCGCCACAGTTTAGCGGTACAAGTAATGCATCGCCAAACTTTCTTGATGGACCTAAAGTTGCTTCAACTACAACTCACCAGGCATCTGTTGTGTAAGTTAACAAAATATAAGTTATACTACATGTCCTTGTTACAGTACCAAAAAAAAGAGGAAAATCTATGCAGGGTATTTAACGCAGGCTGTCTGGGATAACCAGACAAGTCAGCACAAGAGGTAAATTTGCTTAATGTGGAACAAAGGAAGAGAATATCTGAAATCTTTCTTTTATCCATTAAACATGGATTCATGATTGTCAGTTACAAGGCGTAGAATGTTGTTTGTGAAAGTCCTTTACTCATTGTAGGATCTGGATGACTAAATGTTCTGTGCAGCAGACAGATATTTCTGAAAATACAAATGGCCCTATAAGCACCTTGTGAAAATACAAATGGCCCTATAAGCAATGCTAACACATCTTTGTCATTGAACAGAAGAAACACACAAAAGGAAATGGTGATTTTACTTCAAATGATTACATGATGCAGTTATCTATTCCTTATTGACCTTAATAGACTTATGCCAATCTTGAAAACATACGAAGGATAATTTCTGAATTTGTTGATTTGTAAATAGTATTGGTCTGTGACAGATCTTTATATATTATGAAAATATGGAATGGAGGGATAGATGGGAAGGGAAGCTTATATATTTGTAATATGAATACAATAATTTATTCATTTTTGACTTTAGCATAGCTATCCCTCCTATATATGTGTTCGTGTAAACAAGGAAAGTCATTATGTTTCATGTGGAAGTGAGCAGCTAGTTGGAGCCAACTCTGTGACTCTATCCATTCCTTTTGCAGAAAGCCTTCATAATAAGAGTAGCGCTCCACAGCCAACACTTGAAAAAAGAATTTGGTTGCTGCTGTTGTAAACTATTTTAAATTTGAGATGAAAATATTAGCATGGTATATACATAAATTAATGAGCGTATTGAAACAGAGGAAATGACTCTGTAACTTACCATTTTACTTTGATCTGCAAATTTAAGTAGAAACAAAGACATATCTTATGCAGAAACCCTTACATTACTATGTATTTCTTCCTTCTGGACATTACATGCTCATCATGTTTACATGATTGATTTTAATGCTTCAGTAGTGGATTTGGAAGTTAAAATGCAGCAACCACTTGGTGCAAATTATTGTAGTTGTCCATGTCATCGGCTAACTAGGCTCTTTTCTTGTGCAGGGAAAAGGAAAATGTTAGTGCAGATGACAGCATATGGTTAAAGGAAGAATGGGCAATAGGAGAGGTATAAATTGGTTCCTCTTGGACTTGAAATCAGAATTGCTTTACCAAAGTATTGAGGGTGTGAACTTTCCCAAGTTATTTGTATTAGTTTTGGTAGCAAAGGCAAGTGATAATATTTGTGTAATCAGTTGAGCTTGAACAAACTCAGTTTCAGTCTTGCTATTATCATTATTTTTAGTCATTTATTCTAGGCTGAGAGAACTCGTTTATCTGCTTGCTATGTAGTTAAGTGAAACTATTATCAAACCAGAAATTTTCACTCTTCAACAATTTCCCAGTTCTGTTGTTTCTTCATGAATCGTTAGATTGTCAATTTGGCTTGCATGTTCGATGGTTAACATTCTGAGTGATGTTTTAACTTGTCCACGTTTTTTTTCTTTTTCAGATACCAGTGGAAGCACCCCCCGAGAGATTCTGTTGAAGCTCAGCACTAAATTAGGAGCCTACGGTTGAGACAAATGTTGTTAGGGCGCTTTCTTGTTCCCAATAATCCTTTGTTAATAGTTGAGGTTTGCAACAACTTTACCGCATATAAAACATTTCCATACAAAACATTTATAACTAGATGTATATCCTGTCTATGATGATGTTGAAGGGCGCGGTTGGTGGGTGCTTCTCTTCTCTCTCAATGGATTAGGTGTGTTTCAGGATAAAGCACTGGTTTGGGTTATAAGGCTTGATGGTTAGGGATATGGTAGAGAAGTCTGGACATGCTGCTCCTCACCTTAGTGGAAGGTGTTATGCGATGCTGCTGCCCTTTGACCTTATGGCGGGAGGCCTGGTATGTAGTGTTGGAAAACCACAAGCAAACCAGGTCTTAAACAGCAGCATGCTGGCTTTTTATTTTAACGGACTCTAGTTTTGGAAAGCTTTTTGTGCATGGTGCAGGTCATACATATTGCGCATGATGATTGGCTGTAGGCATGTGCGGCCATGTATGGTCAAAAATAAAATTATTTTTTGTGCATCGATGAGCAATTAATCATCCGTGCAGGCAGAGGAGTTTTTCTGTAGTTTTTGAGGTCACCGTGCAGAATCTGATGGGATTGGTTTTGGTAAAGGCCAGCGGTTGTGATGATGGGCTCCGACGCTGGCCACTTTGCTTGACTGGTGAGAGGTTTTATGCAAACTTGTGGACATCAGTGTACTTGGACTCTGGACGAGGGAATTGTCTTTCTGCAAGGCCTCCGGTGCACAAAGGCGCACATTTGAACGTGCGCATTGGCTGTGCACCGGCATCGGCATGCATGCCATGGTCTAAGGCAGTGCACAAAGACTTTTCTTTGGATGAGTTAAGAGTGGTAGCTCTACATGCCCCATTTGGTACTTTTTTTTTTTTTTTTCTTCCAACTTGGCTGAATGCGGCCGTGTCTGAGCTTATGAACTGTAACCGCTTTGCTTTGCAATGCAATGTGTCTAAGCAATAGAAAAAGTCTTTGTATATTGCCTTTGCTATGGTTTTGCATCGGTTTTGTATCGAGTGTGATGATTCGTTTGCGTATGAGTTTGCATCGAAGACTTTGCCTGTGGATTCTATATCGTTGACATGCGGATCCTCACATGAATGAATCATTATGTCTAGTGTAGGTAGTGTATAAAGACTTTTTCCTTAGCAATAGGCACAAAGTGGTAGATAGGCATCCTCGAGTCGGTTGCATCCAGCCCATTAGACGAGTGCCAACTTCGTTCCGGCAAACTCACGGGAAGTTTATGCTTTTCCCGGGCTTTGGCACCATGCAGGAGTCTTTGCTTATGCTTTCAGTTTGAATTAGATTGCATCTGAGGTGAGCTGAGCTGAGCTGCTCTTAATGGAGGCTATCATATTAGGAGTCTTAATGACATGAAGCCTCTGCGTTGGTGCTTCCTCGGGACCTCCAAGATCTTTGAATTTAAGCACCTCCCATGCAAGTTATATATTATATGCATGGAGCTTTGTCTGCTTACAAACTTTATGATGTCTGACAGATTATTCAACTTAACTCATCTAAGCTTTTTAGGGTCGGATATGTGAATCTGCTTTCTTCACTAAGCATTATTCAAGGTTAAGTCGACACTCAAATTATAAATAGTTATATCTTTCTTAATTATTTCTATCCATATTAGTTTAGGTTTATCTTTGCCTCTATTAGTATCATGGATTGTTAAAAATTTATTCTGTCTAACTGAAGCATTTAAAAGTCTTCGTTATATATGTTCAAACCATCGTAATCGATTTTTCTCATTTTATCTTCAATTGGGGTTACTCCTATCGTTTATTGTATATGTTTATTTCTAATTCTATCTTTTAAAGTTTTATCACATATCCATCTTAACATGTGTATTTTTATTATATTTAATTTATTCATAATATTTCAGTATTGCCCAACACTCTATTTCATATATGGCCTAATAGTGATTATATATATTTTTAATTTTAATAGAATGTCTCGTTCATACAATACTTCCAAAGCACTTCTTCACTTAATCCATCTTGCTTTAACTATATGATTCACATCTTCATCTATTTCACCTTCTTGCTGGATGATTGATTCTAAATACCTAAAATTTTCATTCCTTGATGTTACTTGGCTTGCAATATTCATTATCTTTTCATTTATATTTCTACTTTACTAAAATTATATTTCATATATTTAGTTTTAGTTTTACTAATTTTGAAACCTTTAGATTCTAAAGCTTCTCTTAAAATCTCTAGCTTAGCATTTACTTTAGATTTAGTATCATTAATCAACACTATATTGTCTGCAAATAACATATACCATGGGATATTATCTTAAATATATTTAGTTAATTAATTCATAACTAGTGCAAAAAGATATGGACTTAAAGCAGAGCTTTGATGTAAACCTACAGTAATTGAAAACTCACTAGTTTATTCTATTATTATTTTAACAATAGTTATTATTCATCATACATATCTTTTATCAATTCTATATACATTTTGGTAACTCTTTTTTCTTTAAAACCTATCATATTATTTCTCTAAGTACTCTATTATATGCTTTTTTTTTCTAATTTAATAAAGACCATATGAAGGTCTTTTTTTTTCTTATACATCTCCATCAATTTCTTTTATATATAAATAGCTTTTATGGTCGATCTTTCAGGAATAAATCTAAATTGATTATTTGACACCAAAGTTTCAGTTCTTGTTCGATTTTTTATTTATCCAGGGATGCCCATAACTCCTTAGTAGTAGCAATACTGCTGTACACATTGTACAGGGTATTGTCCAGTCCATTAAGGATGCAGTTCTTGCATAGAAAGTCTGAGTGCTTCTATGCCTCCACCGCAGCAATGATTTGCTTGTCGGTATTTCCTTCCTTCAGAAGTACAAAGTGCGCATACAAAGTGCCATTGCGCCCTTCGCACATGCGAGTGTGCGACGCATTACCCTTAAGCTCTCCACTTGTGGTGAGCCTAAGGAACTTAAGCTTCAAGAAAGTAGTTTTCATATAAGTGAACCTTCCTTTCTTAATTTTTTCGATGTGGGACTAAATGTCCTTGTAATTTCTCATTCACACCCTAAAGGGAGGTGATGGGCTTTCAAGGCCCATTAGGGTATTCAAGGCCTATTTTGGCCCATTACCCAACAATCCCCCACATGAATGGAAATTAGACTTAGATCAAAGATCAACAAAGGCAAACCCCCACATAAAAGGATTTTAATGCAAATGAATATGCAGACACTAAAGAGAGTATAATGGGATGAAGTTGTATCGTAATAGGTAGCTTGTGGCTTTGAACCTTCCTTAGTGAGTTGTTATCGAGTTTACTTGCTAAAAGGTGAACATGATGTCTTGAACCTTTCAGCGTTTTGTGTAAACTAAGACAATAACAATCACGCAACTTCTTCCCGAGCATTCTTTTGGTTCTCATGGTTGTGTTCATTTTGGCTTCGAACAACTCCTGATCTCATGAGAATTAAACCTTAAAATTCTCAGAATTGGCCCAGTTCACACTCACATAGGTGATTCTTATTAAGAGTATCCTGCTATCCCACATGATGTTTATGTCATAAGAATCATTAAAAGCAATGCTTATCCTAGGACCTTTAGCAGGTAGCACCAATTATCATAGGAATGAGTAGGATTTGACATCCTTAGTGCTATCAAGTCTCTTCATAATTTAGTTGTCCCTTTTGAACCTAGATCTTGGGATCTCCAGTCAGCTAGGTTGGGTATCCACTATGAAGATTTTTCAGTTATAGGTTTTAAACCCATTCCCCTTGATAAACAGTTTACTTGATCTCTTGGTAACCCCTTTGTTAATGGATCCGCTAGGTTTTTCTTTGACTGACATAGTCAATAGAAATTACACCAATTTCAAGTAACTGCTTAATGGTATTATGTCTGCGACGTATATGTCTAGACTTACCATTATACATCTTATTCTGTGCTCTGCAAATTGCCGATTGACTATCACAATGTATGCATATTGCAGACACAGGCTTTGGCCAACATGGAATTTCTTCTAAAAGATTTCGAAGCCATTCTGCTTCTTCAGCCGCCTTTTCTAAGGCAATAAACTCAGATTTCATAGTGGATCGAGCTATACATGTTTGTTTAGAAGATTTCCATGACACAGCACCTCCTCCTAAGGTGAATACAATCCACTTGTGGATTTTGTATCTTCTGTGTTAGATATCCAATTTGCATCACTGTATCCTTCTAGTACAGCTGGATATCTTGAATAATGTAATCCATAACTTAGAGTATATTGCAGATATCTTAATACCCTTATTAGAGCTGTCCAATGATTTGGACCTGGATTACTTGTGAATCTACTCAACTTATTGACAGCATATGCTATGTCAGGACGAGTGCAATTTATGACATACATTAAACTGCCAATTATATGAGTATTCCAATTGAGATATGGGTTCTCCAGTATACTTAGCCAAATATAGATTAACATCTACAGGTGTTTTCACCATGCTAGTATCATACTTTTATACTTATTTAATATTTTCTCAATATAATGAGATTGAGATAATATTATTTCTTCAGATGTTCTAGTGATTCGAATCCCTAGTATAACATCTGCAACACCCATATTTTTCATATCAAAATGTTTGATCAACATTTTCTTTGTCTGTTTAATCATTTCAGTATTACTACCAATGATTAACAGGTCATCTACATATAAGCAGATTATCACATACCTTCAGGTAGGGTTTTGGCATATATGCATTTGTCACATTCATTTATTTTGAATCCATTTGATAACATGACATTATCAAATTTTATATGCCATTGCTTAGGTGCTTGCTTTAATCCATATAAGGATTTAACAAGTCTACACACCTTCTTTTCTTGTCCTGGAACAATAATCCCTCAGGTTGTTCCATGTATATTTCTTCATCTAATTCACCATTCAGAAAAGCAGTTTTAACATCCATTTGATGAATTTCAAGATTGTTAATGGCTGCAAAAGCGATTAACATTCTTATAGATGTTATTCTACTTACTGGTGAATAGGTATCAAAGAAGTCTATACCTTCTTTTTGTTTGAAGCCCTTAGCCACTAATCTGGCTTTATACTTGTCAATTGATCCATCAGCTTTTAGCTTTTTCTTAAAAATCCACTTGCACCCTAAAGGTTTCATACCAGATGGTAAGTCTACCAACTCCAGGTATGATTATGCATGATGGACTCAATTTCATTATTGACAGCTTCTTTCCAAAAGGGTGCTTCTGGATTAGACATTGCCTCCTTGAATGTCTGAGGTTCATCTTGTAACATATAAGTTACATAATCAGGACCAAAAGACTTTGCAACTCTTGGTCTCTTACTGCGTCTGGGTTCATCTTCAGGATATTCTTCTGATGACTACTACTAGCAGTATTATCATCATAAGTTCTTTTATTTGAACTTATTTCTAATTTCCTTTTACTTAGAAATATATCTTCAAAGAATGTTGCATTCCTTGATTCTATGATTGTATTTTTTTCTGTATATCAGTTATATCTGATTTATACACAAGAAAGCGATATGCACTACTATTATGTGCATATCTGATAAATATACAATCAATGGTTTTAGGTCCTATTTTGACCTTTTTGGGATCCGAAATAGCTACTTTAGCTAGACACCCCCCACACTCTTAAGTAATTATAAGAAGGCTTCTTTCCTTTCCATAACTCATATGGAGTAACTTCCTTCTTCTTAAGAGGTATCTTATTAAGAATATGATTTGCTGAGAGAATTACTTCTCCCCATAAATTCTGTGGTGTACCAAAATTTATTAACATACATTCATCATTTCTTTTAATGTGCGGTTTTTACTCCGCAATTCCATTAGATTGAGGCGAATAAGGAGCAGTAGTTTGATGAATAATGCCATGCTCTTGATAAAATTCGTCAAAAGGTGCATCATATTCACCACCTCTATCACTTTTTATGGCCTTAATCTTTTTTCCAAGTTAATTTCAACTTCATTCTTATAACATTTAAACATTTCTAAAGCCTCATCTTTAGACTTTAGTAGATACACATAGCAGTATCTTGTTGAATCATCTATAAATGTTATAAAATACTTTTTACCTCTTCTAGTTTGAATTGACTTTAAGTCACATAGATTACTGTGAATTAAGTCAAGAGGTTCAGTATTTCTTTCAACTGATGGAAATTGTGTTTTTGCTAACTTAGCTTCAACACACACTTCACACTTGTAATGTGGATCGATTTCATGATTAGGTAATAATTCTAATTTCATTAATTTTTATAATGAATTAAAATTCATGTGTCCTAATCTATCATGCCATAGACAAGAAGAGTTAACCATATAAGTAGAAGAAAAAGCTTTATTTATTTTAAGGTTTCTGTGTACAGTCATTACATTGACCTTGAATAATCATTATTCAAGTAACTACTTCCAATAAATATTTCTCCCTTAGTAAGTATAAATTTATCAGACTCAAAGACCATCCTAAAGCCATGCTTGCTTAGGAGGGAGCCTGATATGAGATTCTTTCGGATGTCAGGGACATGTAGCACATCATTCAGTAGAAGCTCCTTTCCAGATGTCATCTTCATAACAATGCGGCCAAGTCCTTCTATCTTGGATGTAGCGGAGTTACCCATGACCAAATTTCTACCATTGATAGGAGTATATGATGAGAACATACTCTTATCAGAGCAGACATGTCTGATAGCTCCAGTGTCGATGTACCACTCATTTGCTTTGTCAACCATGTTTGCTTCAAATACAACAGCTAACAACATCATCTCGGATACCTCTTTGGATAGGGTTTTAGTAACATTGACTTCTTTCTTTTCTTTGTCCTTGAAACAACAGTCCTTGGATTTGTGTCCTTGCTTTCCACAAACAAAGCACTTTCCCTTGAATTTATATTTCTTTGGATTGCCCTTCTTCTGTTTAAAGCCTTCACTTGGAAACTTGCGTTTCTTTCTTCCTTCTATGAGGTTGGCCTTTGGCTTAGTAGGTTATCCTCATGTCTTCTTGTCTTGGCTCTTA
Organism: Calamus simplicifolius; assembly: GCA_900491605.1. NCBI lineage: Eukaryota > Viridiplantae > Streptophyta > Magnoliopsida > Arecales > Arecaceae > Calamus > Calamus simplicifolius. Next base: position 762,762 of record UESW01003988.1, on the reverse strand, counting down.
TTGTCCTCCTCGATCCTCAGGTGGATAATTAGGTCTTCAACTCCCATCTCCTTCCGCTTATGCTTCAGGTAGTTCTTGAAGTCCTTCCATAGTGGTGGTAGCTTCTCTATGATGGCAGCTACCTGAATGACTCACTGAGAGATATTCTCTCTGCATGTATCTCATGCAGGATGATCTGGAGCTCTTGGACTTGCTCCATAACAGTTTTATGGTCGACCATTTTGTAGTCTAAGAACCTTTCAACCACAAACTTCTTGTGTCCAGCATTCTCTGTCTTGTACTTTTTATCTAGGAATGCCCATAACTCCTTAGCAGTAGCAATACTGCTGTACACATTGTACAGGGTATTGTCCAATCCATTAAGGATGTAGCTCTTGCATAGGAAGTCTGAGTGCTCCATGCCTCCACCACAGCAATGACTTGCTTGTCGGTCTCCCCTTCCTTCAGGACAGGTGGATCTTCATTCAGCACTCTGACCAAGTTCGGAGTTGTGAGGTAGAACAGCATCTTCTGTTGCCACCTCTTGAAGTCTGTGCCAGAGAATTTCTCCGGTCTCTCGGCTTGAACGGATGTCGTCATAGTAGCCATCTGCAGCAGCACTTCCGTGGTAGCAGAAAATTATCTTAAGATTGTTGGTGGGTGTTTGGCAGATGGTGGCTACCTAATTGATCAGACTGAGGCTAGAGTTATACTCTATGTCCTTAAGATAATTTCGTCCCGCAATGGTGCTTACGGTCAGTATGACAATACAACAGTCTCCTTTTGATGAAAGCAGCACTACAATTCATCAAAAATATCGAACCAAGAATGCTACTCTCTTTTTAATGCACTATTGCTATACAACCCTTAGGAAAGTATGCAAATGCCTAAGAGAGAACTCAATTCGGAATGGAATTAGAATGAATAAAATGAAAGGGTCTTGGGTCTTATTTATAGGTTTTTAGGTGCCCCATTGGAAGCAACCCTACGAAATTGAATTTAATTTGAATTCTTTGATCGGATTTGATCAAAGGATGTGAGGGTTAAAGGCTTATCACCCTTGATATGCTCTTTAGACATCGTGATCTTCAGATCAGACGATCGGATAAGCCTTTTCATGGCTGTGATCTAAAGATCAGTCGATCAGATAAGCATATCCTCATCCCGATAAGTCTTTTCATCATCGTGATCTGATGATCACGTTATCAGATAGGCGGTTGCACGTCTTTGATATGCCTTTTCATGATCAGACCGTTGACTTATCTCCAACTGTACGATCAGACGAGTGCCTTATCACCAACCGTCCTATTGACTGGTCTACCGATGGGTGTGAGCCGTTGGATCGCGATCGCGATCATGATTTGATCACCGCATCTCGACCCTTCATCTGATCGATCAACGATTAGTTCTGATCCTGATCCGATGATCAACGGTCAATTGATCTCAGCCCTTTATCTTGATCCGATCGGTCTCCACCGTCAGATCCTCCTGATCTAGAAAAAAATTTAAAGCCCTTCAAGCTCCTCACGATGATGCGCATGTGCAAAGTGCAAAGCGCCCATTGCGCCCTTTGCACACGTGCGTGCGCGAGGGTGATGCGTACACATGCGCGTGCGCGAGGGTGATGCATTTTCCATATAAGTGAACCTTCCTTTCTTGATTTTTTCGATGTGGAACTAAATGTCCCCATAATTTCTCATTCATACCCTAAAAGGAGGTGATGGGCTTTCAAGGCCCATTAGGGTATTCAAGGCCTAATTTGGCCCATTATCCAATAGTTTTTACGTATTATTTTATCCATCTTTCTAATTAAAAAAAATCTATTTAACTTTTATTAGATCTACTTTAAATTATTTTTTTTTTGAAACAAGTGTTTACTATTGTAAGATTAATATGCAAAATTTGGGCACATCAGCTTCATTCCTATTTTTAAATTCATAGTCTTCATGTATTATTTTATATTTATCCCTCTATTTTTAATGTAACGTCAATGGTAACTGTTGCTGCTGAAATCTGTCCTCCGACACGGGCACGATCGAGCTTCAGAGTAGGCTCCCTCCTGGGTGGACCTGCAAAATAGTCCTAACGCGAGAGGCGTTGGGGGTGGCCCTCTGCGGAAGAGCCTCCGATGCTCAAGTCAGCGAAGATCAATAACGAACAAATATGGGAAGAAGGCTCCCGCTGAAGAGTCCCTTTTGAGAGCTCTGAGCAGAGCGTTAATAGCGGAAAAGGGGTGAGCAGAGGTAGAGGTAGATGAAGAGTGGGCGAGTATGCAAGCGCGCGTACCTAAGAAGTCGGAAGACGGTCGTATTTATAGAGGATCACCTAATTCCTTGGAGGCATCGTGGGTCCGAAAGCCGTTAGGATTCGAATCCAGTTTGTTATGAGGTCAGTAAAATTCACATCTTGTTAGTTAGAGGACTGATTTGAATCAGGCGGTTATAAAGCCGGTAGGATCCGCATCTTATTAGTTAGTGGATCGACGGCCGAGAGGGCTATCACAGAGAATGGCCTGATCCGCCGAGGTATGGAAAGGCTCGGTTTGCCGAGGCATCCGATGACTCAGCCCACCGAGGTATAACAAAAGAGTAAGCCGGGCATCAGGACGGTTTGATTCCGCAGAGGTGTAGATATCGCTCGGGCTGGGGCTGAGAGATAGAGGTCGCTCGGGTTAAGGCCAACGGGAGCCGAGGGGCATTGAGATAGCTCGGCTAGCGAGGCCGAGAGACATTGAGATAGCTCGGCTAGCGAGGCCGAGAGACATTGAGATAGCTCGGCTAGCGAGGCTGAGAGATTAGGCTTGCTTGGGCTAGGACCGAGGCATAGAGACAGAGATCACTCGGACTAGGACCGAGGCACTGGGATAGCTCGGCTGGCGAGGCACATCCCGGGAATCCTTGGCTCGTCGAGGGGCTAAAGTGCTTCGATCCATCGAGGTATAATGGCTGGCTCATTTCTAGCGGGCATTGCACAGTGAGTGAGAGTCAGGGTTGATCCTAACCTCTTGCATGATTATTAACATAATGGAGATTTTGCCCCTCAACACATGCTGCCCACTCCCTAGTTTGAAGCGTTGGTTCGGGCGTAGGGAGTATAGCTCCAGGTGGCACGATCTGAATGAAAGGGTCTGGATTTGACAACCTGCGTAATGATGCCCTAATTAATGTTGCGCGGCCACCGTGCCTTTACGGGATGAATCCATCGTTTCTTAGGGGCAACGATTGGGGAAGTGCCACGTAGCAAAACCCGATTTTCACGGCGCCTGCAATGGTGGTTCCGGGTGTCTCGATTAAGATGCCTTATCTTCTCTTTGAGGCAGTTTCCTTTGGGGAAAAACAAACTTGAAACAACGCCATTCCCGATCGCAGCGCTCTTTCGTTTCTTCTCGGAGAATCTTGTTCCCCTATTTCCTTTGTAACCTTGCTTGGTGTCTCTTTCGACCAACAGCATGATGAGTCCTATGACATGGTTTCAGAGATTATTGCCGAGGATTTGGGAAGAATAAGCCAGAAGTATGGCATTCCCTCGGATATCCTTTTGCGGTTGCCGAAGCCCGAGCATAGGGTCTCGCAAGAACTGGAGTGTGGGATCTTTCTTTATGAAGATAGCCTGAAGGCAGGTCTCCGGTTTCTCCTTCATCCCTTGGTGAAGGAGATCATGAGGTTTTACAACATTTGCCCGACAATGGTGGCTCCTAACAGCTGGTGCAGTATCATCGGATTTATCTCGATGTGCAGTTAGGTTCAGGTAACCGCGACTCTTCCTATGTTCCGTGCTTGTCATCATCTGATGTCCGGGAGGAACTCGGAGTGGTCCTATATCGGACCTCAGAGATCATTCAAGAAGATAATGGATAAGCTGTCGTCCATAAAGGAGTGGAAGGTTCGATTTTTTATTGCCGAGGGGAACATCGGCTTCAACTTCCCACGGGGATGGGGAAGCTTTGTCAAGGATATGGAAACACATCCAGCCCTATCCGAATAGGAGAAGGAGGACCTAGAGGTCCTTTGTGACGGCCGAGTGTTCTCGGCTAATGACTTACTATCGGAGGAGGCCCTTTTCGCCGCCGGGCTTAGCCCCATCAACGTACAAGGTAAGTCCTTTTCTTTTTTCCTTTCCATTGATTTCACTCGAGCAAGTATATCTCGGTCTGATCGTTCGCCCACTGTGCTTGCAACCAAGAGATCTGCACTAACGGGCCGTATAAAGGAGTTGGGCAAGCGCCTGAAAGAGACTAGTAGTGTAGAAAGGCGTAAGCCTGAGAAGAAAGTCCATCTTTCTAAAGAGCACTCGCCGGAGGCCGGGCGAGTCAAGGTTAGCCCGCGCTCCTTACCATCGAAGAAAGAGAATGTGGGAGCGCTGGTAGTGAGAGAGGGGTTCCCTCAGTTGGGGGAAGAAGCGATAGTCATGACGGAGGAGTAGAGAGCAGAGGAGGACTCTGGGAAGGTTGCTGAGATCCCCTGTCCTTTGGTGGTGGAGATAGTGGACAGCCCGGACGAGGCTTCGTGTACTCATCTGGCAGTCCCCTCTCCTAGGGATGAGTTATTGCCAGGCTCGGTAGAGGTCGGTATCCTGGGAGTTCCTCCCCCGAGTGAGAAGATGTCTCTAGCCTCAGCAGGAGAACAAGAGGGAGCGATTGCAATCGCCGAGGCTCAGGATGAGCCTACCATCAAAGGGCCTCCCTTGGAGAGATTGAGTGGCGGTGACGTTGGGCCGATAGTAACGGAGGCTCGAGAGGAGTCTTCCGCTAGAGAGCTTCCTCCTGGAGAGGTTGGAGGAGCTGGTGAAAGGATTGAGGCCTCGGTGAAGCCTGTGGGGGAAAAGCAGATTCTGGCGATCGAGGAGAAAACCTCGGATGAGGGGAGAGGACAAGATAAGAATCTTTCGATTGAAGATCCTCCCACCGAGGCTTCGGGAAGATTGGTGCCTGGGCTGGCTGAGGTATCCGAGGAATCTCAGCAAGAATTTTGCTGAAGGAGGCCAGGATGTTGAAGGCTTCTCAGCCTAAGGTTGTCCGGCCTGGTCCTTCGGACGGGCAGCCCAGTAGTTTGGACCCGGCCATCGAGGCGGCGTTCGCTGCCCTGATGAGGTCGGCGTTGTGTCCGGGAGCGGGTCCCTCGGCGAATGAATTTGCGGACCTAGACCTCATCGATGCCACATTTGGTCAGCGAATGTGGCGAAGGATGTCCACCTTCTCCCTGAAATCGATAACTCCGCCCTTATGGGGCTCGCTAGGTCCTACGCTTCCTGGGTGAGTTGTTGTTCCAGAGCCATGGGTGCCTTCTAGGTTGACTTGATTGCGCTTTCTTATTTGTGTTTCATTTCACAGAGTGCTTTGATCACTAATTTGGCAGCAGGGGCCAGTGCCCAGGCTAAGAGAGCCAGCACTGAGCTTAGGTTGCGAGCGGAGGCGTCTGATAAACTTGAGCGAGTTCTGGATGTCACCAATGAGAACTTGACGAGGGCGAGGGGACTGTATCAGGCCGCCCTCGATGATGCGTCCAAGTTGAGGCTTGAAGTTAAGGAGCTACGCGGGCTTCGAACGAGGTATGACGAGGCATGCTCGGAGCTATCGCAGATCGAATCTAGGCATGCTGGAGAAATGAAAAGTGTTAAAAAATAGTTTGATGAGAGTCGAGATAGGCTGAGGAAAGAAGCTGCCGAGGAGAGAAATCGCCTGAATAAAATGCTCAGCGAGATGGAGGAGAAGATCCGACAGCTACAGCATTGCGTCCTCGCTAGGGATAGCAGAATTAAGTGGCACCAGGAGAAGATAGCCAAACTCGATAATGAGCTCTCTCAATCCAGGGAAGAGGCTAATAACATGCAATCAAGAATCAACGATCTTAGGGATAGGATCAAGCAGGTTAAGGCCGATAAGCCAAGGGCCTTCAGCGAGGTCGAGGAATTAACCAGGAGATTAGCCCGGTAGGAGGAGGAGGTACGATATCATCTTTTTAATTTCCCTGATCAGCTCACTGTTGCATCGGCTAATCCTGTGTTTGCAGATGGAGAAGGCGAAACTAGAGGGCCGAAGCCAATTAGAGACCGTGCAAGGGGAACTGGCGTCGAGTCGATGGAGGAGCTCGGAGCTCGGAGCTCGAAAGGTGGGTTGCTGAGACCGAGGAGCAAATCGCCTTACTTCGGAGCCAAATTACTGAGGCTGAAAGGCATCTCGCCCTACTTCGGGGCGAACAAGATGCGACCTGTACCGAGGTTTTCCAGCTTGGCGCAGAGGAGGTTCGAACCAAAATATCTCGGGAGCATCCGGAATGGGACCTCTCCTTTTTGGATGTTGAACCTTTCGAGGCCTGTACCCCAGGGGCTGAAGAAGCTGAGTATGAAGATATTTCAGACATCAGCCTTGATGCTATTCTGGGTTCTAATGAGGCCGTGGCTCCCGAAGGACACTCTCAGCTTACCGCCGAGGGAACAACGATATTTGAAGTGGGCAAAACAAGCCAAGCCCCCCCCCCCCCCCCCGAATGTTATCGAGGAGGCTACTGGGACCGATCCAACCCCTGATTCTTAAGGGTCACTTGTGTATTTTTCGCTTCTCAGATTTATAATCTGGTTGAAATTTTTGATGAACGGGTCTTTTGCCTCCACTTGTTTGCCTTTTTTGGCTGATCTTTTTATCTCAAGTTTTCTTTCGACCGTGAGCAAATTACAACTCATTCACGCTCTTAGGTCGGTTTGGTTCGGACTTAAGTAAACGTCTCGGTCGAGGCCGAGGTATAAGGATAGCATGATTTGTCCGAAGTAAAAAAAATTGGCATGCTTCGGCCGAGGCATAAAATGGCCCGGCGCTGCCGAGGAATATAGTTCCGGTCCCGCTCGGAGCGGGTAAGGGAATTCGTCCTGCCGAAGTATAGGATAGTTCGGCTTGAACTGGCCAAGAATTGCAGGGATATCTGGTTAGAGCCGAGGTTAGATAGTTCGGCATGCCTGAAGTGAAGAAATGGGCACGCTTTCAGCCGAGGTACACGAAGCGGCTTTGTTGAAGAGCATTTCACCCTTGTCATGGGCATTTACTTCGTTGGCCTTTTCCAATGCAGGTCCTTTTAACGTACGCGATAAGCATTTGATCGCCATTGGATGGCGTCATTTTCGGAAGGGGATTTCCCAGGCCTGCCCGTATCTCAAGGACCTGCTGCCAATATCATGCATTTAAGGCTCTCGATTTGAGATCAGGGTGAGATCCCTTGCCTTTCGTCACGGCTTGGGAAACGCATTTGGCGTGCTCCAGAAAGTGATTCTTTTCTTTTGCCCTTCCACGTAGCAATGGGGTAGGTTGTTTCAAATTTCGAGACTTCCCTCTTTAATGACCGCCCCGGACTTGCTTGCCTATAAAATGGGGAGAGCGGGCCGTGTTAAGATATCTCCCTAGACTTTGTTCTCCTGTGAAAGTTTTCATGATGTCTGTGTTCTTGAGGTTGAGAGTGGAGAGACTGAGCTTTCCTTTTGCAAGTCGATTTCCTTCGGATAGTTGGGGTGATGAAGAAGCCACTGAAGAGTAGACCATCCTCAAGAGAGGAATTTCGGAGATCATATGGAGAGCGCACGGAAGGTCCGCAGAGACCATATGGGGAGCGCACGTATGCGCTCCCTGTGTGTCCTTTGTCACTTGCCATGGGGACCGTCAGAAATGCAAAGAATGCATATCCCCATGATAAGGACGAACTTTTCCTTCTCTCTCGAGCTGAATTCCTTAGCTCATCCGATCGGGGAATCTTTCGCCACGTAAAGAGGGAGGAGAGCAGTGTGGGCTTGCTGGTTATATGCCTTTTACGATCGGGCAGCGACCATCAGCCCAGCATTCCACCCAGGGGGAATGTCTCCCCAGCATCAGCATCCACAGGTCTTCCTCCCGTTTTTGGATCTCTTAATTCATCCAGGGGATCTGCGGGTGGCCAGTTTGTTCTTTGGCATCGGCTCAACAGAGCTTGTCTGATTCTCCTAATTTCTTGGGTCTGATGTGGAAGCATCGTCGTCGTCCGAAGTTGTTCAGTGGAGTTTTTATCTTATTTGTATTTCTTGTGCTATGATTCCCTTGTAATGCCTCTCAGGAGGTTGTAACTCTTTTCATTGATGAAGAAATAAAGAAAGTTTTATCTTCTTTTAACACCTGCTTCTTTTTCGATGTGATTGTGTTGAGAGTTGCTACTCCCATATCATGCTTTTGTGTCATAGCATATTTCGGCAGCGCTCTTGCTACTTTGTTTTTGCTAAGACCAATGTTCGGTCCTCGGTGGAGGAAACGTTTATCCCTATTTAGGTCAGAGGTAGACCTGGGCGGTCCTGTGGGCTCATGTGGTAAGCATGATCTTGTTTGTAGAATGAAGTAGGTATTTCTTTGGAAAGAGACAGCTCGCATGTCTTTACTGTTGAGTAGAAGAAGGTTGCTTACTTTGCCGAAGTATCATAAGGCATTCGAGTGGCGTCGAGGTATTTGAGAGATTGCCCAATCAGGTCGAAGTTTCAGGGTTGTGTCCGTTGGTTCGGCTGAGACCTCGGGATTTATTCAGGAATATATCACTCAGCTCGACTGAGGCTTCGAATAATATGCCACTCAGTATAGACGAAGCATCAGGGAATTTATCGCTTGGTTTAGCCGGGGCATCAGGTGATATATTGCTCGGTTTAGCCGAGGCTTCATAGGGAACATATTTTACTTGGCCCTGCCAAGGTACGGAGATCGCTCAGTGTTGCCGAGGATTTTTATATTTTACTTGGTCCCACCAAGGTACGGAGATCGCTCGGTGTTGTCGAGGATTTACAAACCTGACTCTTATTACAGCTGTAAATTCGGGCATAAATGGCCGAAAAGGGTGGAGGGCTATCCGAGCGGTGCAGGGGGCACCCGAGGCCTGTAAATCGGCCATTCTCAAAGTGGGCAGACCGAGCCATGTTTCTCTAGTGCCGGCCGTTGATACACCTTTTTCCTCTTCTCTGTGTTTTTCTTTCGAGGACATTTAATTCGAAGGAATCTAGTAGACTTTCTAGGATATCTGATTCGAAGGGGTCTGGCAGACTTTCGTGGATATTTAATTCGAAGGGGTTCGGCAGATCGGAGGAAGTCTAGTCCCAAGAAAGGGGAGCCTCTTGAGCGCCTCACTGATATTTATTAATCTTCTTCGGTGAGGAGGCGCAACTCTTCATTTCCTGTGAGCGCCCACTGAGGTGGTAACGCGTGGCGAGTGTATGCGAGTTGAAATTAATGGCCCGGGCGATCGAAATACTCGCCAGAAGTAGTTTAAATACGGATGGGGAATGTCATCATTAATCACATCTCCTGTTGGCCTCCCTAAGTTTGGGATAGCAGGATGGCTTCTGAGGACGAAGGGTGTTCTATTGGAGCGCCAGGTAACGGAGGTAATGGTCATGGGGACAGGCCCCTCCGCGAGGGGGCCCCGATAGGAGCCGCGTTCTGATAACCATCGACAGGGAGGACCTCTTGTTGATGTTGGCAGGCCGCGACCAACTTCGGAGGATGGCCGAAGAATACTTGACCATCTCCACGAGAGAGCACAAGCTCCTTCGTCAGATCAACAGTCGGCTGGAAGGACAAGTGGCGACTCTCCAGCAACATATTGTCATTCTCACTGCCGAGCTGAGCTTGCAGCGTGGGGAGAGCCTGGCAGCGCCTGATGGAGACAATAAGCCCTAATGAGGGCTCATGTATCTTTTTCTTTCCTTTTTGTTGTTCTTTTTTTAATGATGAATAAAAAGAAGAATTTTCACAACTTTTGTGTTCGCTGCTATCTTCACAATGTTTATTCTCATCACTCGGTCTTAGCCGAGGCTTCTAATATCAAGAGACGCACTTCGGCTCTGGCCGAGGCTTCTAAAAAGAGACGCACTTCGGCTCTAGCCGAGGCTTTTAATAACGAGAGATGCACTTCAGCTCTGGCCGAGGCTTTTAATATCAAGAGAAGCACTTCGGCTCTGGCCGAGGCTTTCAATCATAAAAGATGCACTCCGGCACTGGTCGAGGCTTACGCACTTTGGCTCTGGCCGGGGCTTATACACTTCGGCGTCGACCGGGGCTTGTAAGCTGCCCGAATCTGACCAAAGTTTCTTCGCCCTTTGGTTCGACCGGGGCTTGTAAGCTGCCCGAATCCGGCCGAAGTTTCTTCGCCCTTTGGTCCGGCCGGGGCTTGTAAGCTGCCCGAATCCGGCCAAAATTTCTTCACCCTTTGGTCCGGCCGAGGCTTGTAAGCTGCCCGAACTCGGTCCAAGGCTTGCAGATCACTCGGCTCCAGCCATACTGGGAGCGCTCGGCCATACCGAGGCTTCATGGAATCAGACTTGGCCCGGCCAAGGTACGAAGATTTAGCTTAGGACTCGACCCAGCCGAGGTACGGAGACTTAGCTCAGGACTTGGCCCAGTTGAGATACGGAGATTTAGCTCAGGACTCGGCCCAGCCGAGGTACGGAGATTTAGCTCAGGACTCAGCCCAACCGAGGTACGGAGATTTAGCTCAGGACTCGGCCTAGCCGAGGTACGGAGATTTTCTGCTCAAGGAGATAGCTCGGTTGTGCCAAGAATGGGTAAGCAGCATCTATTTTTCATTACGACTTTTTCGAAAAAATGATTGTAGCGATCATGCCGTGGACAATAGAAATAAGATGCCAAAGCTGTAAATGGGACAAGTCTATAGAAAGCGTACCCTACTGATGGTATATACGGAGATTGTCTGAATTCTAGGTCCGGGGAATAGATTTCCCGTTCAGATCCTGGAGCTTGTAGGTACCGGGTCCAATGACTTCCGCCACTTGATAGGGGCCTTCCCAGTTCGGAGACAACTTTCCTTATTCTAGTGGTTTGGAGACGGATGCTTTCCGGAGGACAAGATCGCCGGGTGAGAAGGATTTCCCTTTGACTATAGGCGTGATAGCGAGCCACTCTTTGCTGATATGCAGCTACTCTGATTCGAGCTTTCTCTCTGATCTCTTCCACCAGGTCGAGATTGGTGCGAAGCTGCTCATCGTTAGCCTCCTCCGAGTAGCTCTCTACCCACGGAGAAGGGAGTCCTATCTCCACGGGATGACGACTTCCGTGCCGAAGGCCATCCGGAATGGGGTCTCGCCAATGGGGATTCTCTGGATGGTGCGTTTGGCCCATAGGACATTGTGAAGTTCGTTCGCCCATCTGCCTCGGGCTCTGGCAAGCCGAGCCTTGATCCCTTGAAGTAGGGTTGGTTAGTTACTTCGGCTTCTCCGTTGGCTTGCGGATGCCCTACAGAAGTGAGGCGATGACAGATCCCATATTCCCGCAGAAACCTCGAAACTTTGGGTTATCAAACTGCTTGCCATTGTCGGTGATGATGGTATGCGGGAGGCCGAAGCGACAAATAATGGATCTCCATACGAAGTCCCTGGCCCAAGCTTCAGTTATCTGGGTAACTGCCTCGGCCTCGACCCACTTGGTGAAGTAGTCAATGGTGACAAACAAGAACTTTCTCTGTCCAATGACGAGGGGAAAAGGGCCAAGGATGTCCATACCCCACTTAGCAAAGGGCCAAGCGGAGGAAATAGGGACCAAACTAGCAGAGGGGAGCCTCTATTTACTAGAATGTCTCTGACAGGGGTCGCAAGCTTGGACGAGATCATCAGCATCCTTTTGCATGGTGGGCCAATAATACCCCTGGCGCAGCACCTTATGGCACAAGGATCGGCTCCTCAGATGGTTGCCATAAATTCCTTAATGTACCTTCCAAAGAGCATAATCAGCCTCTGATGGGCGAAGGCACTTGAGTAGCGGCATGGAAAAGGATCGCTTATACAGCTGGTCGTCGATCAGCACATAGTGGGTGGCTTGCAATTTCAGCTTTCTTGCATCCTTTCGGTCAGCTGAGAGCGACCCTTATTTAAGATACTTTTATATGGGGTCGAACCAGGATGGTTCGGCCTCGATCTGCATCACTCAGTCAGCCTTCGCGATGCTAGGTTTTTCTAGAATCTCCAGGGAAACTTCCGCTCGGAATCCGTCGATTCCGTAGTTGCCAGCCAGACAATAGATCGGTGCGTGCATTCTCGGATCTTGGGATCTGAATGACTTCAAATTCAGAGAAGTGGGAAAGTAAGTCCCGCACCTCTTGGAGATATCGCCCCGCATGTGACCGGCTACCAATTGAGAGTTGGTAAAGGCATTCAACTTCTTCACTTTAAGGTAACGTGCGATTCGGAGTCCAACGAGCAGAGCTTCATACTCGGCTTCATTATTGGAGGCTGGGAAGGAGAAGCGAACGCCGTACTCGAAGGTCGCCCCCTCTAGGCTGGTGAGGATTAAGCCAGCGCCGGAGCCATTGGCATTAGATGATCCGTCAACGTGGAGCAGCCACAGGGCGTCAGATCTTGGGTGCTCAGAGGAGTCGGAGTGGAGCCGTCCTCCGGGATAGTACATTCGAGGAGGAAATCAGCTAGAACCTGGGCTTTGATGGCCGGGCGAGGTTGGTATCGGATGTCATGCTTGCTTAGCTCGACGGCCCATTTAACCATTCTCCCTAATGTCTCCGGATGATGGACCACCACTTTGATGGGTTGGTCGGTAAGGACCGTCACAGAATGTGCCTGGAAATACGGTCGCAGCCTCCGAACCGACGTTACCAGGGCCAAAACCAACTTCTCGATCCGGGTGTACCTTGTCTCAACGTTCGGAGCAGTTTGCTGGCATAATAGATCGGCTTTTGGGTCTTGTTCTCTTCTTTGACCAACACTGAGCCAACTGTGCCTTCTGAAACTGCTAAGTACAGAAACAACATTTCCCCCGGATTCGGACTACTGAGGAGGGGTGGAGAGCCGAGATACCTCTTGAGGTCCTCGAACGATTTCTGACACTCGGGAGACCATTGGAAATTCTTGGCTGATCGGAGAGCCTTAAAGAAAGGAAGGCATCTCTCGGCCGACCGAGCCACGAAGCGGTTGAGGGTCGTGATCCTACCAGTCAGGCGCTGGACCTCTTTGACGGACGCTGGGGGCGCCATTTGCCGAAGGGCCTGAATCTTCTGCGGATTGGCCTCAATGCCCTGCTGAGAAACCATGAAGCCTAGAAACTTTCCAGAATTGACGCCGAAGGCGCACTTAGTTGGGTTGAGCTTCATCCGATATTTTTGGAGCGTCGCAAAGCTCTTAGAGAGATCCTCAATGTGCTGGAATGCTTCTTTGCTTTTGACCAGCATGTCGTCAACATATACCTCAATGTTTCGGCCGATTTGCTCCTTGAAGACCTTGTTAACTAGTCTTTGGTAAGTAGCACCTGCATTTTTCAGACCAAAAGGCATGACACGGTAACAATAAGTACCTCGGTCAGTTATGAAGGCGGTCTTCTCTTCATCCTCGGGCGCCATTCAGATTTGGTTGTAGCCCGAATAGGCATCCATGAAGGTCAGCATCTGATGACCTGAGGTCGCATCTACAAGCTGGTCGATCTGAAGGAGAGGGAATCTGTCCTTCGGGCATGCTTTGTTGAGGTCGGTGAAGTCGATGCAGATCCGCCACTTACCATTCGACTTCTTCACCATCACGACATTCGATAGCCAGTTAGGATAGTTTACCTCCTGAATGAAATTCACCTTGATAAGTTTGTCGACTTCTTCCTCAATTGCCTTCTGTTGCTCAGGGGCGAAGCTCCTTTTCTTCTGTTTTATGGGCTGGGACATCTTGTCCACATTAAGACGGTGGACGAGAACGTCTGGGCTGATCCCCGGCATATCAGAAGCGGACCAGGCGAAGACATCAGCATTCCTTCGAAGAAAGTCGATAAGCTCAGCCGAGGTTTCCCTTTCAGTTGCGACCTGATCTTTATGGTTTAGTTGGGCCGAGCTTCGTTCAGCGGTACCTCCTCCAGCTCTTCGGCTGGTTCTCCCCGTTGCTCGGCAAAATCCTTCCGAGTGTCCAACCCATCAACCTCGGGCAGTTTGGATTGAAGACTGGTGACGAAGCACTGCCGAGCTATAGCTTAGCTTCCTCGAACTACTCCCACTCCCCATCCGGTAGGGAACTTCATAGCTAGATGAAGGATGGAGACAGCAACTCCAAGGGACATCAGGCCAGGTCTCCCAAAGATTGCATTATAGGGCGACTGAAGTTTGGTCACCAGAAAATCTGTGTGAATAGTGGCAACGCGAGGCCAAGTTCCCGCACGGACCGCCAAGGTCACGACCCCCTCTAGGGTAATAACATCGCCGGTGAACCCCATTAGGGTGGAGTCCACGGCTCGGAGATTCTCCATGAGCAGTTTCATCTTCGCAAACACATCGAGATACAAAACATTGACAGAGCTCCCACTATCAATAAGGATCCGGCTTACATCGTAATTGTTTAGATTGAGAGATACAATCAACGCATCGTCATGCGGGAACTGTATTTTCTGGAGGTCATCGTCGGAGAAGGAGAGCTCATTAGTTCGTGCTTTCTTTGGTACTGAACCTTCTTCATCGTCCCGCCAGCTTGACGGACTACCGACTGCCTCGATCACATTGATGTGGCCGGCGACCGAAGGATTCAAAGGAGGAGGCTGCTGGGGCTCGGGCTGGCGATCACCTCCATTTCTTGGCTCAGGCGCTCTCCTGAATTGGTCTAGTCTACCCCGCTGGATGAGCCTCTCGATTTCATTCTTCATCTGCCAGTACTCCTCGGTGTCGTAGCCATGGTCCCGGTGGTAGTGGCAGTATTTGGTGGGGTCTCTCCGGGCCGCATTCCCTTGGAGAGGAGGCGGTCGAGGGAGTTGGCACTCTATCTCTATGAGGATCTCCGCCCTCGGGGCAGTGAGCGGGGTGAACCGGTTGAACCTCCTAGGCGGGCTCCGGGTGCGGTTCCTCGGCGGCAGCGGAGGAACCCTTTGGCAGCGAGGTGGGCTCGGCTGGCGGGCAGATCGGTGCCTGTCCGAGCCCTTGGACTCCTTCCTTGCTAGTTCGGTACGGGCAGCCCTCTGCGATTCCTCAACTCTGGCATACTTGTCCACTAGAGCCATCATATCGGAGAGGTTCGGAGGGTAGCTGACCTCCAACGCTAGGTAAAAGTCACTCTCCTTTAACACTCCGCCTACTAGGGTGGACATGGCCACCTCATGGTTAAGGTGATCCACTTCCAGCATGGCCGTATTGAAACGACCGAGATAGTTCTTCAAGGACTCCCCCTCTCTCTACTTAACCTCAGAGAGGGAGTCAGATCTTCGTCGGTGATGACGGCTGCTGATGAACTGGCTGATGAAGAGGCGGCTCAGCTTGTCAAATTAACCAATGGAACCTAGTTTTAAGGCATTAAACCAGGTTCGAGCGAACCTCCTGAGAGTGGAAGGGAAGGCGCGGTAGAGGATCACATCTGATGCCCCATAGAACATCATGATCGATTGGAAGCTACTGAGGTGGTCGTCGAGATCGGAGGATCCATGATAAGGCTCGATGGTGGGTAGCTTGACATGGGAGGGAATCACTTCCTCCATGTTCTCCTTGGAAAAGGGGATGCCCTGCTCTGCCTTATACTGAAGCGGATGGGCCTGCTTGGCGGCATCCAACTCCTGACGCATCTCTCAAAGTTGTCAGCGGATCTCCTCCTCAGGCATAACAGGAGGGGCTGGGCAAGGAGAATACTGAGATGGTGTCGAGTCGTAATGAGAGAACACCGGAGAGAGGGATCGGGTCCACCGAGATCTAGGAAGATCCTTACTGCAGACCCCTTGCGGGATTGGCTCAGCTCCCTTAGGGCAACGAGGGGGGTCCGCAACCCCATGCGAATCGTAAGAAGAGATTGCTGGGTGAATGGGGGCCGCGTTCTCCTCAGGAAGGTGCGGAATAGGAGCAGCTGGACGGGGAGCTTCAAAGCCCCCCTGAATCAAATGGGCCAGAGCTTGGACCTGCTGGACCAGTGAGGCAAACTGGTCCTGGGTCACTGGGGCAGCCGGTGGCGATGGAGTCTCGACTGGTGATGACGGTGGCGCTACACTGCTCACCAGATCAGGTCTTTGGGAGGCGACATGGTCTCGGGCTTCAGAAGTAGCCTTTCTTCGATTGGCCATGGAAGGGGTTCTCTTCAAGATCGGGACCCTTATCTCCTGGATCACAAGTTTATAGGACTTGAGGGCCCTTCCTCTAGCGCCAATTTGTTGCTGCTGAAATTTGTCCTCCGACTCGGGCGCGGTCGAGCTTCAGAGTGGGCTCCCTCATGGGTGGACCTGCAAAACAGTCCTCACGCGAGAGGCGCTGGGGGTGGCCCTCTGTGGAAGACCCTCCAATGCTCAAGTCAGCGGAGATCAACAATGAACAAATATGGGGAGAAGGCTCCCGCTGAAGAGTCTCTCCAGGGTGGCCTTTCGAGAGCTCTGAGCAGAGCGTTAATGGCGGAAAAGGGGTGAGCAAAGGTAGAGGTAGATGAAGAGTGGGTGAGTATGCAAGCGCGCGTACCTGAGAAGTCGGAAAACGGTTGTATTTATAGAGGATCACCTGATTCCTTGGAGGCGTCGTGGGTCCGAAAGCCGTTAGGATTCGAATCCAGTTTGTTATGAGGTCAGTAAGATTCACATCTTGTTAGTTAGAGTACTGATTTGAATCAGGCGGTTATGAGGCCGGTAGGATCCGCATCTTGTTAGTTAGTAGATCGACGGCCGAGAGAGCTATCACAGAGAATGGCCCGATCCGCCGAGGTATGGAAAGGCTCAGTTTGCCGAGGCATCTGATGACTCGGCCCACCGAGGTATAACAAAGGAGTAAGCCGGGCGTCAGGACGGTTTGATTACATAGAGGTGTAGATATCGCTCGGATTGGGGCCGAGAGATAGAGATCGCTCGGGTTAAGGCCGACGGGAGCCGAGGCCGAGAGACACTGAGATAGCTCGGCTAGCGAGGCCGAGAGATTAGGCTCGCTCGGGCTAGGACCGAGGCATAGAGACAGAGATCACTCGGACTAGGACCGAGGCACTGAGATAGCTTGGCTGGCAAGGGACACCCAGGGAATCCTTGGCTCGTCGAGAGGCTAAAGTGCTTCGATCCATCGAGGTATAATGGCTGATTCATTTCTAGCGGGCATTGCACAGTGAGTAAGAGTCAGGATTGATCCTAACCTCTTGCACAATCATTAACGTAATAATGATTTTACCCCTGAATAGTAACAATGCAGTAGAAAAATCTGTGCTCGTGCTCTTGGACTCTCTCGCCCTCTTCTACGTCGCATTGTCTTAACATATTATGGAATCCATGAGGTTTTTGGTGACTATTGTACGTATTTCTGGGAGTGCTCCGTTAAGCCTGGTTAAATGGACGGGAGGACGAGTTTGCGCACGTGAACGCAACGGTTCCGGCAGTGGCTCTCGCTCTCTGTCCAGGCGGTCGTTAAACTTCTCAGGGGGAGCTGTCTCCTTGATGAACCAACTCATCTGTTCCCAAAATGATGGAAGGACCGCAAGCAAATCGTAATTCTAAATTAATTGGAGCTGGTTGCATAAATTTTTTAATCTATTAAGTTTATATTTATATTTTTTTATAAATTATAAAGATATTAAAAATTTTTATCATAATTTTTCTTCTACTTCTGCCTTATTATAATTATAATATTATAATGTAATGCTATATAATATTATGTTATATTATAAAATTATATCATTCTATTATATATTATTAAAATAATATTATTAATTTAATTTAAAATATTAATAATATAAAATAATGATAAAGTATAGTTGCAGAATATATTAAAAATAATAATTTTGATATTATATGGTATGTGATCTTTGATTCTTTGGCATAGTAAATAATAGGTATTCAGAAAACTTTAATGACTAGACCCTAGCACACGAAACACAGTGATTTCTAATTATTATACTTTTAATTTAGTATTAATTTAATTAAAATTATTTTATTTTTTTATTGTCTTAATATTTATAATTTTATTTTTTAAACTTTTTATTTATAATAATTTTTAATCTATTTTTATTCTTTTTTTTTTTTGTATATATACTAAAATTTAAAATCATAACCTTTTTTCACTTCTTTATCGATCTACTTGATTTTTACAAGCAAGGTATGTTAATTTAACTTTCTAGGCATTATATCTATTAGTTTCATTTTCCTATTGATCTTATATTTCAAGTTACTAATTTTTTTATCCAAATCCATTTATAAAGGTGTAGAAACTCTTATTTATTTTTCATCACACTCATGTGTAAATATAATACATTGCTTTTAAAGACCATCCTATTTATATTTTCCATTTTTGCTACGTATATATCGCTTTTGAAAAACATTTTATTTTTATTAAATTTTTCTATTAAATGCATGTCCATAAAGTGACACTATGGTTTTACACTGTTCATCAACTTACAGCAACCTTCCTCCTTTCCTTATATTTGGAATCGACAATGCAGTTATTTTCCACCATATCCTGTTATTCTCCATTGTAGTAAACCGTGACAACACAAATAATGGGCATTGTTTCTATTTATACTTTCTTTTCAGTAAAACAATATAATTTTTAATTTTATTCTTTTTCTTTCAACATTTATTTAATTTAAAAAACAAAGGAAAAGATAACACAATTCTTTTTCGTCATTGCCTTTTCTTTTTATTTTTTTTATTTTTTTTTTTGGTTTATGAAACCATTATAATATGCATTATTTCAAAGATTCTTTTAATATTTAAAATTCTAAGAAATATATTTTGCTTTAAAAAAAGATAAATAATGGATGTTATAGCTATTTAGTTATTTAAGTGGTCAATAATGAGTTGTCATAATGTGATAATATGCTATTTTAAAATATGATTACTGCGTACAACATCAACATGGTCAGAGAAAACAATTGAAATCCTTCATTAAAGATTAGCATGATGTTATAGCTATATATATATATATATATATATATACGAAAAATTAACGATAGCTTCCCCCTGCATCCGCATAGGCCAACAAGCACTCTGCTGCAACCAGCCAGAGCCAGAGGCTCTGTGATTAATTTTCAGAGACAACGAAACCGTCACCTTCCCATTTTCTCATTAGCTAGCTGAACAACAAGAGAGCAAGCATGCATGCATCCATGCAGGCTAACGGATACATTTACAGCTGCTCGCTCAAGTAAAATAGAAAAGCAGATTTAGAGAAACTGCTCCATAAACATTCAAGACTAATTCTCTGCAAATCAACTTTATTTTCTATTTTTTTTAAAAAAAAACAAAAACAAAACTTTCATAAGAGTCAATATATATGTATGTATGTATGTATATGTATAACCAACTCCACAGCTGCTCACTTGATATTTTTATCTGCGATTCCAGCCTTTGGAGTTGGATCTACCAGAAAGAAAGAAAGAAAGAGTAGCCCAGGCAATCATGGTTACCTTAAACCTAACATCAATTGTTTTGCCATCTAACTTATCAATGATCAGACACCAACATTAACATCGGAACCTTTATTCCACCATTTGTAACCATGAGAGCTACGGATCCTTTGAAACCAGCGATTCCATGCAGCAATTTCTGGGCCTCTGGTGCTGAAAATAGGCAACAGACAGGATCTAAGAACACCACCATGTTATATATAAAAGAAAACATCACTATCATGCAGAATCAATCGTCTGATGATTTACAGTGACACTCACACAGGAAGGAGGGCGTCAGGGATGCCTTCCATGCTCATGAGAACCCTGCAGAATTCCCACGGACAAAAACACAGGTGACGGGATTTCAAATTGAAATTATGCAATGGAACTGCCCAAGACCACAAAGCCATGACATTCACTTACTCCTTGCATGCTGCAGAGGAAGGCTCTATTGAATTGAGTTTGTCTAGTTCCTCCTGCATGCATAAGAAAGAAAACAAAAAATATAAAAAGTATCTTAGGATCAACTAATTTATAATTTCCCTAGTTCCAGATCAAGGTAAGATCATCCAAAGGATTATCTTCCAGTCTCTGTTCCCGGTTAATAAATAAATAAATAAATAAATAGCAAACCCAGTTCAAAGATATAAAGGTTGTTTCCTGTGTCAGGGAGCACAATTTGGTATTTTTGGAGAGCTTGTGAACTACATAATGCTATGCCCAATTATTCATGGCTCTCTTTGCACACCAAATTACCAAACCACTCATCATTTTCTGTTTTTGGGGCAGAGAAGATTGGACCAAGTCCAATCCTAATTCATTATGAATGGTGTTGCAGATGCCTGCGCTACAATCAGGCAAGCACATAAGATGCTGACTGCTTCAGATATCACTTATCTCTTACCTTAAAATACTAGATTTTTCAGGCCTGAGAAAGTGGAATTTCAGGGGAAACACCCTGCTACTGCATTACATAGAAAATGTGCACTCTGGAACTAATCCAGGTCACAGAATCCTATGCACTAAAAGGTGGAAGAACAAGGGTTTTAACTGCATCTGGATATCTATTAAGAAGTAGTGAAAACTAGTTTCTTCAAATGAAGTTTGTTATTATAAATCTAATGGGTTATAGGAGAAGTTGGGAATATGAGATTTTTGACTATGATAGACATACTATCAAATATAGCGGCAAAATAAAAGAAGAAATCTTTCATATTTTAACATTGTTTTTCCAAGAACTACAACATCAAGTTAGATATTTGCATCACAAAATGAAAAATAAGTTGGAAAGCACACAATAGACAATGTCATGCCTAAAGAAAGATCAAATACAATATATTATTTCAGTTATAACTAGTGATCTCTTTTACCACTTAAGCATGGATAATTTCATTAAAGTGTAGAGAAATTGAGAATATGCCTGCCTAAATGTTGATTAAGCAGAAAAGCTAAGGCATAACCAAAACATAAAAACAACAAACAATGACCATTAGATGACACATTCCTGCAACAAATAACAAAAGAAATTAAAAAAAAAAGGGAAAGAAAGAGAAACCAGAAGTTTGGAGGTCACTGTTCTCAATTTTGATTATTATGCCTTCTCTCCACAATTTCTCTAACATGATAACCAACCTGTTAAAAATCTAACATAGTTTTCTGACACCATATTATTACCTATTGCAAAAGCAGACAGAAAACATCCATCTCCCAGCTAACTTTTACAACAATTTAGTAAAGAAACATTAGAATGAACTCTTAAGCACTTTAAATTTAGAGCCTCTCTCTCATGTTACTTGATCTCCAATTTCCTTTCAAAACTTTAATAGCACCAAAGATGGAAGGAAATAAGTGTTGTTATGTGCTTCCTTGTCTTTCCCACGCCTCTCCTCCCACAATTTCCTCACCATTTTCACCAATAAAACCTATGCTATATTCACAATACGAAGGTCCCATCATGCACCAAATCCTCCGCACCAAATCCCCCTGATGGATGAATTCTGAGGAATATCAACGTGATAGAGCACTTTCTAAACAAAATATTTATTTTCTAAATCATGGACGAATTTTATGATGCAAAAAAAAACAATGGAAGAATGCAGATAGGGGTTTTAAGAACCAGCAGTTACGATGTTTTTGTTGAAACTAGTGTGACTCCTTCAGCATGGATAAATGCCAGAAAAGAGAGTCTACATGTAGGCTTGACATATGACTAAACTTGCTTCAAACTATTAGGGCCGAGCTTGACATCACATCATGACCATATGCTATGATGCCAAAAATGAGCTCAAGCTAGAGGGAACAGCATAAAAGAAATTCATCAGTCCATTCAGTGGAGAACACAGGAGCGGTGGGGGTTTGGGGGGAGAGCACAAGCAAGCAGGCTAGAGTATGCGGGCACATGGGAAAGAATGCACCAGAGAGAGTATTGGTTCATCATCATTATGGAAAAAGAAAAAAGTGTACAAGGAAATAGCTTGTTAATTGTTACGGATTATATTTCTAGAATAGAAAGTAAATATATTTGATTCTGATTCATAGGAATTGTTACATATTGCATTTCTAGAATAGAAAGTAGACTGCATTTTTATAATAGGAAGTAAATATATTTGATACTGATTTATAGAATTTGATGTAATTAGTTTTCCTTTCTAACATAGGATTTGTAGCTTGTATAGATTGATGAATAAAAATACACAGAAATTACTTTCTTCTTCCTCTTTTTCAGAGTTCTAATTTGTTTCATGGTATCAGAGCTTTCGGGCTTATAACTCTGAAATATATAAACAGTGGGGTTTTAGTGTTTTTTTAGGCTTCTATTTTCAGCAATTTTTTGTTCTCACCACCTACAACGCCTGAGGAAGCGCCACTCGTCGATCAGCCTTCGCTCGGAGTTCCGAAATCTAATCCTTTTTCATTCGTTCTGCTCGCTCAACTTTCACAACAAGTTTACTACCCATTTGGGTCAACATCTATTCGGTATGGGATCTACTTTGGAACATGTTCGAATTTTTTGGATATTTTTAACTTTGTTATGGTTTTGACTTTGTTATTTGGCTGATATTTGATAATATAAAAAAGAAGTCTGTTATTATGTCTGATGTGGTTCTTGTGATATCAAAAATCACATAACATAAACTTAATAGATCTAACTATTTAGATTGAAGTAAAACTGTTAGACTTTATTTGCAGAGTATTGCTATGATAATCATTTAACTGATGATCCACCTAGCGATGACTCAAAAACCTCATGGCTCAAAGAGGATGTCCATCTATTTTTGCAAATACGTAATTCTATTGATGGTGAGGTGTTGGTTTGATAAATCAATATGAACTTATGAAAGAATTGATAAATTATTTAGAGTTTGTGTACTATGACAAGAGAAATATCAAACGCACTTATGAGGTATGCCAAGCCTTTTATCGTGCAGAAAAAGGTGACAGATCCCTTACTGACTACTTTATGGATTTTAAGAAGACTCATGAGGACATAATATGCTACTTCCATTTAGTATGATATGAAAGTTTAGCAAGCTTAGAGAGAAAAGATGGTGGTTATGAGCTTCTTGGCTGGTCTTCCTTCTGATTTGAGACTGCTAAATTAAAATTCTTTCTAGCCCTGAGATATCCTCTTTGGAAGAAACTTTTAGTAGGATACTTCGCACAGAAAATTCAGCTCCTGCTCAGCCTAATAGTGCTCTTTTCAGCGCACCTCTGAATCTGAAAGACAACCATATAGACTTGGCAATAGAGGGGAAGACTCAAGTAGTTATAATCGAAATCTTGGTACTCGAGGATAGGATTTGGAAGGTGTTGTATGTTACTATTGTCATAAGTCAGGACATGTAAAGAAAGATTGTAGAAAGTTGCAGCGCAAGAATCAATCGAACCAGTCAGTCCATATTGCCTCTACTAATGATGCTTCTGAGTCCATTTCAATATCTACATATGAGTATGCCAAGTTCTCACAGTATCAGAAATCTCTAAAGTCTTCATCTACTCCGATTACTGCATCGTTGATTCAGGTAAAATGAACACATCTTGTTTCCTCATCTTTTAAATGAATCATTGATTTTGATGCCACATATCACATGACAAGTAATTCTAGTCTATTTTCTTCTTTTAAGTTACATGTTTCTAGTTCTACAGTTACTTTAGAAGATGGGTCTACATCTTGTATTTTAGGGTCGACACAATTATTCTAACACCCTCAATTCCTTTAAAATCCATTTTTACCTAATTTATCTTTTAATTTAGTCTTCGTCAGTAAACTTACTCGTTCTCTTAATTGTTATATCACATTCTATTCTGATTTTTGTCTATTTCAGGATCTTATGACGAAGAGATTATTGATAAAGGACATGAGTCTAAAGGCCTTTACATTCTTGATACTCAAGTACCAAAGTCTGTTGCTTGTTCTGGAGTTGTAACCCCTTTTGAAGCACATTATCGATTGGGTCATCCTTCATTGCCTATGTTAAAAAAAAATTATCGTCAGTTTTCTAGCCTATCTTCATTAAATTATGAGTCTTGTCAATTTGCCAAACATCATCGTTTGAGTTCTCGTCCCAAAGTCAAAAGAGCTAATGCTCCTTTTAGTTAATTCACTCCGATGTTTGGGGTCCTTGTCCTGTTGAGTCTAAAACTGAGTTTAAATATTTTGTTACTTTCGTTAATGATTATTCTCAAATGACATGGTTATTTTTAATGAAAAATCGTTCAAAATTGTTCTCATTTTACTACTTTTAGTGCTGAAATTAAAACTCAATTTAATGTGCCTCTATAAATTTTGAGAAGTGATAATGCTAAGGAATATTTATCAAAATACTTTCGAAATTATATGATTAACATGGCATTATTCATCAAACTTCTTATGTAATACCATCTCAGAATGGAGTTGCTAAACGAAAAAATAGACATCTTGAAATTGTCAGAGCTTTGCTATTTCAAATGCAAGTCCCTAAACAATTTTGGACTGATGCAATTTTTACAACCTGTTTTCTGATTAATTGTATGCCTTTCTCTGTTCTTTCTGATGAGACTCCCTTTAATGTCCTCTTTTCTAATAAGTCATTATTTTTATTGAACCTAGAATATTTGGTTGTACTTGTTTTGTTCAGGATGTTCGACCTCAGGTTACGAAACTTGATCCTAAATCTCTAAAGTGTATCTTTCTTGGATATTCTCATGTGTAAAAAGGATATAGATGTTATTGTCCTAGTCTTAACAGTACCTTATGTCAGCTGATGTTACCTTATTGAATAAACACCATTTGCTTCATCTTCAGTTCTATCAGTCAGGAAGAGGAAGATGTTTACTAATCTATACTATTAAATCACCTAGTTTTGATTCTTTCCTCTAAATCTTTTATTCCTGATCCAGTTCCTGTTCCTACGCATCCTGCTCCATGTCTTGCGCTAGTTCCTTCGTCATCGGATTTAGTTCCAGTTCTAGGATGATCTTTTATTGCCCTTTGCAAAGTAAACGTCAATTTACTTATTCAGTATCTTCTTTTGTGTCATATAACCATTTGTTACCATCCTCTTGTTCTTTTATTGCATCTATTGATTCTGTCACTATTCCTAAGACTGTTCATGAAGCTCTATCTCATCCTGAATGGCATAATGCTATGATTAAGGAGATGAATGCTTTAGATGACAATGATACTTGGACCCTGGTATAGTTACCTGCGGATAAAAAAGCTATTGGATGTAAATGGGTGTTTGCAGTTAAAGTCAATCCTGATGGGACTGTTGCTATTAAAAGCTCAACTAGTTGCTAAGGGATAAGCTCAAACGTATGGAGTTGATTATTCTAATATCTTTTGTCCCGTTGCTAAACTTACTTCTGTCTGATTATTTATTTCTATATAGCTACATATAATTGGCCTTGCATCAGTTAGATATTAAGAATGCATTCCTTCATGGTGATCTTCAGGAGGAAGTTTATATAGAGAAACCATCTGGTTTTGTTGCTCAGGGCAAGGATGGAAAAGTGTGTCATCTTTGCAAATCCTTGTATGGCTTGAAAAAAAGTCCTCGGGCTGGTTTGGAAAGTTTAGTTAGGCTATTGAAAAGTTTGGCACGAAAAAGAGTAAGTCCGATCATTCTATTTTCTACAAGCAGTCTGTAGGTGGTATCATCCTATTAGTTATCTATATTGATGACATTGTTATTACTAGAAGTGATACTAAGGTATTTCATCTCTCAAATCTTTTCTTCACACTCAGTTTCATACAAAGGATTTGGGAATACCAAACTATTTCTTGGATGTTGAGGTGACAAGAAGTAAGAAAGGAATCTTCTTATCTCAAAGAAGTATGCACTTGACTTGTTGTTTAAAACAGAAAATTGAGGGCTAAACCATGCAGCACTCAAATGGTTCCTAATTTGCAGCTTACAAAAGATGGTGAGTTATTTGAAGATTCTGTGAGATACAAAAGATTGATTAGGAAGTTGAACTATCTTACTGTGACTCGTCCAAATATTACCTATTCAATTAGTGTGGTAAGTCAATATATGCCTTTTCCAACTATTGATCATTGGAGAGCTGTAGAACAAGTTTTATGCTACTTAAAAGAGCTCCTGGGTGAGGAATCCTGTATGGCAATCATGTCATACTAGGATTGAATTTTTTAAATGCTGACTGAACATGATCCAAAGAAGATCGAAAATCTATTTCAGGCTACTATTATTTGTTGGAGGAAATTTGGTTTCATGGAAAAGCAAGAAGCAAATGTGGTTTCATGTTCAAGTGCAGAATCAGAATATAGGGCTATGGCTAAGTCTATGTGTGAAAAAATATGGATATATAGCTTCTCACTGAAGTGGGCCTCAAGATTTTAATACCAACTAAGTTATGGTGTGACAACCAAGCGACACTTCATATTGCATCTAATCCAGCCTTTCATGAACAAACTAAGCATATTGAGATTGACTGTCATTTTGTTCGTGAGAAGATTCAGTAAGATTTGATTTCTACAGGATATGTGAAAACAGGAGATCAATTGGAAGATATCTTCACAAAGGCTCTAAATGAAGTTTGGATTGATTATCTTTGACACAAGCTGGGCATGATAAACATTTATGCTTCAGCTTAAGGAGGAGTGTTACAGATTATATTTATAGAATAGGAAGTAAATATATTTGATTCTGATTCATATTATTACCTATTGCATTTCTAGAATAGAAAGTAGACTACATTTCTATAATAAGAAGTAAATATATTTGATTCTAATTTATAGGGATTTGATGTAATTAGTTTTCCTTCCTAACATAGGATTTGTAGCTTGTATATATACTTAAGAGACTGATGAATAAAAATACACAGAAATTACTTTCTTCTTCCTCTTTTTCAGAGTTCTAGTTGTATTTTATTAATAAAAGAAAATTTACACTAGTTTAATGTTGTATGATTACCATCCATAGCATCTGACAATTTAAAGTAGATAGATGGGTATAGAATAACAGTAACTGATGACTGACACTAAAAACATGTGATAGTGGGTTTTCTTTTTAGATCAGAACTCTGAGAGTGGCCAGTCATGAAAAAGAGTGTCAAAGCAAGATGATATAACTTATAGATACATAATTATGTATCTATTATATGTTTAAATATTAGCGCATGACTACATGTAATGCATACTGAAACACAGGCGTGTATGACATGCATATATACATGTGTATGTTTGTATGCATATAAAATGTGCTCATATAGACACTTTTAAATAGATACATGCATATGCATTTGTCTGTGAAAGCACTAAAACTTTCATGGAGCCAGCGTTTTTTCAGTTGTAGGTGTGTGGATTAGGGCTAGTGCCTACAAAGTCATATACTTGTATTCTTTCAGAAGGATCAGACATTGGTCATTATATCATTTGCACCAATCTATGGCCAGAAGTGAGAAAAATCTCAACTCCAAAGTCGCATCCCTTGTAAGGATGTGGCACTTTTCAATCAAAGCTTAGAGAAAGCACCACCTGTAAGGCATGGACCCTGTCTAGCTCTAAACAAGTTAGCTAGCACTAAATCCTTGAGGGGATGTGATTATTATCACCTAGATGTCAGCTGTGAAACTCACCTAAATAAATGGACCCTCTGTCTATCATAGATGGATACCCCTTATGGTTTTCTGTTACAAGAAGTGAAATGACAGAGGCTTAATCAATCAAAAGTGGAGGTGTATGATGTACCTAGTAACTCGCATGAATGAAAAAATAAGGGAAAAAAAGTTTTGTGAAAATGATTAATCAATTGATGGGATCACATCTACTCATCAAATAATCTTAATCGAATGTGGAACATGCATGAACTCTACAGTCTGTTCTAATAAACGCATAAAAACCCTGCTACACAAGAAAAAAAAAGAAAGCGGCTTGATTCTTGGGCTTACATTCATGCTCAGAATGGCTAACAGAACCTAATTGTCCAGAGATTCCCCACACCCAACATTTCAATAAAGACATTGATCTTGTGCATCTTATTCTCATCCCTTCACTGCCAAACCAAGGACAAGACATTGACAGCTTCAAAAGGCAAATGGTTTTGAGATAGTGTGCTAGTAATGCTGTGCGTGTGTACGCTGCACATGTGCACTCCAGTAAAGCAAGGGTTTCAAATATAAGTGCTCAAAACAAGCATCTCAATACATGTGCATGAACAAAGTGGGATAGACAGAGACTAGGTCTTGCATGCCTTCCAAGCAGTCTGAATCAATTTCATTCTACGGACTTAGACCCGGACAAAGCCCATATGTCCCATCCAACCAACCCCTCAGCCAGCCATCCCCGACACATCCAGTCCTCTCCATCCTCACCCTCACCTCCTGCCCGCCCTCTTCACCATCGCTCCATCCCCATATCTGCAGGTTGCTATCTCCACTCCGCACCCCTCCACTCTCCCCTCCCACACCAGCCACGCACTATCCTTATCCCAAACTTTTGTAACCACAGGGTCGGAAAGAATCAAAGTAGCCAGAATTTACTCTCTGTATTTGCGATTCCACCTGCATTAGCACCACTCTTAACACACAATCTAGCACTGATGCCCCTCTCTCTCTCTCTCTCTCACACACACACACACACATATGCTAGCGCAGGCCTATCTAATATCACAATAATTCTTCATTGTTGGTTGAAATCCCAAGCACAATCTAACATGCACACACGCACAAGCACACACACACACACATGCGCGCCTATCTAATATCACAATAATTCTTATTGTTAGTTGAAATCCCAAGCAAGGTCCCATGAGCGATGGACAAGAAATCAAACATTATATTTTATTTCTTCTCTTTTTTTGCTGCAACAAGATTGACAGCCTGCAGTTGTGACTACACTCTTTGGATACCAGAAGAGGACAACAAAAAACTTCAGGATTTCAAAGTTTAGTTTCCAATTCCATTTGCTAAAATTAGTTGTTTCCTTGTGAGATTCAGAAAGTCCGGGCGTTCTTGTGTCCAAACCCAGATACCTCTGGTATGCATAACACTTGTTTCCTCACCAACCAACCATGTGGGATATCTCAATCAATGATGACTTGTGAAACTCTATGCTCTTCTCCCACTAATCCAACGCCATTGAGGTTCAACTTAAATATAAAGCGGGCTATCTTTTGGACAAATCATGTGATTCTTCATTGGTTTGCGTTCTGTATAATTCAAGAGAGTGAGAGTTGTATTATCAGCAGAAAATATGAACGTTGATGAGGTCAATTCATCAGTACGGCAGCTATTATGATGCTTGCCTAATCCTAATCAAGCCAAGGGACTAGAGCAGTGAACCCAATGATCCGTGCGTGTTTAGATAGTTCAGAATGCATTTCCGATGGTTCTTTAGGCTTAAGACGAATGGATACACGACGGAATTTGCTGTGGATGGTGGAGTTTATGGGGACAGCGGTGGAGGTCCCAACGAGTATCTTGGGAGAAGAAGAAAATTGCTAGGTTTCTTTAGATTGGCTTCGAAACAGAAACAGATCGACTATTAGTTTTTAGTTGAGGGGCCAACAAGTATCTTGTCCGTGTGCTCAGCTGTTGGTGCTTGGGCTCAGCAAAATGGAGAAGAAATTGAATGCTGATTGGAAGGAAAGGGCATGCATGATTCTATTCTCTCATTGGTTAAGGCCGGCTAACCGTGAGATCTGATAGAATTCTGAAGAGGACAAAAGAATCGACAAGTTAGATGCATGCTATTATGCCATCAAAAATTGGATCTGATTCTTCGAGCGAGCGAGCGAGCGGACACACACACGTGGTGAATCGTTCCAAGCCACCACCACGTGGGAGGAGGAGGAGGAGGAGAAGAAGAAACAAAGGGAAAACAAGAATGAAATCGATGGGCAAGAGCTAATTCCCAATCCAACATACATACATGATCATCCCACCCATATATATTTCAAGATCCGTATCTGTCTATCTATCTATCTATCTATCTAGGGACCGACCGACCGACCGACCAACCGACGGGACACAAGTCCAAGAAAGAAGTAGATTGCTCAGAGGGAAGTGGGGGAAAGTACCTCGAGGGAGTGGATCTCTTGATCGAGGCGGGTTATGGCAGCAGATAGGCGGTGCTTCCCCAGAAAATCTCCCGTCCTCGGGATCGGAGGCTGACTCGGTGGCCGCGCCTCCTCCTCCTCCCGACTCCCACCCTCTGACAGGGCCATCGCCACCTCCTCCTCTTCTTCTTCGCCTCTCGTCCTCCTCGTCGTCATCCTCTGCTCTTCGCTCTCTCTTCTCTTCTCCTCTCTTTATCTCCTCTATGTCTATGTCATCTGAATCAACATGTCTTGCTTCTCCTTCGTCTGCCTTTTTCTTTCCCCGTCTTGCTGAGTCATCGTGGTAATAATAGTAGTAATAGTAACAACGGCTGAAGGAAAACGAGGCGCGTGAAGGGAGAGAACTCGTGCTGCCATCATTATCATGGCCTACGGGAGAAAGAGGGATGAGGGAGACGGAGAGAGAAAGAGGTGGAAGAGTTAAAATGAGACGGTCCAGTCAAAACCGCACGTAGTTCGCTCGTCTGTTATCCCGGCTGAGCCCAGACAGGCTGCGCCTTTTTTTTTTTTTTTGTTTCGTGTGTCGGCGTTGCAGCCAGTTGTAAACGAGGATTTATCCTTTGCATGTGATAGAGTCAACAAGCGCGGAAGCCGCAGACGCGGTTCGTTGAATAGCAGGGCTTCTTCTTTGGCGCCTCCTTTGGATCCCTGGAGGAAAAAAAAAAAAAAAAGGGAAGAGAGGGTATTTGACGGAAGGGTTGTTATTATTATTATTTTCTCACAAGTGCGGAAGCCGCAGCTTGGGTTGTTGAATAGCGAGATTTATCCTTTACGTCTCTTTGGAAAAGGACTGAAGGTTGAATGATGAGAAAGAAGAAAAAGTTTCTCTGCACCGTCTTCCTTAAATAATAGCGGGATTTATCCTTTACGTCCCTTTATTCTTGTATACGCTGTAGATTTTCGTTTTTTAACTTGAAAACAGGCTAGCAGTGTATGCTAAAATTCAGATGATGTTCTTCTATTTTTGAGAATATGTAAAACGGTATTCTTTTTACAGAGAATGAGATGTCCTCGCAAAGAATTATTCACCGTACAAGTTAATGGATAATTTTCAACTTCAGATAATGAGAAGAAAATTTTCTTTTAAGGCTTTCAAGACTAGTATTCAAAAGAAGAGAATCTAATATGCTGTTACCTGATTTTTGAAGTGTTATTATGAAAGTTAAAAAATAATAAGGCCGATTTATTGTATACCTTATCAGAGGGGTTTCGTAATCTAACAAATTATGAATAGGGAGATCGAAGCCATATCCGGCTTTCGTTTCTATTTATGGAGGACCACTTCAGGAAGGAGTTCCGATATCCTTATGGTTTTGGTGATCTGATGTCCAAATGCTTTGCTCAAGCCACATATCGGCCAAAGAGGAGGATTGATCGGATGGCTCCCGACTATTGAGGTTCGATTGCTCTGGCTCGGAAGCAAGACTCAATGAAGATGAAGGTCGGTTAGCAGAGGTTCGGTTAGCAAAGCTCGGTCTGACAAGGCTCAGG
Source organism: Calamus simplicifolius (assembly GCA_900491605.1). NCBI lineage: Eukaryota > Viridiplantae > Streptophyta > Magnoliopsida > Arecales > Arecaceae > Calamus > Calamus simplicifolius. The sequence continues at coordinate 731,425 of UESW01003988.1, read as the reverse complement.
CAATGATACCGAGGCAAGGGTCAGCGAAGCGTCTTTAGGCTCTTGAGGGTCGACCATAATTTCAATGTGGGCCCGGCTCGTTTGTCCACATTAGCCGATTTATGTGAAGAATTTTTTACCTCGCATCACTTGCCCCTCCACTCCTTAGTCCAAAGTTTAATTTCAGGTGTAGGGAGTAGAGTTCTGGTGGCCGAATTTCATTGGCAAGGGCAAAATTTGAAGAGATGTGCCACAATGATGTCATAAATGCTAAATCATCGTGCCTCCATCCCAGACGAGATGAACTTTTTTGAAACTTGATCAAGGGCGATTAGCGGAATAACACGTGGCGGAGCCGAAGATCATGACGCTTGAACTGAAGGCTTACGGCTCTTAGGGTTCCCCACTAATAATGTTCTGTCTCTTCGTGCAATGGATTTAAAAAAGGGAGAGACTGGTGCTTTTCGTAGTCACATCTTTTCAAACCTTTGGCTCTATTCTTCCTTTTGAGGTTAAGTGTTCTCAGTTGAAGAAGACTATGGCCAGCTCTGTTGCCGTTCATTCTAAGGATATGGAGCGCCCGACCTGCATAGCTTCGATAATGACTCCAATGGATCTGAAGAGGATCCACCATGAATACTGGATTCCTGGCGACTATGATCTGCGATTGTCGGGTTCTAGGCAGAGGGTGACGAATGAACTAGAGTTCGAGACCTTCTTTTATGAGGAGTACTTCAAGGCGGGTGTCCTCCTTTTTCTTCATCCAATTATTGAGGGAGTGATGAAGTTTTATGGCGTTTACCCCTCGGCAGTGGCTCCGAATAGCTGGCGGCACATTGTGGAATTTATCTTCACATATTAATTGGTGAGGGTGATTGTAACAGTGCCTCTGTTCTGGGCATGTCACAACATCGTCTTCCCTAGGAACTCCTTCTGGCCCTACATTGAACCTCGAAGGACATTCAAGAGGGTATCGGGGGTTCCATACTCTATTAAAGGATGAAAACCCTGCTTTTTTATTATCCATTGGAGCGGCAAGTATCTCTTCCCTCGATCATGGGGAACATTTTTTGAGGACTTGAACAGAGCTCCTCCATTGTTGAGACAGGAGATCGACAACCTTATGGTGCTTTCCAGTGGGAAGGCACTATCGATCGGGGTTCTCTTGGCCGAGGATGCGCTTTTCAACGCTGGCCTTAGCAGCATCGATCCTCATGGTGAGTATAATCCCTATCCTTTTGAACTTTAGCCTTACTTGCTGAGGCATGACTAATTTTTGGTTATTCTCTATTTTCAGTAGCCAAATCAAATCTCAAAGCCCGAATGAGGGAGATGCTGAAGGGCAGCTCGAGCAAGAAGAAGGGCGAGAAGCGTCGAGGTGGTAATGTACTCAATGGTGATTGGATCCTCCACCATGAGGCAATGGCTCTGGCATCGATGTAGGCCCGGTTAATGAGGATATGCGTGTTGACCTTGAGCCCGACAAGATTTTGAAGCGTGGCTCGAGCAAGAAGAGGGGCGAGAATTGACTGCACACACCTCGCCAAGCCTTCACAAGAAGAAGGTCAATCTTGACCCCAAGTCTTCTTTGCCCTCACTGAGTCTTGACCAAAAGAAGAAGGTCAAACTCGGCCTTAAGTCTTCTTCGCCCTCCCCGAGTCCTTCAAAGAAGAGGGTGAGACCTAGCTCCTTGAGCTCTTGAGAGAAGGTGGCGAGGAAGACTCAGGTCCAGGTCTTGCCCTTGCACCGATGCTAATGGAGAAGGCGCCAATGGACCAAATAAAAGATGCCCTGGCTGAGAGGGAAGAGGAGCCGGGGATAGCGCAATGGGGCTTGTAGTTGGTGCAGTCATAGGAGTGGAAGAGCATCTGTCTTATGGAGACAGGAGATGAGTTTCAGAAAGAAGAGAAAGCTCCAATAGATAGGTTCTACTACCCAGTCATCGACGACCCAGACGCTCTCACCCTCTGTAATTTGCAGGCCCCTGAGGGGCTTGAGGAGCGTCGAAGAATAAAAAGGATAGCAAAGACTAAAGGATTGGAAGTCGCTATTGCTGCAAGCGGCCCTTATATTCCTCGGCGGGGCCTCTCCTCCCAGCATAGGGAGAGGCTGAGTAGGCGCCGAGGGTCAAAAGGATCCCTCGGCAGAGAAGGTCGGTGAACCGAGGCCCTTCGACGGACAAGCTAGCGATAAGAGGAAACCTGGCCTGACTGATCCTCCTCGTCATCTTGTCGGCTATACGCCCGAGTCACTGAGGTTGCGGTTTGAGGTGTTCTGCTCCATTTTCCACCCAGAAGAGGGTACTTCTGATGTTGATCATATGGAAGCCGAGCATCGGATGGTCTCCTTCTTGGTCTGAGGGATTTGAGATCTCCAAAGACTTAGAGGATCTACCATTGCTTAAGAGCGACGCCCTTCTGAGGGAGAAGAATATTTTTGCCATTCAGATAAGTGAAGGCTTCTTTTTCTTATTCTTTTCAACATATTCCACTACCTCTAAGCTTACTTGCCTTGTTCTATTATAGGCAATAATCCTTCAGAAGGCATTATATGGGCGCCTAAGCTTGACGGTGGAGGTTCGGAACCAGGCACTAAACAAGGTTGCCAAGCTTCAGAATAAGGAAGGCCTGGCTAGCTAGTTTTTGAGAAACTAGTCAAGGTTCGGGCGAGCTTGAGAGGCTAATAAATTAGTCGAGGAAGCCAATAAATTGGCCGATGAGGCTAATAAATTGGTCAAGGAGGCTAATAAGTTGGTCCAGGAGGCCTGGTCAAAAATGTCAAAGTTTCGGGTGAAGGCCACAGAAGAAATAAATGTATTGAATAAGAGACTTGCCAATGAAGGTCACAAGTTTGAATTTAGCCAACGGTAGGCCGCCAGTGCTATAGTTGATCTTGTGTTTGCACAACATAAGGCAAGAGAGGATTGAGCGAAGCTAGAGCATGCCTTGAGGAAGCTCATCCAATACACGAAGGAGAAGAAGAAGCTTTAGGAGGAACTGCAGAGGCGGAGAAGAAGGATGTTTAACAGGCCAAGGCTCTTGATGAGGTATGTACTTTATTCATTCCTCCATTTTGTTTTGCTTCTGACGAAACTGACTTTGTTTCTCAGGAGAAAAATTGTGAGGCTAGTGTGGCGGAGAGGATGAAGAAGCTAACCAAGTAGTTAACCTCATGTTGCCTGGAATGTTCTAAGCTTCGGCACCAGGCAGCCAAGGCTAATAACCAAGCTGCCCTAGCAGTGAAAAAATACAAGAGCTCGGCCGAGTTTATTGAGAAGAAGCTCTTATTTTTCAAGGAGGCCTACTTATTAGCAGCGAAGGAGACACGATAGAGGGTCGCCCAATAGTACCCAAATCTAGACCTTTCATTCCTAGAGGAAGAGAGGTATTGCATCCCTTCACTAGTAGATCCCTTGGTTGTGTCTTATTTGTCTACTGAAGCTAAGTTTAAAGAGGGCACCTTAAACATTGACTTTGAAGAGATCGCAAAGGTTGACTTGATCGGGGTTCCATATGCCGCCAAAGAGCCGATCCAGCTTGCTCCAGCCCCCTTCGAGGAAGGCGTAGCACTAGTCAAGCCTTATGTTTAGATTCTTTATTTTTGGTGCCATTGTGCACTTGTAATTCCTTTGTAATAAGAGATCTATTAATAAAAAATCAACAAATAAAATTTTAATTTTCTATTCCAACTGCTTGTGCCTTTGAATGAATTTGATAAGCATACTTTGCCAAAAAATTTATTCTTTTTCTTGCACTTTTTTTCGTAGGCTACTAAGTAGTCATTTTCCCAAAATGTTTTGTAATTATTGGGCTAAGCTACTTAGGTTTCACAGAAGCAGCGTAGGGGTGCTCCGACCAAAGGATCAGATCTTTACTCGACTGAAGATTTGAGGAGACAATAGTGTATACTCGGCCCTGCCGAGTTTCGAAGATGGAACAAAATAGGGACTTAGCCATTTTTAGGATCCATAGGTAGAATGAAGTAGCTTCTAACTCAAGCCTGTCAAGGTTGGTAGAGATAACAATGGAATGTACTTGATGTTGTTGAGGTTCTGATGAGTAATATGACGAGGCCCAAGGTCTGGCTAAGGGCTCAAAGAAAAAACTTGTAGATTCTTGAACCTGCCAGGATTTTAAAGATAATATAGAAGGGCTCTAGCCTAGCTGAGGATTCAGAGAACTAGATACTTGGTCATGCCAAGGTTCATAGAAATTTAGTGCTCGGTCCTATCGAGGTTTGGAGAACTTAAATGCTCGGTCATGTCGAGGCTCGAAGAATTTAAGTGCTCGGCCCTGCTGAGGCTTGGATAATTTAGGTGCTTGGCCTTGCTGAGGTTCGAAGAATTCATATGCTTAGTCCTACCGAGGTTCAAAGAATTTAGGTGTTTGGCTTGCCGAGGCTCAAAGAATTTAGGTGCTTGGCCCTACCGAGTTTCGAAAGACTCAAGTTGCTCAACCCTGCCAAGGTTCAGATAATTTAGGTGCTCAGCCTTGCTAAGGTTTTGAGAATTTAAGTACTCGGCCCTATTGAGGCTCGAAGAACTCAGGTGCTCAGCTCTATCAAGGTTCGAGAACTCAAGTGCTCGGCCCTGCAGAGGTTCAAAGAATTTAGGTGCTCAGCCCTATCGAGATTCGAAGAATTCAGGTATTCGGTCCTATTGAGGTTCAGAGAATTTAACTTCTCGGCCCTACCGAGGTTCAGAGAAAGGATCTGTAGGATCAACATTTGGGAGAAACTTGGTTCTCATTATCATCTTAGAAAAAGATGGTCAATCGGAGAAGAGACATTCAAATATAGAGGAGTCTATTACAAAGAGCAAGGCAGTCTAATTGAGGAATACCTTACTGATAGTACACTCGAAGGTTGTTCGAGTTCCATATCCTAGGGATGGCCTTTTCATCAAGGTCTTAGAGTTGGTAAGTGTCGGGTCTGATGACCTCTACAACTTGGTAGGAGCCTTTCCAGTTCAGGGTTAGCTTTCCTTGCTCTATTGGCTTAGAGACCGAGGCTTTGCGGAGCACTAGGTCATCAGAAAGGAAGAGCTTACCTTTTACTCGAAAGGAGTAGTAATGGGCCACACGCTGTTAGTACGCGGCCATTCTAATTGGGCCTTTTCCCTAACTTTCTCGATTAGGTTGAGGTTAGCTCGTAGATGTTCATCATTTGCCTCTTCGGAGTGGCTTTCGACTCTGGGCGAGGGTAGGCCTATTTCAACAGGGATGACGGCTTCGGTTCTGAAGGCCATCCTAAATGAAGTTTCACCAATAGATATCCTTTGCTTGATTCGATAAGCCCACAGGACATAGTGAAGCTCGTCCGCCCATCTGCCATGCGCTTTGTTCAGCTGAGCTTTTAATCCTTGCAGTAGGGTTTGGTTAGCTATCTCTGCCTCACTGTTTGTTTGCAGGTACCCGATCAAGGTAAGTCGGTGGCTGATGCCATGATCTTCACAGAACTTTCAGAACTTCAGGTTGTTGAACTGCTGACCATTATCGGTAATGATTGTATGTAGAAGGTTGAATCGGCAGATGATGGATCGCCAAATAAAGTCTTTGGCTTGGGCCTTGGTGATCTGAGCCACTATCTCAGCTTCAATCCATTTGGTGAAATAATCAATGGCCACAAACAGGAATTTCCTTTGCCCAGTGGTGGAAGGAAACGGATCAAGAATATCCATTCCCTATTTTGCAAAGGGTCAGGTGGCTGCAATGGGCGTCAAGGATGTTGACGGAAGCCTTTGGATGTTTGAATGACATTGGCAAGAGTCACATGCTCGAACAAGATCATTTGAATCCTTCGTCATGGTAGGCCAGAAGTACCCTTGCCGCAGTACTTTGTGGCAGAGGGCCCGACTGTTAGTGTATGCCCTAGATCTAATAGAATTAGATGCTATTTTATATACATTATATTATGAATGCAAATCAAATTTTATTGGTTTCTTTATCTATCTAGATGTTTTTCTTATAAATATATTTGAATATATTTTACCTATGAGATAAAGCCCAAAAAAATGTAAACTGTACATATGAAATTTGTAATAAAGATTATAAATTGTGAGATCTAAAATTGCACATTATGGTTTGATTTTTAAATTTTCCTAGCCGATGCATAGACGGGACTAGGCACTATTGAACATCGTAAGACTAGCATACTTTGCATATCTTCATCCTTGTGGTGAGCAACTGATCTCTCAAACTAAAGTATGGAGATACTTGGATAGGTATGTGGATTTTCGTTATTGTAATGATGCATTGGATGATCCGCACAGAAATTCCATATAGATATTCTATATAGTGTCAATGGTTGATTTCTGATGATGGTGGTATGAGTGATTCTTTGATTTGATATCTTCATTGCACCTCATGTGTGGAATATCATGCTTTAATGACATGCAAACATGCTTTAGCCATGGATGGTAAATATGGTGTCGGTTGAGTATGATAGGAAGTACATGAAGGTGATGTTTGATCAAGATAGGATTCGTCTCCCTTGATAAAGAGGGTTAATTCCACGACCACTTGATGGATTGAATTGACTGTTAAATCGTTGTAAGGTTGAGTTGGAATTCGAAATGGTTTCAAAGTTTCAATTCATGTGAGTCAATTGTTCCTGAAATCAAGTAAACAAAGATTAGTTACAGGGTTGACATATTCCATACCACTAATTGATCTGGGATATGTGACGAAGGGATTGAATCGTATAGTAATCGTTCATGGACATGTGTTGTTGATGACCAGGTCAACAAAACCCTTAACACTTGGATGGTCATGATGCTTTGTTAGAGGCTGCTCGTGATCTATAGTCATGGATTCTTTGACTTAGTCAAGGAGTTGACTTGGTTAAAGAATTGACTTGGACAAAGTGTTGATCAGATCAACCCTAGGGTCAATATTAGGGACATAATTATTGCCAATGTGACAAGGACCTAATGGGTCATATGCATTAAGAGACTTTGGATGAAGTTAAAATGGGAATTAAGTTATACTTAATTCAGATTAGATGATCAATTAATTAGGATTGGGTTTGACTCATTAGCAGTTTGAATCAAAAGTAGGCTGATGAAGTGTTAGAATTTGATAACTTGTAGTATTTTAATGTTACATATTTTATTAGCGATCAATGAATGATATTTTAAAAATGATTTAAAAAAAAGGGGGTACATAGAGAAAAAAAAGGGGAGCTTCTATTTGCACAGCCCAAATTGCTCAATGCACTCCCTTTAATTATTGCCAATGTAACAAGGGACCTAATGGGTCACATGCATTAAGGAGACTTTGGATGAAGTTAAAATGGGAATTAAGTTAGACTTAATTCAGATTAGATGACCAATTAATTAGGATTGGATTTGATTCAATCTTAATGAAAAACATGAAATTGATGAATAGGATTCATCATAGAGGAAAGTATTTTGCACTCAAGGGAGAGAGACTTTTTTATATGTGATCTACATATGAAATCCATTGATAGGATACCCAATTAGACTTAATCCATGTGATGGATGGCTCAAATTAATTGGGATTAATAATATGATGTTTAATTGGGTCCATATGATGGCATGATTTGATTCATAAAAATTCAATTGAACCGAGGGCTTAGATTGTGCCATATGGAGGATGGATTCATGCCCATGTGATGGGCATGACCCATCTCTACATCTTGGAGGAGGGAACACCCATGATTTGGCATCATCATGAAACCAAATCCAAGGTTGGGGCGTTGGTTTTATGTGATAACCAATTTCTTATTTTTTAGGGATGCGATTTGGTGTTGTAATCCTAACATGATCATTATAACAAATATCCTCATTTTATTATGATATTTTGTTATCAACTTGATATGGTTGCATGGTTGGATGGTTGGAACCAAATCCCCCTTTTTTGGTGGAACCACATGCCCATCATCATCATAAAAGGGAGAACCCATGTCCTTCTCTTCTTGAAATCATCTCTTCATCTCCTCCAACACGTCAACCTATCTTGGACATCACAAATCTCTCCCTCTCTCTCTTGAACATTCAAAAGGGCTCTCTTTCTCTTGGACGTCCGACATCCTCTCTCTCTAGATCAAGATAGGATCTTGATTAGATAATCTTTCTCTCTCTTAATTTAAAAATCAATTAAAGAAGGAAAGAGGCGCTAGCATCCCTTATTGGAAGGTTATCATCCAATCATAAGAGGACATCATCCAAAGATCTCTGCATGGATTACCATTGAAGGGCGGATGCGTGGACGGAGAGTGGTAAATCATTCACCAGCTTCATCGATCTTCATCCTCGATAAAGAACAAATGTATGATTTATTATTTAATTTTGCATTGTTTCTTGTTAACTAAATCTGTTCCCTGATGATCTTAGGCTTTAGAAATTTAATTCATGCATTATTTATCTTCCACTGCATGATTATATGAATTTGATTCATATAAAACACATGAAATTTCCAACACCGACCTCTTAATTGATTGCCGCAAATGCCTTCATGGACCTCTCGTAGGGCGTAATCGGCCTCTGATAGCTTGAGGCATTTGAGAAGCGACATGGAGAAAGAGTATTTATAGAGTTGTTCATCATGTAGGACGTAGTGGGAGGCTTGCATCTTTGGCCTTCTAACTTCTTTTCTATCCGCAGGGAGGGACCCATCTCTAAGGTATGCCAAGATAGGTTTGATCCATGATGGCTCATTTTTTAGCTGCATTATGGAATCGGTATTCGCTATATTGGGCTTCTCTAGGAGTTTAAGGTGGAACTTCTATTCCATATCCATGGAGTCAACGGTGGCCAATCTTGAGAGAAGGTATGCGCGGGCATTTTCTGTCCTTGAAACTTGAATGATTTCTAGCTCAGAGAAGTCGAGTAATAGCTCACATACCTTCTATAGATATTGAACCATGTTCGGTTCTCAGGCCTCGAATTCTCCTCGCACATGGAGAGGTATAGACATTCAGTCTCTTGACCTTCAGATTTTGTGCGATTCAGAGTTTGGTGAGTAGAGCTTCATACTCGGCTCATTGTTAGATATTAGAAAGGCAAAGCGGATGGTGTATTAAACATAGTTCCTTCCAGGCTTGTAAGGACTGATCCCGCACCAGAGCCAGTTGTGCTGAAGGATCCATCTATGTGCAGTTGCCATTGAGCCTCATCCTTTGTTTGCTGGGGGTCCTCCAATGTCAACCCATCCTCTAGAATAGTGCATTCAAGGAGGAAATCCATCAAAACCTATGCCTTGATACCTGGGCAAGGTTGGTAATGGATATCATGCTTGCTCAACTCTACAATCCATTTTGTCATCCTCGATATTTCTGGATGATGGAGGATCGTCTTGATCGGTTGGTCGATCAAACCACTATGGTGTATGCTTAAAAGTATGGGCGCAGCTTTCGTATGGATGTCACCAATGCATATACCAATTTTTTGATTCTGGTGTACCTAGTCTCGACATTCCAAAGTAGTTTGATAACATAGTAGACCGGCTTTTGAACTTATTCTCTTCCCAGACCAACATAGAGCCGACAACATTCTCCAAGATGGCCAAATACAAGTACAGGGGTTCTTCGAGCTTCAGACTAGTAAGTAGTGGAGGTGAGCCAAGGTATCTCTTTAAGTCTTCAAAGGACTCTTGACAGTCGGAGGTCCACTGAAAGTTTTTTGCCGAACGAAGTACCTTAAAGAATGGTAGGCACTTCTTGGCAGATTGAGTAACAAAGCGGTTCAGGGCCACTATCCATCCTATAAGGCGCTGAACTTTCTTGATGGACTTGGGTGCGCTATCTCTTAAAGAGCTCGAATCTTCTAGGGATTTGCCTCAATACCTTTTTGGGAGATTATGAAGCCCAAAAACTTTTCATAGCTTACTTTGGAAGTGCACTTGGTCGGTTTAGCTTCATTTGATATCCCTTAAGGGTGGTGAAGCTTTCCACTACATTAGATACATGCTAGGTAGCTTCTCTACTTTTCACCAGCATATTATCGACATAAACTTCCATGTTCCAACCAATTTTGTTCTTGAATACTTTGTTGACCAGCCTCTGATAGATTGCCTCGGCGTTCTTTAGTTCGAACGGCATAACTCGGTAATAATAGGTACCCATATCAGTAATAAAGTGGTCTTTTCTTCATCTTCGGGGGCCATATGTATCTGACCAAGTAGGCATCCATGAACGTCAGCATCTGATGGCCGGATGTGGAGTCCACCAGCTGATTGATCCTCGGTAAGGAGAAGCTGTCCTTTGGACAGGCTGTGAAGTCAATGCAGATTCGCCACTTGTCGTTCGCTTTTTTCATCACGACTACGTTTGCTAGCCAACTCGAGTAATTTACCCTTACGGATGAAGTTGGCTTTGAGAAGTTTGTCGACATCTTCTTTAATCGCTTTTTGGCATTCATGGACGAAACTCCTCTTCTTCTGTTTAACTAGTTTGAATGTCTCGTCCATGTTGAGGCCGTGGAAGAGGACGTTGGAACTGATCCCCGATATGTCGAAGGTGGATCAGGCAAAGACATTGGCATTTTTACGCAGGAAGTCTATCAGGTCCTGTCGAGGCTTCCCTTTTAATTGCGACTTGATTCGGATGGTTCGATCAAGTCGACTCTCTTCAAATGGAATTTCTTTAAGATCTTCGATGGGTTCTCCTCTTTGCTCGTAAGATCTTTTCGAGCATCGAGCCCATTGACTTTTGGCCTTCGAGATTAAATGTCGGCGATAAAGCAATATCGCACGGTGGCCTGGCTTCCTTGAACAACTCCTATACCCCACCCTGTAGGGAACTTCATGGAGAGGTGCATAACAGAGATCACCACTCCGAAGGATATTTGCCCGGGTCTTCTAAAGATGGCATTATATGGTGATCAAAGTTTAGTCACAAGAAAGTCCATAAGGATGGTCATCGTGCAGGGCCATTCATCGGCCAGACCATCAGAGTAATTACTCCTAGTTTGATGATATCATCAGTGAACCCAATTAAGGTGGAGTCCACCGTCCGAAGGTCTTTCACTCTCAATTCCATTTTTGCAAAGGCATCAAAGTAAAGAACATTAACAGAGCTTTTACTATCGATAAGGATTCAATGTACATCATTATTTTTTATGTTTAAAGTTATAATGAGTGCATCATCATGGGGTATTATATCCCCTGAAGATCTTTCTCCGAGAATGTGAGTTCCTCACACTTGATTTTTTTGGAGGGGCTCTGTTCCTTGTCTGGCCGACTTTTGGTTGAGCTGACCATGGCAATCATATGCACGTTGCCTGTTGCTGGTGGGTTCAGCAAGGGTTATTGTCGAAGCTCAGGTAGATGCTCTGCTCTAGCTTCTACCTTCGGAGGTCCTCTGTAGCACTCTAGCCTCCCTCGGCGGATTACTGCTCGATCTCCTGCTTGAGCTACCAGCATTCCTCAGTATCATGCCCATAATCGCAATGATACTGGCAATATTTGGTTACATCTCTTTGGGTTGGATTTCCTTGGAGAGGCTTCGGTCGAGGGAGCTGATGCTCTATTTCTATTAGGATTTGGGCCTGGGGCATAGTAAGCAGTATAAACCAGTTGAACCTTCGTGCTGGGCTTCTGGATCGTTGCTTGGGTGGCAAAGCCCTTTGTCTTTGTAGGCTTGTAAGGCGAATAGGTCGACTTTTGTCCGAGCTATTCTTTTCCTTCTTCTTTGAGTGCTCAACTCAAGCCAACCTTTTGGACTCTTCCACCCTTGCACAGTTGTCCGCCAGGGCTATCGTTGAAGAGACTTCATGGGTAGTTTACCTCTAGTGCTAAATAGAAATCTCCCTCCTTCAGCACTCCTCCCGCTAAGGCAAACATGGACACCTCATGGTTGAGATGGTCAACCTCCAACATGGCGGTATTGAAACGGTCCATGAAACTCTTCAGGGATTCTCCCTCTTGTTGTTTCAATTCAGAGAGAGAATCCGACCTTTGCCGATAGCGACGGCTATTAACGAACTGACTGGTGAAGGATCGGCTGAGTTCATCAAAAGAGTCAATGGAGTTTGGCTTTAACATGTCGAACCATACTTTGGTGGGCCCTCTAAGAGTTGAGCAGAAAGCTCAGCATAGAATCGCATTTGAGGCTCCATGGAACAATATTATTGACTGAAAGCTGCTCAGATGATTATTCGGATTTATTGTTCCGTTGTATGGCTCGATGGCAGGGAGCTTTATATGCGGTGGGATAGCTTCGTTCATAATCCTCCCAGTGAAGGGTGGACCTTGTTCCACCCGAGATTCTGGCAAGGAGGCATGCTTTATGGAATCCAGTTCCAGGTGCATCTCCTGGATTTTTTGCTCAAATACTTCGGCTCGAACGGATGGAAAGGCCGGAAGGGAAGATCAACGTCTTGGATCAAATCACGATAAGAAGAAACTAGAGACAAGGAATGGGCCCGACGAGGGCGAGGGAAGTCCCTGTCTCCAACTTCCGATGGGATTGGCTTTATTTCCCCCACCTCATGACCGAATCATCATAGGGGACTCATGGCCTCCAACCGATTAGGCACCGTTGGTTGAATCGGTGCAGCTACTCTGGTGGGATATTATTGAAGGCCGCGGGAGGTTGAGGATTTAGTGCTATCGAGGGAACGACATCTTCGAGTCCTTGCACCAATTGTGTCAAGGCTTATACTTGTTGGACCAATATGCCAAATTAGTCCTATATGACAGATGCCACATGTGGCGGCAGAGCAGCAGATTGGGATGGCTACGAGAACGTCGCATTATGTGAGAGATTAGGCCTTTGAGAGATGGCCTGGTCAGCGACATCTACGGTTGTCCTTTTACAGTTCACCATTTTGAATGTCATTTTTCTCTTTCAAACCTTTTTTCTGGGATTTATCAAGTTATAGGGACTTGAGGCCCTTCCTCTAGTGCCAATCTATTGCGGTAGATTTTTGTTTCCTGACTTGGGGATAAGGTAGCAACGCACGCCAGGATTCGGGTGGCGTTCTCCATCCTTGGAACCTCAAAATAGCATTCTTTTGTAGGGAATGAGGTGGGTGATCCCCGCGAAGGACCCTCCGATGCTCAAGTCAATGAATAATCTTCAGCTTCAGATAATGGGGAGAAAGTTCTAAAGAGAAAGAGGAGGAGAAGAAGAGCTCACATAATGATTCCTTCTCCCTTTAGGGCTCTCGAGGCCCGATATTTAAAGGAGGAGGATATAGTAAGCTGTTACCTAATTTTTAAAGAGCTATTATGGACGTTGGGGGATGATAAGGCTAATTTTATCAAGGGGAATTCGTGATCCCGCAAATCATGAAGAGGAGGGAGCCATATCCAACTCCGTTTCTATTTATGGAGGACCACTTCGGAAAGGAGTTTTAATATCCTCATGGTTCTGGTGATCTGATGTCCGAAATGCTGAGCGCGGGCCGAAGGTCAGCCAAAGGGGAGGGTCGATCGGATGGCTCCCGACTGTTGAGGTTCGGTTGCTCTAGCTCGAAGCGAGACTTGATAAAGGTGAAGGTCGATCAGCCGAGGTTCAGTTGGTGAAGCTCGATCTGGCAAAGCTCAGGCAATGATACCAAGGCAGGGGTCAGCGAAGCATCCTTTGGCTCTTGAGGGTCAGCCGCAGTTCTAATGTGGGCCCGGCTCGTCTGCCCACATCAGCCGATTTATGTGGAGACATTTTTATCCCGCATCCTGTTCCACATGGCTTAACAAAACAGGATAACAGAAATACAATATTAAATTTTTAGCATATATTAATATTTATTTAATTTTTTTTAAAAAAATTTATGTGATGCCGTCCATGTTTCCTGAATGAATATCGTAAGGTTTTCAACTTAGATGTCATGATTTTATAACCGAGGTATTGTAATTTTTTTCAAGCTTTATAGAGATCTTTCAGGGATGCCATAATTTTATAACTATGGTATTGTAATTTTATAACTAGGGTATCATAAATTTTTTTGGTCGGAATGTCATAAAGCTTTGAATTAACATTTTCTGAATGAGTGTCATAATTTTAGAACTATGATATCATAATTTTTTTTAGCTTTCTGAATTGATATCATAATTTTATATGATGCCATAATTTTACAACTGAATATCGTAATTTTTTTTAGCTATTATCAAAAATTTTCCTTAGATGTCATAAAGCTTTGTGTTAACATTTTCTGAATGGGTATTATAATTTTATAATTATAGTGTCGTAATTTTTTTTTGCTTTCAAAAGGAATGTCGTAATTTTATAACTATGGTATCATAATTTTACAACTGGGGTGTCATAATTTTTTTCAGGCCGATATCATAAATCTTTCTGCGATGTCGTAAAACTTTGCCTTAATATTTTATAATTAGAGTGTTGTTATTTTATAACAAGGGTATTGTAATTTTACAATTGACGTGTCATAATATTTTTTCGAAAGGCAAGCCATCAAGTCCCATTCCATCAGGGATTGCGTATCACTTGTAAATTTGTAATCATAATCTTTGCTATTCCATCTCATCGCGTTAAGCCATGTAGAATTCACATAGACCAATAAGAAGGGGTGGTGTAGCCCACGTAGGATTTATTACACTGAAGGCGATGTACAAATCTTTCTCGAGAAAGAAAAAGAAAGAGAAAGAGAGGAAAAGTTTTTTTTAATAAATATATATATACACACACATTTACAAATAAAAAAAATATAATTATACAATTATAAATATTTTTATTATAAAAATATTAATTTAATTTTTAAAAATAAAGTTGTTGCCCAGATGTAGTAGCCCAAGAGGGGGGTGAATTGGGTATTTTAAATAATTAATACAATGGATGATATTGACTAACGCAGATATGTGCTTAATCAAAAATTAATTCGCAGCGGTGTAGTGGAGTGCACAAAATAGAAAATACACAGATCAATCAAGCACAAACACAGCAGGGTTTATAGTGGTTCGGTGCCAAACTCGGCTCCTACATCCACTCCCCAAAAACTCTTGGGAATTTCACTAATCGTATCACAACGATTACAACCCCTAGCCTTCCCCGGCTAGTCCTCTTGTTTTCACGGCACAAGGCAGCCAAATCCCCTAGCCTTCCCCGGCTAGTCCTCTTGTTTAACTGGTACAAGAAAACCAATCCCCTAGCCTTCCCGGCTAGTCCTCTTATTTAATGGCACAAGGAAGCCAATCAAGAAACTAGGGTTATCTCTAACCCTAATACAAGATTTATCAAAAATAGACAGCTCCTAATTTGAGCAAATATTCAAAGATAAACTTTACAACTTTTTTGAAGCAATACTTCAGCAGCAGATGTTGATTTTCGAAGTAGCTGAAATTTGCACTCGCTTCACCGGATCTGGACGACTTGAGCAAGGGTTGGAGGATGCAACTTCGCAGCACAATATCTTGCTCTTCAAGGATCCGAAAAATATCTTGCAATAAGCACTCTCTTTTGATTTCTTTTCTCTTTTGTGTTCTTGATATGTCAAAAGATATATGAATTTCGTCAAGGATTTCTTCTGAACATCTCTATTTAAACCAATCAAAAACTATCCGTTAGATTCATTGGTAAATAGAAGAAAAGAAAAACGGGAAGAAATAAAACCGTTTGAAATATTATCCCATATGATGAAAGCATTAAATCCATTGCTAATGAAGGATTCCTGTCCATAACAAAAAGAAAATGGTCAGCATTCATCAAAGTAGTAATGAGAGAGAGAGAGAGAGCATTAAATGAGAGAGAGGAGAAAGCTGAAATAAATTTCAGCAACTCCCAAAGGAATTCGTCCAGCTATTGAATGGGAGAGAGGAGAGCCAGCAAGTTAGCTCATTTCCCAAGCTAGCTAACTTGCTTCCAAAAGCTCACGGCAAGAGAGGGATTTCAGAAAAAGGAGGGAAAGCTAGCTATGGCTAGCTACTTTTCACCAAAACGTGCGGCTGAAATTCTGCAAGACAAAAGGTAAGTTAGCTTGGTAGCAAAGGAGAAGCCATCCCATAAAGATAGCTAACTAGCAAGTGGCTAACAAAAAGCTAACTAAAAGATAGTTAACTGGGGAATGCTAACCGGCTAACTCATGTGAAAATTCAGTTCAAAATAGCTAACTCCCAAGCCATGAAACAATAGAGAAGGTTAGCTTATAAGCTAACTCCCAAAGGGAACTATGAAAAGATGGTTAGCTTGTAAGCTAGCTATCTCAAAAAAAGCTACGGTGGATGTGTTTCATGAAAAGGGATTCTTGACAACCAGCTAACTCATAAGTTAGCTATCCATAAAGGTGTGAGGCCATGACAAAAAGATAGTTAGCTTGTGAGCTAACTCGTTTGAATTTCCATGCGGCTGATTTTGAAATTCAGTGGAGGGAAGTTAGCTTATGAGCTAACTAAGTTAAAGGTTTATTCTATCATGCATAAAGGTGGTTAACTTGTGAGCTAACTAGGACATGAAATAGCTAATAACAAGCTAGCTAAGAAGAGAAGTTTTCATGTAACGTACCTTGGAATGAAGGAAGGAAGTTAGCTTGCAAGCTAACTCCTACAAAGCATCAATCGGCCAAGCATGAAGCCATGAACAAATAAGTTAGCTTGTGAGCTAACCTCAAAGGAAAAGTGACCAGCCAGCAAGGAGAAGGAGTTAGCTTCCCAGCTAACTTATAAAACAAATCTCACGGCCAGCAAGAGGAGAGTTAGCTTCCAAACGGCTTGCATGGAGGGGAGGTTAGCTTCCCAGCTAACTTGTTTCCCAATCCATTCGGCCAGCATGAAAGTAGCTAACTCCTAAGTGACTAGCAAGGAAGGGAAGTTAGCTTCCCAGCTAACTCATTTCCCAACAAATTCGGCCAGCAAAAGGAGAATACTAAAATAGCTAACTAGCATGGAATGGAAGCTAGCTAGCAAAGCCATGCAATAAATTCAATAGATAGGCAAGTGAATTTTTTTATATTCTTCACAAGATAAAATAACTTCATTGCATCATATGAAAAATTCTTGACAATTGTAAACATGAAGATACATGAAGATACTTGCAATATCATGAATTATCATAATTTATTTAGGCTTGATATGTTTTGTAATCATCAAAATCAATTCAAGGGTCAACAAAAGTTAAAAATATAAAGAAAAATTATGAACTCATTTTATTTCTTTTATCCTAAATATTAAAGATAAAAAATTTTACTTTGGACGTCTTTTGACTTTTTTATTTTTATTTCCTCCGTATTTTAAAGCTATTCCTTTCTTTCCCTCCCTTTATATTAACCTCTATCAATCAGACTCATGTAAAGATAAACATGATATGATATTCATTTTAACTCATCCTAAATAAATATTTAAGGACCCATCCCATTTAAGGTGCAATTTTTTAATTTTTATAAGAATATGGATTATTTTTGTTCCTAATAAAAATTATTTTATCTTCAGAGCAGGGATGAGAATTCAGTACATTTCATCCCAACCTATTTCTATTCCGTTGGTCCGTATTTAAATACTACATTATCTTATATTTAGATGATATTTATCTTCTAATTCAATTTTTTATTTTAATAATAAATATAAATTTAAAAGATAGATGCTAAATTTATTTATATTTAGTGATAAAAAAGTTATATTTTATATTTTTTAATTTTTATTAAAAAATTAAATATGCCATTCGAGATAGATGAGATAAAATGAGGATGAAAATTTATTTTTTTTCATAAATCAAAAATGGGATGGAAAATTCCAACCCATTAGAGATCTCTAGAGGAATTTTTATCCTCCTCGTCTCAAGCAAATGAATCTCGCTTGCCTCCAGTGGTCTAGTGATTGTTCCAACAAATGTAGTTTGAACCCGCGGCTCTCCATACCTCTCTTGAACCTCATCGGTTGACCGTTCTCACGATTTAAAATACTAGATTTTATTTGGCAGACGAAGACATGAAGTGGATAAATGTCTTTTTTAGTCTCTAACGCATACCATATTCCATGGCAGTGATGGTTGAAAGTTCTATCGGAGTCTGGGCTTTATCGTTCGGTATGATCGAAGGGGGTATTCATCAGCAAGGTGCTACTTTGATCTATTTAATTTATCAAATTTGATTATTTCAAAGCCTGCTTATTTTCATTGATGAGATTGTACCTTCCCACCGGATATCAGGACAGCTATCTTTTCATCCGCTAAATACAAACTTTATCATACCGCTCTTGATTTTGACAGTCCTCTGGGGCTCCCCTTCTTTCTCGCCAGTATACTAGCATATGGTCTTTATCTTTTAGGAGCCTTCACCTTCAGAATATGTTAAAATCAACTTTAACGAAAGCGTTCGAGACAGATTTGCAGGTTCAACTTTTGTTATCCGTAGGTCTGATGGAGCTATATTGGCAGCAAAGGGATTCGGCCTTCTCGACTCCTCTATTTCTCTTGCGGAGCTTTTTCTGCTTGGTGACGAGGGGATTCGGCTTTTTCGACTTTTCTGTTCCTCTTGCGAAGCTTTATACTGCTTGGGCTGGCATCTCTTACGCTACTCGTATCATTGGCGCTCACAATCTTTTTATTGAAAGAAATTCTTTTACTGTTATTCGATGGCTCCGACAGGACTCCTACGATCATCTGTCAAGCAACCTCTTGATCTACGACATCCGGTCTACTCTTCAAATTGCTTATAGAGTCCAGATTCGGCATGTCTATCAAAAAACCAATTCAACGGCTGACTGGATTACTGTCTGGATGGTCTATTATTTTGATTTTTAAAGCTAAAAGCAGAGAGATCCTTACCCAATTATACTTAAACAAATTTTATTTTCTGATATATCAGATTTGACTCGCACTAGAATGTTATGATCACCTGTACCCAAAAAAAAAAAAAAAATTGTTCTACGAAGAGAGGATTGAATAGCTATGTCCCCAATGGAAATGTGTTCTCGGGATTGTTCTTGTTTTATCATCAGTTAAATAAATATGTAAATAATCGATTTTCCTTCCGCTATTGCAGTGGTCCTATTATTTTCATTTAATTTTTGTGCACAGAAGAGAAAGGCTTAATCCTCTACACACACACACACAAAAGAAAGGAAAAAAGTTATGGTATCCCTTCTTCCATATGCTGCTAATTCTCTCAAACGCCACCAAATCATTGACAAGGATCACAGAAATAATAGCATGTACAAATCATACATGACTGCCCAATAATCAAAAAAAAGTTGCGGTATCCATACAGAGGGCAAGTAGCATCAATTAAATTGAATAATATTGATATCAGGTGTTCTTCTCTAGGACAGATAAAGCTGGCGTGAGATAGTTATTTGCTTTGTCAGGCAAATGTGCAACCTGCACGAGCAGTTCACAAGAAATTAGGATAACAAAAATCAGAGATGCAGACCAAACCACTGCCACTACAATAATAAAAACACCAACAATGCCTTTAAAATCCTAAATCGGTTGGGCCAGCTACATAAATTCTGAAATGCAGACCAAAATGACTCGTCCAAATATCAAGGTTTGAATAGCCGGTTTCGTTCATTACCAATTCAAAAAGCTCCTTCCCTTGCTCGGCAATGTACTCATAGCATACCTAACCATTATCAAATCAATTAATTTCAGCTGCTAAATAACAAAATGATAATTGTATGACAACTATGCAGACAAAGATGCATATATCTCACATCAAACTCTTGTTTCTTGCTGTTGAATCATGCAATGCCTTGACACAAATATCTGCTACATCAGCGCAACTGATGCCCTGCTTTATAAAGTGATGTTAGATGGTCGGTGTAATTATGGAACTACTGCTGCACTGATGCCAGTCTCACCTGAGAGATCCTGTTCCCTTGATCAAAGATTAGGGCACGCTGGCCACCAGGTTCTTCCTGCAAAGTATTTTTGGAATTAAGCATAAAAGTTGATATGACAAAAGACCAAAGTTGAGGACAATTTTTGCAAACGATGACCTTCCTAGGCACATGCTAATGTAAAATTCCAATGTACTGAACTTAAGCCTTACCAAGAATGTATCCCCAACCAATGATTCAAGTCTTGAAAGGATAGGGACCAAGACAGCCAAAATGTCTCGTCCCAAAGAAATTATGGGACTGATCTCAATTCTCCTCTCTAGTCCCATCTCAACAGTATTAATTTTAAATAGATTTAATTTATCATAAAATATAACTTTTGAAGTTTAAATACATTTAAAAATTAAACAAAATATTAAAGCATCACATATAAGTTTTTTTTGGCATCTCAAGCAAGTAATAGAACACTTGATCAGATTAGAAATCAAGACAAGATGAGAAACAAGGTATCTCATTACATAAAAAATTAAGACACCTCTATCCCACGAGATTTAAAACCTTGGCCCCAACCATTTATAACCATGCTTTCTAAAGATGCTTCGTGGTTGCTGTCTTACTAGCACTGGATCAGTCAATTTTTTTTCAGTCAAAAAAAAAAAAAAAGACTTACTAGTACTAGACGCATGTGATGTATGCAAAAGGGGGTCCGATTGATGCTGGTTGTCACTAAAGCTAGCAAGGGGTATATGAGAACAGGTGTTGATGCACATCCCATGTTCCTGCACCACGCTCGTGCACCATACGTGCTGATTGGCCAGGCGCACGCTGCGCGTGCGATGCGCAAAAGGACAATTTTGTCCTTGGCCATGCGTAGCCATACATGCACAGCCAATCATCATGCGCGGTGCGCGCGACCTGCACTGCGCAGATGCATAAAGTGCTTTCCTGTTAAAGATTTAAATGGGTGCTATCTTTTCAAGCCATGATACAGTGATAATGTAATCCATCCTATTGAACAAAAAGTTTTATTGAATGATGACAAATATTTTAAGGCATGGCATAGAGCTGGAAATAGAGGTGGGCACTGGGCCGTGCCGGCACGGCACGGCCAAGGCCCGGTACCGGCCAAATTAACAGGCTGTGCTAGGCACGGCCCGTTAAAAATTTTTGGCGGCAACAGGCCCATTAAAAATTTTTGGCGGCCCGGCACGTGGCCCATGGTGGGCCGTGCATGGGCAATTTTTTTTTACAAAATTGTTGACTCAGTCTTTTTATTTTTTAAAAAATAACGTGCCAGGCACAACCACCTGGTGATCATGCATAAAATTAAATAATATAATTTTTTAAGCAAAAGTTATCCAAAGGCCGTTTTTAACTTTTTATACGTTAGTTGTATAAAAAATAGTTTTAAAAATGTAATTAGAAGTGATCATGCATGAAAAAATGCAAATTTGACTCTCATATCTTTAAAATGAAGATAAAATTATCAATGTAAAAATTATAATTCTATTAAAATTTAAATTTTTTAAACTCATAATTTGAAAAATTTTATAAAACAATATTGCATTATGGAATGTCAAAATGTACAATAATAGCCCATAGTTTCAGAAACAACACCAAATAACAGAAAGTACTAAATTTTTATTGTGTACTTATTTTATCTATATATATAAGATTATTATTATATATATATATATTATAATACATTCTTGCAAATAAACAAAAGAAAAAAGATATTTTTTACATATAATAATTAAAATTTTATTTATGAAACGATCTTCATTCTGCATATGATGAAGATAAATAGAGAGTAGATGTATTAACTTGGTGGAAAAGTGTTAGAAATTAACATCCTGTTATGTCTGCCATTGCACGGGATATTTTAGCTGTGCCGATGTCTACAGTAGCACGGAATCCGCTTTCAGTGCAGATCGGCGTGTTCTGGATGAAAAGAGAAGCAGGATGATTGGCGAGATGGTTGAGATACTTCTCTGCTTCAAAGATTGGTTGGATGCTGAGGCGAGGCTTCAAAATAAAGGTGGACATAACTTAACCAGCGAAGATGATGATGACATAAATACTACTGATGAGTGAGTCATCTTTTTTATAATTGTATATTTTTTTAATTGTTAAATGAGTCATCTCTATTTTTGTCTTCTTTCTTAATTGTATTCTGGAGGTAGACCTAGCCCCCTCTATTCACGTACCATTTTGATTTTAAATTAATAAACCGGTAGGGATCTATGCCAAACCCTCCACCATTAAGGTGGCTTCATATTAATAAATTTCTTAGTTCCCAAAATTTTTTTAATTTATTAAAAAAATATTTTTATTTAAATTTTTTATTAGGCCCTAATGGGCCATATGGGTCATGCCTGGCACGGTGGGCCGTGCTGTGCCGGCACGGGCCCATCATGGGCCATGCCGGGCCGGGCCGACAGGCTGATTTTTTCGAGCCCAGCATGGGTACGATTAAATGGGTTGTGCCGGCATGGTCTAGTACTGTAGCAGTACCTGGCACGGCCCGGTTCATGCCGGGCCATGCCGGCCCATGGGCGGCACGGCGGCACGGCCTAGTTCATGCCGAGCCATGCCGGCCCATGGGCGGCACGGCCCGGTGCCCAACTCTAGCTGAAAATATTACCAGCAACGTACTTCTCTTAGAAATCAAGAAATCTAGACTAAATGACCTGCAAGAAGGATGACTATATTGATAAGATAATAATGTCAAACCCTCAAGCTTTTCAATAACACCGTGTAAAGCTCAACAATAGTTGTGAATATTGCAACTACCCATTTTTAACATGAGCCACATCCCAACTTCATATAATCATCATAACCATCCAACCATCAATAATGAACCAGCATCGTGCATCCTTTTCAATCCATGCAGTTCAACAATCTGATATATCCACAGTCCAAACCAGCTCTTCCAGAATCTTCCTCCACAGCAATCATCCATTTTCTTATATCCCCTTCTTCAGCTTTTCCATAAGTTCTGAACATCAATCTTTAACATGCACAGTCTACACCTTCTTGGTTGACGAAGCAAATTCCCGTCAACTTTTCCTCTTTCATATCTCACTTGTGCAACTCCTTACCCTTTGTTCACCACATAATATCCAACCAATGATAACCAGATTGGGAATCATGAATATCTTCAAGCTTGAAGTTTCAAGAGGAGGAAAGCATTAATTGTTGGAAATAACACCAACAATTTAGTATCAAGGGAACTGGGAAACCTAAAGATGGCAGGAGAAGCCATGCCCTTATCAGCTTGCATGGTTAAAAACTATCCTAGGTATTTGGCCAAGTTCCAGTACAATTTAATTAATATGTTAATGCTCACAAAGTAAAAGGTTCTCCCAACATAGTTGCTATACTGATTGGCTCAAAAGCACAATAAGGACTCAAATCCCATTTATTCATTCTAAAGGTGCCAAAAGGAATACATCTTACCACTCATTTTCTCCCAACACAGAAAAGAATTGCCATAGTATCATGAAAAACCAAACTCCCCTCTCCAACAACAACCCGCCATCATCCAAACCAGTCCCTTAGTTAACATCTCAACTCCAGAAATGTCATGAATCATACACTCATTCCTACCCAATTCTAATTCTCAAATAAAACCTGACCTAAGGTAACATGTGGAGCCTAAATAACCATGGATCACATTCTAGAAGCTGTGCTCCTAGCCCTTGGATTCACCTTTTTATGAGAACCATCAATTTTCTTTAATCATTGTAAATCCTAGTGAATTGAAGTGCTTAGAACCTTTATGATAAACTATGCTTTTGTGAGATTTTATATGAGATTGAAAACATTGATGTTACTTAGCAATGACTCGTTCCCCTATCTCCACACTTTCATCCTCATGCAGGACACAATTCAATTAATTGCAGTGCCCCATAGAAAGTCATATAAGGATGAGGATAAGATGGATTATATTATATTTTGAACATGGAAGACTGACATTGCCAGATAAAATACCAATTACTTGTCTCTTTTTTTATTTTTCTTTTCTTCATTATTCAAATGTTGTATACTTATAATTCAAAAGCAGTATGATTTTAATCAATGATATCCACATGCAGCCTCAATTTGCTTATTATTTTGCAGTTATGTTATATGCACTCACTAATCCTAGATCTTTTAGTGACAAGAATATAAACACAAACACCGGTCTGATAGTACCTGCAATGGACCAGGACGAATAATGGTATAGCCAAGGCCTGACCTTCTTAATGAATCCTCTCCAGCCTGAAAGAAAATGGAAGGAAATTTTTAAAAACAAGCTTACTTCAAGCAGCAATTAGACATTATGACATGGCTGATGAGTTACATGATCAAGAAAGAAATACCTTCTTGGCTTTAAGAACTTGCTCCCTTCTGCTAGGTTCAATTCCAGATCCTGTACATGAAACCAATATAAAGTCCGTTTCTTGACCAGTCTGCAAATATCCAACATATAAAGTTGATGAGTACAATGATGAAAAGTTTCTAATTTTTATCTTCCATGTCTTAAGATATACAAAGTTGTCCTAAGATACAATTTTGCATTAAGTTCAAATCATGTAACATGCCACACCCTAGAAGTACCCACTCCACTCTACAACTATTAATTTTAGAACACAACACAACTCAACTCAACTCATCTAAGCCTTTTCCCAACTACATGGGGTCGGCTATTAGTAGATTCATGTTTTAGGGGATCTGATGGAGTTTTACATCGGCTATCAGCTACCTAATGCAACCCTTCTCCTTTGATCTATGAAAATCACCAAACTTGTTTATTTTTACAACTATTATTTTAGAACCTGTTTATTGTTTTTTAAGATACTACATATGCTAACTCATTGATCTATGAAAATCACCAAACTTGTCATGAACCAATTTGGCCATTTTGGGTGGAATTGGACAAGATTAGGAGCCAGTATCGTCTAGTCCAACTGTTAATCTTAATTTCCAAAGGGTATAACTTTCTTATGTGGTGCCCATTTTTGGCATTCCAAGCACCAAAACAAAGCTCAAGCCAAGTACTTCTAGGGTGTGACCACCTCCAAGGGGTTCATCACATCTTACTAATATAAGAGTTTAAGGGTTCAAGAATATTTAGGGCCTGAAACAAGCTGATCAAAGTAAACTTTCCATTTCAAGTAAGAATTTGGTCGAGCATCTCTTTTAATCCAGGAATAATTATACAATGCTATAGAGGACAACGTTGATGTACAAGTCAAGATCCAAGTCCTGGGAAAGTTTGCCTTAATATAATATGCTTACTTTTTTGAAAAAGAAAAATATATCTTTCAACTAGAAGAGAAATTTAACTCAAATTCTGAAAGGGCAAACATAACTACCATAATTAGAGGATTTGCTTATCATTTCAAAATCAACTAATGAAAGAAAAAAGGTTAGAAAACTTACTTTCAATTTATTATTATTATTATTATTATTATTATTATTATTATTATTATTATTATTTTCTGTGACAGGTCAAATTTGAGCAGATTGACAGGATTGCTTCATTTTCTGTCCGATTGGATCACTCTTATATGGTGTTTAAAACTAGAAGGTTGTAGAATCTAGTGCTGAAGTTGCAGCATTTTCAAATATGGAGGTTACAGATGGATGATGAGTTAGACAACTGGAATTCATAGACAAATAACCTGTCCACTTTTTTTGGAGAACCATATAAAACAGGTAATCAATTTCGAGAGCAACTTACAGGCAATGCTTTTATGTATTCCATTATTAATTTGAAGCTTCTAGGGTCCTGTTTATTTCCTCCATGTCCTTCCACAGGTCTCTGCAGCAATCATGAGAAGAATATTAGATGCATGATGCATCGCATGATTTTGGAAATAAATGAATAATATTTGTCCACCAAACATAGTTTACAACTGTAGAGGAGGATGGACCTGTCTTCTTGGTTCAAAACGAATGGTCAATGTATGTACAAGAAAAGGGTCCAGTGGAGGATCATCTGGTTTCACCGGACGAAAAGATGAAAACGGTACTCTTACCTGCAAAAAAGAGAAAGAAGTGAGTCTTTATAAACAGATCAGCAGTATTACCAAGTTGGTGGAAATAAAAAAGACCCAAGAGTAGTAGAGGTAAGGTATTCCTGGCCAACCCTGCAAAAGCCCACTTTTGTAGTCATTCGGGCAAAATACATTTTGCTTTGAGAAGTATCAGCGAGCGGGCCAGCCTCAAGTATTAAAACATATGACCTTCCATTTCCACCAACCGAGAGAAGCAAACCATCATACCTAGCCACATCATGTCACAAATTCATGTAAATGGATATCTTGCGTCTAAGAGTATGAAGAAGAGGACAAAGCAAAAGATGCAGACTCTGTTAGCAGCAGTGTGATGCAATTCGAACCCATTAATGGAGCAAGCATCAATACCTGTCAAGTGTAGAACCCAATGGAAGAGCAAGCTTTTTGGAAAGTTCAACATACCCGCCTCTAGTAAAGACATATCCTGCAGAGGGAGGACAAGGAGATATAAGAGTAGTAGTACTTCAGATTCCTCTACAGTCTCCTAGTAACTAACACGCATATGAAACATAATCATCCAATCCAATCCAATCCATGTGGCAGAAGCAACCAAATCAAGTATTTCTTTTGCACTCTTTGAAACTTGAGAACCAAGGAATGTGGTTATTTATTTATTTACCCAAAGATAACTTTTGAAGAGTAGCAGCGCGAGCATTACCTGAGAAGAGAGCCTCACCGGATTCTGTTAATTCAAACTTTGCATCCATCCCCCCATCATACTTGGCAGCAACCACATCCTGAAAGTAGGTGCCCTGGCGAACTTCCCAGCCATTCAGCGACTCGGCAGCAGATTTGAATTTTGCAAGCACGAGCTTGCTCTTGCTACTCTTGCCAGCCCTCAGCTGTGCTAGTTGATTACTGTAATCCTGCCAATAAATAAATAAATAATCAGAGCTCAGATCAGTCCGTTTGCTTTGCCATAACTTATAATAATAATAAGATAGAAGAAGGCCTCCCAGAGTCTGAGCATGCCAGGCCCTTCTTCAGCAGGTCGGAAAAGAAGACCTGAAATGCCTTTGTGACGTTGCGCACCCCTCGGTAATCGACTCTGTTGAGGTCCCCGGTGATAGCAGAGCGTGCGGTGGCGCAGTAGATTATCTTGTTGCAGCCCTCGACGGCAGCCTTGAGGGTCGAAGGCTCGCCCACATCACCAACCACTATGTTCACCGATCTCGGCAGCATATCTAGCACTTCAGGATCAGCTCTTCTTACTAAAGCCTGGT
The DNA here is from genome assembly GCA_900491605.1 of Calamus simplicifolius. Lineage (NCBI taxonomy): Eukaryota > Viridiplantae > Streptophyta > Magnoliopsida > Arecales > Arecaceae > Calamus > Calamus simplicifolius. Next base: position 704,473 of record UESW01003988.1, on the reverse strand, counting down.
TGGTCGATCAACAACGACCCAACAGTAAGTTTCACGATTATTTTAGCCTGACTGCAAGAAGAATTATCAAAAGAACAAACAAAAATCAAAAAAATCGAAACCTCTTCTTCTTCTTCTCTATCCACCAGAACTTAATACACAGGAGAAGAAAGGAATAGTGTCACATCGGAACTGGGAGCCAGAGACGGAGTCGCCTACCTTGACCTTGTATCCCCTGAGCATGAGTTTGCGGACGACGATTCGTCCGATCCGACTGGTAGCCCCAACGACGAGCACGGTGGTGTCCTGCGCGCCGGGGATGGTGAACTCGCACATGGGCCCGCGGATGAGGACCGCGTCGAGGAGGCGGTCGTCGGCGGTGGGTGTCCGCGAGATCTGGCCCAGCCCCGAGAATTTGCGCCACACCTCGTCAAAGATCTGGCGGGATTTCCTGCCTAGGCCCACGGGGTTCACATCGTCTAGCGTCAGCGAGACCGAGGGGCCCTGCTGCTGCTTGCTGCTGGTCGGGGCGTCCCCATCCTTGACAACGTCGCCCTTTCTCTTCTCTTCTGCTACGACCCTTATCTGGTCCCTCGCAGTCAGACCGCTGCTGATGCTGTCGTTTTGATGGGCCTTCTTCTTCTTCTTCTTCCTCCTCCTCCTCCTCCTCGTCGTCGTCGTCGCTGCCACCGCCCAGCTCGCTCCTCCGGACTGCCAGCGCCAACGGGAAGCGTCTTCTTGATGCGCCAGGACCAGGAGGAGGAGGAGGAGGAGGAGGAGGGATGTGGTGGCTGTGGACCTCGGGACTTGAGAGACGGAGCCCGAGGCAATTGGAGGGATTCCGTTGCCGGTAGCTCAGCCCATGCGGACATGCCGCGGCAGCAATCCCGCCACCGTGCCTTAGAAGAGCCATGCGAAGGAAACAAAGGGGATCCGTTTGAAGACCTCCCCTTCCTCCGTCTTCATCGTCCCTCTAAATCCGACTCGGATCGGACCTGCTGGACGATTGATGACATGGGTTGTAGCCCACAGAAATGTGAGGAGGCAGGACGTGGCTGGAGGTTATCCCACCCGTGGCTGGAGATTGCCCGCGCGTTTGGCATGCCCCACTTGGTAGCCACCACCAGATGTTGGACCGGAGAGACGTGGCTTCCAGCGGTCCACCTGCTGAGCATGACAAAATTAATTAATAGTGTCATTAAAAGAATGGTGATCAAACTATAATTACTTATTATTAACTTGATAAGTATATATATATATATATATATATATATATATATATATATATATATATATATATATATATAAAGAGGACACGAACACATGCACCAGTGGATGAGGATGGGGATGGGGATGGGTTAATTCAGGAAATTCTATTCGGCCCGCAGTTTTTGCTGAGGAGCCCTTCAGTTTGCTTTTTTTTAACTCAGTGGCCCCTCTATTTTACTTAGTATCTCTTTAAATTTATAAAATTTCTAAACTATCCCTTTTCCTCTTTATCCCCCATTCTTTCGCTTCATATTTGGCCGAGTCTCTATTCGATCAACCAGGGCCGAACAGAGACTTTGTTCGGTCAAGAAGGCCTAACAGAATTGAATAGGCCGAACGCTGGGCCGAACAAAGAAATTCTTCTGTTCGATCCTGTGTGGCCGAACAGAATTCCTTCTGTTCGGTCAACCAGGGCCGAACATATTGACTCAGTTTGGTCCTGTGTGGCCAAACAGATTTGACCTGTTCGACCATACAAGACCAAACAACTCATGAACCAGAAAAAAAAAATTTCAAAGACGAGAATATAAACCAACCTTTGCGACCGTAGAACCTTCTCAAATTGCTAGTTACTTGTACATTGCTCAATTATAGGTTGAAATCACTTCAATCAAGCTTTAAATGGTCGGATTGATCCGGAGGAGAAAGAAGAAAATCAGAGGCAGCAGGAGGGGGAGGGGCTGGAGCGGAGGAGGAGGGTTTTTGAGCTTAGCTTGGGGGGCTACTCAACAAATAGGGTTATTTTGGTCCAAATATTTTAGAAACAAATACGTTATTTTTTTTTAAGGGAGCAGAGGCTCCCAGCAAATAATACGGGCCAAATAGAATTCCATGTTAATTCATTGTGATAATGATAAATAAATAAATAAATAAATAATCAATCATCACGGGAATGGGATGGCATTGGTAGGGAGGCGCTTGCCTGTCCGATTTCAATATCCGGTGCTTGGCGGGGAGGGAGAGTCACGTACGTGCCCATAATCCCCCATCAGAAGACCCAAACGCAACCTACTAGACATGGTGTTCCTGGCTGAATCTAGGCCTGGGTTGAATCTAGGCTTTTAGCCTGCAGATCATTCAGAACCTGCACATGAGGTAGCTTGGCCCATTAGCACTATTAGGATACTTTAAAGGAAAAATCTTTGTACATCGCCCTGGTGCAGTAAATCCTATGTAAGCTGCACCGTCTCTCCTGATTGATCCACGTGCATCCTACATGACTGACGTTGCGGAACGGTATGGCTCTGCTACGATGTTACGTTCTAATCATGATGGCCATTAAAAGCGCTTTGCCTTTATTTTAAAATTACTATGTAGACGAAAATGCCCTTTCCTTCAGCCTACTTTTATCACCATTTTTTCTTGGATTACATATATGCAAAAAAAACTCTTTCTTCCCCCTCGCTCTGGGCTTTCGGATGCAAGGAATCAGTCCAATTTTTCTTGAGCAAGATCCTGAGCCCTCGCTTTGAGAGTCCGGTCGGAAGAAAATATTTCAGCTTCGAGGCTGGAATACGTAGCTACTGAAGTCTTTGTACAAAAACTTCTAGAGAAAATGTCATCAGAGAGTAAAAAGTCCTTGTTCCCACTTCTTTGTAAAGCTCCTTTATTACACCAACTGTTTTTTGTCGTTAGAGGAAGTTAATGCTTTAAAAAACGTTTAATGCGCAGGTAACTTCCTTAGACCAAAACAGTTATGAAACTATTTAGAGTTTAGTGTTTTGTAACATGAATGTCATACTATATAACTTATGAACTGGGGTGTCATCAGAGTGTTTGGCGGCCTATATTCCCCGTTATTTCCTTTCCATATGCTCTAGTTACAAACCTACAACATCCGTGCTTCGGGGTATCGTCATAAAAGCTACGACACCCCAGATTTACTGTTAAGACACCATAGTTACAAGCCTACGACACCTGTGCTTATAACTAACCATGGAGAGAGCATGGGAATGGATATAAAGAAGAGGAGAAGAGGGGGGAGGGGCATTCTACGGAGGGCCAAGTGGAGAAGAGGGGGGAGCGACACCCCAGTTTAAACCTTAACAGTCCCCGCACGGGTGTCGCCGCCTTAAAGCCAAGGTGTTGTCAGATGAGAGCCGGGGTGTCGGTAACAGCCTAAGTCGGGATGTCGTCGGTCCCCTTAACAGTCCCCATACGGGTGTCGTCGCCTTAAAGCTAGGGCATCGTCGCGCTAAAGCTGGGGTGTCGTAAGAGCCTAAGTCGAAGATGTCGTCGGTCCCCGCCTTAACAGTCCCCGCATGGGTGTCGTCACCTTAAAGCTAGGATGTCGTAAGAGCCTAAGTCGGGAATATATCGGTCCCCGTCTTAACAGTCCCCACACGGGTATCGTTGCCTTAAAGCTAGGGTGTCGTCGCGCTAAAGTTGGTGTCGTAAGAGCCTAAGTCGGGGATGTCGTCAGTCCTCGCCTTAACAGTCCCGGCACGGGTGTCGTCGCCTTAAAGCTAGGGTGTCGTCAGATGAGAGCTGGGGTGTCAGTAAGAGCCTAAGTCGGGGATGTCATCCATCCCCGCCTTAACAGTCCCGGCGGGTGTCGTCGCCTTAAAGCTAGGGTGTCATCAGATGAGAGCTGGGGTGTTGGTAATAGCCTAAGTCGGGATGTCGTCGGTCCCCGCCTTAACAGTCCCGGCACGGGTGTCATCGCCTTAAAGCTAGGGTATCATCAGATGAAAGCTGGGATGTCGTAACAGCCTAATTATGTTGTCGTATTTTTTCAAGTGAGGTGTCATATTTTTTCACCTTGGTGTCCTAATGCTTTGTCAGGATATATTGATAGCTAAATCGATGGATATCATTGTTCATGACTATACCTATATTTTCACAGACAATGCTGAAATTATAAATCGGAAAGAAATCGAGCACACTCCCGGCCGTGAACCTTCTTCACCCATCGCTCTAAAAGCAGGGGTTGATACTGTAGTTTCTCAAACTGGAATGGAATTCAATTTAGCAGATGATGTATATACTTTCTACAATGGATACGCAAAAAGAGTTGGTTTTGGAATCACAACAGTGTGTAGCAGGGCCAACAACAACAAATAACTTTGCTTCAAGCACCTAGCGTGTTGGAGGCAAGGAAAATCTAGAAAAACAGAGAAGAGCATGAATCATAGGGATACTAGGAAAGTGGATTGCATGGCATCCATAAAAGCAAGACTGAATGCTACAAGTAGTAAGTGGATATTGGTTGAGATTTCTCTAGAACATAACTATGGGATGTCCATAACATCAACTAGTTATCTATGGTCGCATAGGAGGATCAGCACACCAGAGAAGGCAGAGATCAGTAATTTACATGCCGTGAATGTTCCGACAACTCAGATATACTCTGCCATAGCAAGGAGAAAAGGGGGCAGAAGACAATTGGATTTCACCGAGAAGGATGCTCGTAATTTCATTTGTCGCGAACGTCAGTCTAAGCTGAAAGAAGAAGATGCTCAGTCGATGGTAATCCATTTCACCGAAATGCAACTCAGAAATCCCAATTTCTTCTATACCTTAGACCTCAATGATAATTGTCATCTCAGGTCTGTCTTCTGGATTCATCCAAGGTCAAGATTGGCATGCACATACTTCGGTGATGTTCGAAGCTTTGACTCAACCTACTTGACAAATAGATATCAAATGCCTTTTTGTCCATTCATCGGGGTCAACCATCATGGACAGTCCACCTTGCTTGGTTGCGCATTGTTGTCTGATGAGAGTACTGAGACATATAAATGGGTTTTTCAATCATGGCTGGATGCAAATGGTGGTCAAGCACCTATTGCCATAATAACTGACCAAGATAAGGCAATCGAGGCTGCTGTTAAAGAAGTTTTTCTAACACACGACATCGATGTTGTCTTTGGCATATATTCAAGAAGATACCTGAAAAGATTGGCCACATTTGTACAGCAAATCCCAAATTTATGGTTGATTTCGATGAGGCGATATATGATTCATTGACCATACAGTCATTCGAGGAAAGGTGGGCACATGTTATAGAGAAATATAAAGAATGCAAGGCTATAGATTGGTTCAATGTCCTTTACGAATGTTGGGATAAATGGGTCTCAGTTTACCTAAAGGATACATTCTTCGCAGGTTTGTATTTCATTGTCTTTGGTTCATGTTCACGTTCAATGCTTCTTTTTTGACAAAATTATGTACAGGGATGTCATCTTCACAAAGAGCGAGGGCATAAATCACTTCTTTGATGGGTTTATAAATTCGAAGTCTACACTAACGGTGTTCATAGGTAAGTACGAAGATGCCTTGAAGAAAAGGTACGAGACCGAAAATGAGGAAGATAATAGGACATTGCAAATGATTGCTTTCCTAAAGACATCATCATCTTTTGAGAGACAAGCTGCAGGAAGGTATACAAGGCGTATTTTCAAAAAATTTCAGAATGAGATCCTTGAAATGGCTGCATCAAATACTAAATTGATCAAGGAAGCTGATGATTGTTGTGTATATTCTGTAAAGTCGTATGAAAGGATTGAAGTCGATGGAATCGGTAAGGAGATAATCAAAGATTATATCGTATCATACGATAGAAATATTGAGGATGTCCAATGCCAGCGTCGATCCTTTCAGTTTAAGGGTTACCTGTGTAGGCATGCCTTGTTGGTTTTCATCAAAACGACGTATTTTGTTTACCAGATAAATACTTCTTGAAGAGATGGTGTAAGGACATGAAATACCAATTCGACGATTTCGACTGCAATACTGAAGGTTGTGATAAAAGCACACGAAAATCACGGTACGCAGTGACAATTTTTATTTGAAATGTCTTAATATATGTTTTCGATAACATTATGTTATTGATTGTAGATATAGTTTGCTGAGTCATCGGATGATGAAGCTCGTAGAGATAGCCTCCGTGTCTAAAGATGCATTTAATTTAGTGATGGATGGTCTAACACCTATATTCAAAATTGCCGTGGATGCTAACTGCATAGCTAAGCTAAGAACAGAGCTTGTAATTCAAGATCCTCAGCAAATTAGGATGAAAGGTCGCCCAAGAGAGAACAGATTAAAGAGTGGAGTCGAGAAGAAGTTAAAAAGATCAAGGAAAAATCTGGTCAAGGCAACTGTTGACGCTCCACCAATGCAAAGAATTGTACTACCTTCCGAAACTTTGATGGACGAGTTTGATGCTTATGTATTGAGTTAGCTAACACAGGAGGAACATATATAAAACATGGGTGTCGTAACTTTGTAACGAGGGTATCTTGGTCGCAAATGAAGTGCTTTGTAACTTTTAGCACGACGACCCCCCAGCTCTGGGCTAACGGCACCCTAGCTTTAGCTCGATGATACCCGAAAGGCAAAATCCTAATGCTTTTAGTACGACGACCCCCGGCTCCGGGCTAACAACACCCTAGCTTTAGCTCGACAACACCCGAAAGGCAAAATCCTACGACACCCCTGTTCTCACGAAAGGACACCAATGCTTTTAGCGCGACGACCCCCCAGCTCTAGGCTAACGACACCCTAACTTTAGCTTGACGACACTCGAAAGGCAAAATCCTACGAAACCCCTGTTCTCATGAAAGGACACCAATGCTTTTAGCGCACGACCCCCCAGCTCTGGGCTAACGACACCCTAGCTTTAGCTCGGCGACACCCGAAAGGAAAAATCCTAATGCTTTTAGCGCGATGACCCCCCGGCTCTGGGCTAACGACACCCTGGCTTTAGCTCTACGACACCTAAAAGGCAAAATCCTACGATACCCCTGTTCTCACGAAAGGACACCAATGCTTTTAGCGTAACGACCCCCCAGCTCTGGGCTAACGACACCCTAGCTTTAGCTCGACGACACCCGAAAGGCAAAATCCTACGACACCCCTATTCTCACGAAAGGATACCAATGCTTTTAGCGCAATGACCCCCCAGCTCTGGGCTAACAACACCCTAGCTTTAGCTTGATGACACTCGAAAGGCAAAATCCTACGACACCCCTGTTCTCACGAAAGGACACCAATGCTTTTAGCACGACAACCCCCCAGCTCTGGGCTAATGAGACCCTAGCTTTAGCTCGACGACACCCAAAAGGAAAAATCCTACGATACCCCTGTTCTCATGAAAGGACACTAATGCTTTTAGCGCGACGACCCTCCAGCTTTGGGCTAACGACACCCTAGCTTTAGCTCGACGACACCCGAAAGATAAAATCCTACAACACCCCTGTTCTCACGAAAGGACACCAATGCATTTAACGAGATGACCCCCCAGCTCTGGGCTAACGACACCCTAGCTTTAGCTCGACGATACCCGAAAGGCAAAATCCTACGACACCCCTGTTCTCAATTTATGACATTCTAGTTTTTAATTTACGACATCATATATGAAAACTTAAGAAATTGTGAAGTAGAAAAGGTATAAAAATGAATAAATCGAGGACACCCCTATTCTCAATATAAAATATTTGCATTTGCATTAAATATGAAACAATGTTAATATGAATAAATTACATTAAATTTTCAATGAAAGAAGAATGAAAAAATTAAGAACATTTCGTGACAAGGTCGTTGATCTTTTGGTTGAGGCCCTTTCTCAATATCGTCGTAGCTAATTATCGTCGGTATTCTCTTACTTCCTCCTCCATGAAATCCATCTTCATATCAGGATTGTCTTGTCAAGCAAGATATTCCATGTATCTCAGATAGTATAGGCCACAATCCAGCGATCTGGCCTGTTGACTTGGGCAATCCAAAATCTCTTCCATCGGCCAAGTCATCACCTCCTCTTTATCGCAGTAGATATAAAATATGTGGCCAAGAATTGTATGCCATTTCTTCGCATTGGCCTTGTACCTGGCGTTGCGTTTTAATGAATTCAGGTGCATGAACACCTTTCTTTCCATGTCGACAGCAACAAGATGCCAGTGCGAGTTATCGGAGTTTATTATAGTGAATAGAAACCGGAATTGGGCCTTATCTTCATTGGATACATTGTCAAATATTGATGCCCCTAAAGTTGCAGCGAGTTCATGAGGAGTTAATGGAGAAGTTAGACACAAAGCGGCTACGAAAACTGATGCAAAGATGCACTTATGGTATCGGTCCGGATGCTCTGTCCACTTGCACATCAAAAACTCCTGGCCGATATCAATTATCTGCCAATGGAATGTAAACCGATTAATATAATTCTAAAATCAACAACTAGAAAAGGTTTCTTGAGATACTTACATCATCTATTATCATATCATTGTTAATGAGATCCGAAGACTTTTCTTTGTTGCAACGCCACCTAACTTATTGGTGTACACGATCTCGTCGGTTAGTCGTTCGCTCAAAAAAAATTTATAATAATTTGGACATCTTCGACCGTTGTGTTGGGCTTTGATGTGCCCACTGTCAGCTCCCCCTCCTCTTTGGGGCCACCGACAGCACACCTGCACACTTGTGGTAATCGGATAGAGTTTTACTAGTCTTTATGTAGCGCTCCATAAAGAACTAGAGAACCCTAACTAATTATCATAAGTGGCAGACACACACGAAAACACATCCTGTTAAAAACTTTTCATTTTCATCTCAATTATATACACAAATCACTCAATCAACACTAAGCATCAACCTGCTCAGATAATATTTTTCATGACATTCCTCAGGCAGTTTACAAGATCACATTCACAATCGACATCAAAATCATAAGTGCACACATCATGCTCATAATTTTCTCCAAAACATAAGTCTCATATTCATATCCAAAAAGGTCTAAAACATCATTACATCTCACTATACACATACACATATACAATATACAAATATCAACCACATTGTCTCAATATACAAGGCTAGCATCTATACACCCTTGCATCCAAGCAAGCTTCACCAGCTAAGGGTTCTTCCTGCTTATCTTGTGATCCTGGCAGAAATACTCACTGATCTGAAAGAACATTTAAATCATAGAGGGATGAGACCTAAGTCCCAGTGACTGGATAACCATCTAACTATGGAGAAATAGAGAACCATAACCTCTTATTTCAATCGTATGCTGATACTATTTAGCTTGTACAACTCAAAGTACATTTTTAACATGATATCAGATAAAATAAAATGTAGCTTATTCTTCAAATAACATATCAGTACTAAAATACTCTATAATAACTTTTTACTGAAAGATAACTCATTAAGATAAAAATCCATGCATTACAATAAAATATGCATTCTTTATCTACAACCCAGACTTCTTTATTAAATTCTCAGACTCCCATCGGAATCTGCTTGCCCACTGGCATCTCAAGTAAACTCTCCCTCTCGGGATAACTACTTGGCCCACTGGCCCTTTTTATATCACAACATATGCTTTTAAATCTCATGATGCTGGGCTGTGTGTGTAATGCCTCTGAGGTACCACCCTACAGTCGCCCTTCTGTAGGTGTACTCTCATCGGGTGCGTGACTAGCAACAGGATCCCCGCACAAATAGCACCCCTTACCCGTGCGGTTCACCTGGCAAAGTGCTTTGTTCCTTAACCCTGGAACCTCGGGTTTTCTCTCTGCCCCCACGGGCTATATATAGTAATCAGCTCCACTGAGCTATGATTCATGCCCCCACGGGCTGCTCACAACCAGCCCCACTGGCCTGGTTAAGCATGCACTCACCCCTGATTCTGGGGTTCATCGTACGATCTGTTCGCAAGGAGGTGCCGGCTCGATAGTAGTGTGCAATGCTCATGCTACAGTACAGTCTAAAGGGTGATCAGCCCCCTAGCTGCCTGATGCTCAGTATGACTCATACATCATTTGTAAAGCTTTATCATGCAAATATGCCATGTATACATTAAAAATTCCCTCATCGAAACTCATCATGCTTCATGCTCGTGTTTATGCTCAAAACTCATTTATCAGAATATCATATACTAGGTTCTCATTTCTCATATTTAAAACATACATAATACTCTGCTAAACATAACATACCATAACTAGGTATTAATCTCATTATACTAGCTCAAATTAACCTCTCATTGCTAGATGAGAAATCCACTCACCTTAGTAGGTTACTCCTCGACTGGTACAACTGGTACTCAACTCTGGTATTCCGGCTCCCTGGAATAACCCTCTTGACCTACGTCAACATACAGATACAATAGCTATTAGGATTACCTCCACACGAGGTTTTCCCACGAACCATGCATGCATACATGATCTATCCTCTAATATCTCATTATTTTCTTCCACCCTTCTCTACTCAAGATTACTTCTACTATTACCTCAAAATACACTAATCTAAGAAAATCTAAAGTCATACAAGATCTAGGGAAGCTATAGCTTACCTGGAGTCGAGCACAAACCCCAAGCTTCCCTTTCCCTTCTCTTTCTTCCTCCTTCTTCTTCTTCTTCCTCTCTTTTCTCCTCTTCTTTCTCTCTTTCTTTCTTTCTTTCTTTTCTCTGGCTGAACCCACGTTTTTCCCTTTTTCTCTAATGACTTGGGGACCAAGTCATAGGAAACTTAAGGGTTAAGGCATGCCAAATTCCCCTTTTACCCTCAACACTCTTAACACACGCTTTTTGGAAAACACGTGGCTCACTTATAACCATGCTATTTTGCCCTTATATTTTCTTTCCTAAGTTGCCCTTAACACAATTTGCAATTGACATCGGAGCCTTTTCCCATTTTGCCCCTGATATAGCATTTTTTTAATAGATTTATAGCCCAGATCATCATTTTTTCGCTTAAATCTATACTTTTATGTAACATTTCTAAGAAAAGACTTTACCATCTTGAAGAACTCGATTTTAGAAATCCAACGGTTCAAACGGCATCCAAATCGGACTTGAAACGGATTAAATATGAATTTCTCAAGATTTAACTCAGAAAAACCTGCCGTCGCGGAGTCGGCTCGAACAGATTGCGAGTCGGCTCGAGCAAGTAGGGGTCGACTCCAGAAAAGTAGGGTCGACTCCTGAAAGTAGGGTCGACTCCAGCACTGCAGGGGTCGACTCCTAAGCGTGCCGAAAGTTTAAAACGTGCCGGAGTCGACTCCACTCCAAATAGAGTCGACTCCAACCACTAAAAACGTCATTTTAGGATAAAACTCAAACTAAACTTGATTTTTCTTGTGATTTAAACCCATTAAACTTAAGTCTCTCAATTTCTCAAATCAGACTCATTAACATTTAGAAATATACTTATTTACTCCAAAATTTCTTCTCTTTACATTTATCAAAAGGCCAACACACCCATATTCAGAAAACTTTCTGACTTTCATTTTAACTGAAAATGCCATAGATTACAAGGTTTTCAGGATGTTACAATTCTCCCCCTCTTAAGAAATTTCGTCCTCGAAATTTAGCTAGATATATTTTCAAATAGATGGGGGTACTTAAATCTCATCTCATCCTCTCGCTCCCATGTAGCCTCCTCTTTTTGATGATTTAACCATTGCACCTTAACTAATGGAATTCTTTTACTGCGGAGCTGCTTAATCTCCCTACTCAAGATCTTCACTGGTTCTGTTGCAAATGATAAATCCCCCTGTAACTCTATAGTCTCAGACTGAATCACATGAGAGGAATCTGGCACATACCTCCTAAGCATTGATACATGAAATACATTATGAATCTGAGATAACTCTGGAGGTAAAGCCAATCTATAAGCTAGTGTCCCAACTCTTTCCAGAATTTCATAGGGTCCAATATACCTGGGACTCAACTTGCCTTTCTTTCCAAATCTCATAATACCTCGCCAAGGAGATACCTTCAGAAAGACTCTATCTCCAACCTCAAACTTTACCTCTCTATGCTTTTTATCTGCATAGCTCTTCTGTCTATCCTGGGCTGCCTTTAATTTAGCTCTTATAATTTTAACTTGATCTGCTGTAAGCTGCACTAACTCAGGGCCTAACAGCCTTCTCTCTCCCTCCTCATCCCAACACACTGGAGTTCTACATTTTCTCCCATACAAGGCCTCATATGGTGCCATATCAATGCTAGAATGGTAGCTGTTATTGTAAGCAAACTCTATTAAAGGTAGATGATCATCCCAGCTACCAGAAAATTCCATGACACAAGCTCTCAGCATATCCTCCAGTGTCTGGATGGTTCTTTCTGACTGACCATCGGTTTGGGGATGAAATGCTGTACTGAACCTCAATTTAGTCCCCAAAGCTTTCTGTAATTCTGCCCAAAATTGAGATGTGAACCTTGGATCTCTATCTGATACTATCGATACTGGCACACCATGCCTACTCACAATTTCATGCACATATAATTCTGCTAATCTATCCAAGGTAAAGACAATCTTAATGGCAGAAAATGAGCAGACTTAGTCAATCTATCAACTATCACCCATATAGCATCATTGCCCCTTCTGGTCTTTGGGAGTCCTACAACGAAATCCATAGTTATATGCTCCCACTTCCACTCTGGCACAAACAGAGGCTGAAGCTTTCCAGCTGGACACTGATGTTCAGCCTTAATCTGCTGACACACCAAACACTTAGATACATACTCAGCTATCTCCTTTTTCATACCATTCCACCAGTAATTCTGTTTGATAGTTCTATACATCTTAGTACTACCTGGATGCATTGAATAAGCTGAGCTATGTGCTTCCCTTAAAATCTGATCTTTCACTGATTCCACAGCTGGCACACAAACTCTGCCCTTGAATAATAACACTCCATCACCTCTAACAGAAAACTCTGACTGAGACCCACTCTGAATTAAATCTCTGGCTTTAAGCAAATGTAGATCTAGCAACTGAGCTTCTCTTATTTCTTCTAGCATTTGGGGTCTCACTCTGAAAGTAGCCAACAAGGCTCCTGACTCTTCTACAGCTAGCTCTGCATCTAACCTCCTTAACTCAATCATCAAGGGTAGCTGTACGGTTCTGATAGAAGCCAATGTGGCCATAGACTTTCGACTCAAGGCATCAGCCACAACATTAGCTTTCCCTGGGTGATACTCAATAGTGCAATCATAGTCTTTAATCAATTCAATCCATCTTCTCTGCCTTAAATTCAATTCCTTCTGGGTCAGAATATATTTCAAGCTCTTATGATCAGTAAATATCTGGCATCTTCTTCCATACAAGTAGTGCCTCCAAACCTTCAATGCAAATATAACAGCAGCTAACTCCAAATCATGGGTGGGGTAATCTTTTCATGGGATCTCAACTGTCTAGATATATAAGCCACTACTTTCCCATTCTGCATTAAAACACACCCCAAACCCTTCAATGAGGCATCACTATAGATCACATAATCACTGGCACTATCAGGTAGTATTAGGATTGGGGCTGAGGTTAATCTCCTTTTCAATTCATCCATACTCTTCTGGCATTCATTTGACCAATCAAACTTGATATTCTTTCTAAGCAGCTTAGTCATAGAGAAGCCAAAATCGAGAAATTTTCTATAAATCTTCTATAATATCCTGCTAACCCCAAGAAACTCCTCACCTCAGTCTGATTGGTAGGTGATACCCAATTTACTATAGCTTCAATCTTTTGAGGATCTACCATAATACCTTTGGCTGAAACTACATGTCCCAAGAACTTTACCTCATCCAGCCAAAATTCACTTTTACTAAACTTTGCATATAATTGCTTTTCTCTTAATATCTGCAAAACTGTCCTCAGATGCTGTTCATGCTCTTCACTACTTCTAGAATAAATCAAGATGTCATCAATGAATACTATCACAAATTTATCTAGATACTCTTGAAATACTTGATTCATCAGGCCCATAAAAGCAGCTGGAGCATTTGTCAAGCCAAATGGCATTACCAAGAACTCATAATGACCATATCTGGTCCTGAAAGCAGTCTTAGATATATCCTCATTCTTTATTCTCAATTGATGATACCCAGATCTCAGATCAATCTTTGAAAACACTGCTGCCCCCTGCAGCTGATCAAACAAATCATCGATCCTTGGTAATGGATAATTGTTTCTAATGGTCACCTTGTTCAACTGTCTATAGTCTATACACAACCTCAAGGTACCATCCTTTTTCTTCACAAACAACACTGGTGCACCCCATGGTGATATACTGGGTCTAATAAACCCTTTATCCAATAATTCTTGTAACTGACTTTTCAATTCTTTCAATTCAACTGGAGCCATTCTATAAGGTGCCCTGGCTATTGGTCTGGTATCTGGGGCTAGATCTATACTGAAATCAAATCCTCTGTCAGGAGGTAACCCTGGCAACTCCTCAGGAAATACATCTGAAAAATCCCTTACCACAGGGATATTCGTCAGCTCTAAACCATTGCCCTCTAGGCTCACTGCACAAGCTAAATAGGCTTCACATCTCTTTGCTAGCATTCTATTGGCTGACAGAGCTGAAATCACTCCTGAGGGTAACCCCCTCCTATCACCAACAAAACAGACTTCTCTATCATCAGAAGTTTGCAACATCACCTCCTTCCTTAAGCAATCTACTCTGGCTCTATGCACAGATAGCCAATCCATCCCCAAAATGGCATCAAACTCTTTCAACCTCAAAGGAATCAAATCTGCTGCTAATTTCTGACTCCCCACAGAAATATCACAACCTCTATACACTTGGTCTGCTATAAAAGGCCTCCCTACGGGCATAGATACTACCAACTGACTACCCAACTGGCCCACATCTCTAACTAGATGCTTAGCAAACTCACATGAGATAAATGAATGCGTAGATCCAGAATCAATTAAAATATAAGCATCATGATTATCGATGGGTAGCATACCTGTCACCACATCAGGATCAATCTGAGCCTCCTGTCTGGTCATGGCAAACACTCTGGCCTCGGCTCTCGGAATACTGGATGACCCTCCTGGCTGATTAACATTAGGCCCCACCTGACTGGCTGAAGCCACTACACTACCATCACCCCTCCTACTAGGCTGTCCCCTTGGCATTACTGGCCCCTGAGGAAGCCCACCAGCCTGCTGCCCTCTCCTAGGGCAATCTCTCTTCAGGTGACCTAGATCACCACAAATATAACATCCCTTATTGCCCCTCCTACATTCTCCCAAATGAAGTTTTCCACATACATTACATGGGGGTATATTTCTCCCTCCACCAGAAGGACGACCCTGCTCCCCTACATCACCAGACACCCTGCTGGAGGCAACCTGAGGCACACCCACATAAGGCTTTCTTTGAACTGGGCTAGATGCTGACACAGATACGGATCCTCTGCCCACATCACCAGGGGCTCTAAACCCAGAATAAAACTGTCCAGTCCTCTGGGGTTTCTTGAATGGCTGAGTCCCTCCCGGAGCAGAAGAATGACTAGGAGCACTTCTTTTCATTCTATCCTGCCTCCTACTCATATATTCTTTTTCAATCTCCTCAGCTTTGAGTGCTCCCTGCACCAACTCAGAGTAATTATTGTAGGTCTGCATACAGGTCTTGGCTTTAATAGGGAGATTCAACCCATCCTGGAATAGTCGACATCTCTCCCTCTCATCAGCCACCAAGGCCCTAGCAAACTGAGATAACTCCACAAAAGTGGCTTCATAATCTGCCACAGACATCCTCCCCTGAGTCAGACAAAGGAAATCCCTCCTCTTCTGATCCCTATAAATCTCAGAATAATATTGCTGATGAAATTCTCTTCTAAAATTTTCCCATGTCAACTCCACTCCCTGGGGCTGCCTGCCCTGAATAGATCTCCACCAACTCTGGGCTCTACCCTCCAGTAAAAAGGTGGCAATACTCAGCCTCTGCTCCTCAGAGCATCCCATCACATCAAATACTCTCTCGATCCTCTGCAGCCATGCCCCGGCCTGAATAGGATCAGTAGTTCCCTGGAACTCCAGAGCCCCTAACTTTCTGGCTCTTTCCACATTCCTCACAACCTCAGTATTTTTAGATGGAAGGCTAGAACTAGCACCCACAGCTGCTACCACAGCCTGAGTAATCATGCCTACCAACTCTGACATACTAGGCCCCTGAGTCTGTACTCGAGATGGGTCTACTGGCACAGGGGTAATAGACTGTGAAGAAGACTCTGGCATCTGCTCTGGAGATGCCCCACTCTAGCCTCCTTAGATACTGGCTCGGTGGAATCACTAGAAGCCATTCTATCAATTTGACTTCTTCTAACTGACCTTCTGAATCTACTTTGACCTTTGCTTCTATCCCTGCCTGAAGATTGCTCTGTCTCTCTAGATGCCTTTGTAGTAATCGTCCTACAAGACATTATTCATTACATCAGTTTCATCATTCAATAGCTATAATCATAAAACATTCAATCATCCTAGACTCATACTCATACTTATTCCCCTAGGACCTAATAACCTAGGGCTCTGATACCAAAACTTGTCAGCTCCCCCTCCTCTCTGGGGCCACCGACAGCACACCTGCACACTTGTGGTAATCGGATAGAGTTTTACTAGTCTTTATGTAGCGCTCCATAAAGAGCTAGAGAACCCCAACTAATTATCATAAGTGGCAGACACACGAAAACACATCCTGTTAAAAACTTTTCACTTTCATCTCAATTATATACACAAATCACCCAATCAACATTAAGCATCAACCTGCTCAGATAATATTTTTCATGACATTCCTCAGGCAGTTTACAAGATCACATTCACATTCGACATTAAAATCCTAAGTGCACACATCATACTCATAATCTTCTCCAAAACATAAGTCTCGTATTCATATCCAAAAAGGTCTAAAACATCATTACATCCCACTGTACACATACACATATACAAAATACAATTATCAAACCACCTCTCTCAATATACAAGGCTAGCATTTAAACACTCTTGCATCCAAGCAAGCTTCACCAGCTAAGGGTCCTGTCCTGCTTATCTTGTGATCCTGGCAGAAATACTCACTGATCTGAAAGAACATTTAAATCATAGAGGGATGAGACCTAAGTCCCAGTGACTGGATAACCATCTAACTATGGAGAAATAGAGAACCATAACCTCTTAATTTCAATCGTATGCTGAAACTATTTAACTTGTACAACTCAAAGTACATTTTTAACATGATATCAGATAAAATAAAATGTAGCTTATTCTTCAAATAACATATCAGTACTGGAATACTCTATAATAACTCTTCACTGAAAGATAACTCATTAAAATAAAACTTCATGCATTACAATATGAAAATATGCATTCTTTATCTACAACCCAGACTCCCATCAGGATCTGCTTGCCCACTGGCATCTCAAGTAAGATCTCCCTCTCGGGATAACTATTTGGCCCATTGGCCCTTTTTATATCACAACATATGCTTTTAGATCTCATGATGCTGGGCTGTGTGTGTAATGCCTCTGAGGTACCACCCTACAGTCGCCCTTCTGTAGGTGTACTCTCATCGGGTGCGTGACTAGCAACAGGATCCCCGCACAAATAGCACCCCTTACCCGTGCGGTTCACCTGGCAAAGTGCTTTGTTCCTTAACCCTGGAACCTCGGGTTTTCTCTCTGCCCCCGGGCTATATATAGTAATCAGCTCCACTGAGCTATGATTCATGCCCCCACGGGCTGCTCACAACCAGCCCCACTGGCCTGGTTAGGCATGCACTCACCCCTGATTCTGGGGTTCATCGTACGATCTGTTCGCAAGGAGGTGCCGGCTCGATAGTAGTGTGCAATGCTCATGCTACAGTACAGTCTAAAGGGTGATCAGCCCCCTAGCTGCCTGATGCTCAGTATGACTCATACATCATTTGTAAAGCTTTATCATGCAAATATGCCATGTATACATTAAAAATTCCCTCATTGAAACTCATGCTTATGTGTTTATGCTCAAAACTCATTTATCAGATTATCATATACTAGGTTCTCATTTCTCATATTTAAAACATACATAATACTCTGCTAAACATAACATACCATAACTAGGTATAAATCTCATTATACTAGCTCAAATTAACCTCTCATTGCTAGATGAGAAATCCACTCACCTTAGTAGGTTACTCCTCGACTGGTACAACTGGTACTCAACTCTGGTATTTTGGCTCCCTGGAATAACCCTCTTGACCTACGTCAACATACAGATACAATAGCTATTAGGATTACCTCCACACGAGGTTTTCCCATGAACCATGCATGCATACATGATCTATCCTCTAATATCTCATTATTTTCTTCCACCCTTTCTCTACTCAAGATTACTTCTACTATTACCTCAAAATACACTAATCTAAGAAAATCTAAAGTCATACAAGATCTAGGGAAGCTATAGCTTACCTGGAGTCGAGCACAAACCCCAAGCTTCCCTTTCCCTTTCTCTTTCTTCCTTCTTCTTCTTCTTCTTCTTCTCTTTTCTCTCTTCTTCTCTTCTCTTTCTTTCTTTCTTTCTTTTCTCTGGCTGAACCCACGTTCCCCTTTTTCTCTAATGACTTGGGGACCAAGTCATAGGAAACTTAAGGGTTAAGGCATGCCAAATCTCCCTTTTACCCTCAAACACTCTTAACACACTTTTTGGAAAACACGTGGCTCACTTATAACCATGCTATTTTGCCCTTATATTTTCTTTCCTAAGTTGCCCTTAACACAATTTGCAATTGACATCGGAGCCTTTTTCCCATTTTGCCCCTGATATAGCATTTTTTTAATAGATTTATAGCCCAGATCATCTTTTTCGCTTAAATCTATACTTTTATGTAACATTTCTAAGAAAAGACTTTACCATCTTGAAGAACTCGATTTTAGAAATCCAACGGTTCAAACGGCATCCAAATCGGACTTGAAACGGATTAAATATGAATTTCTCAAGATTTAACTCAGAAAAACCTGCCGTCGCGGAGTCGGCTCGAACAGAAATGCGAGTCGGCTCGAGCAAAGTAGGGGTCGACTCCAGAAAAGTAGGTGTCGACTCCTGCAGCAGAAATGTAGGAGTCGACTCCAGCACTGCAGGGGTCGACTCCTAAGCGTGCCGAAAGTTTAAAACCGTGCCAGAGTCGACTCCACTCAAATAGAGTCGACTCCAACCACTAAAAACATTATTTCAGGATAAAACTCAAACTAAACTTGATTTTTCTTATGATTTAAACCCATTAAAACTTAAGTCTCTCAATTTCTTAAATCAAACTCATTAACATTAAAATATACTCATTACTCCAAAATTTCTTCTCTTTTCATTTATCAAAAGGCCACACACCCACACTTCACTGAAACTCTTTGACTTTCATTTCAAATGAAAAATGCCATAAATTACAAGGTTTTCAGGATGTTACACCCACTGTCTTCGACGACTTTCTATGACGGGTTGTCTCATAAGAATCTCCTCTAACTTGGATGCTTTCGCTTCCTCGGCTCTTTTTTAACCCTCCTAACAAGAGAAGGCATTCCAACGATTTCTATGTCAACATCATCACCCTTTGGAGCAGGGGTGCCAAGTTTATTATTAGATTTGGACTCCTCTTGGCCCTCCTTAGATGCCCCTCCCCGCTCTTCTCCTCCTCTTTATTTTCAATCCCATGCTCTGTTTTATCGTCCAGGGATTCCCCCTCAATCCCTTCTCCTCTTGGTCCTCCTCCATCTTATTCTCTCCTCCATCTTATTCTCCTCAGTATTTCCTTTAACAGGCTCAAGAAGACACTCCAGGGAATGCCCCTCCTCTGTCTTCCCATCTCCCTTGTCCTCCTCATTTATTGCATTGCTTTCCTTTCTGAGCAGTGAACTGAGGAGGCTCTCAGCAATGGACAGCCTGTGCCTGACATCATCGAGTTGATCCTTAACACAAGCCAATTCAATCCTCAACTCGGCATAGCTTTCGCAGCGCTCTGTTGGTTCAGGCGATACTACTGTCTGTTGACTGAGAAGCTAGCGCTTCTCTGACAGTGGTACAATAGCTCTTTCCAACTGCAAAGCAAGACGATAAACAAATTAATATTAAGTGAAAATATTAACACATTAGGTGGAAAAATATGATCAGAGTAATGAAGCAATGTATTAGCTTACCAAGTCGTGAGGCTGCATATTGGCAACCCGAACTGACTGGATCTTCATTTGGTTGTTATACCACTTCAACAGCCAGGGCAGTTTATCGGGATATGCTGGTGCTCTCATTGATGTATGCTCGAGGAACCATACCTGAACATGATAATTTTTGGATATAAAAAAATAATATTAACAAAGAAATTATACTAAGGACATTATTTCTGCATCTCAATAATCCTTACCACCAGCGCTGCCGAGCATCCGAACAGGGTAGGCTGCCTCCTAACCTTTTGTGCTCTCTTTGAGTGGACCGACTACTCGGAATGCAAGCAAGCAGCTACTTCTGGGAGAGCCAGAACAATCAACTCCTTAAATGCCGAAGCCCAGTCGATCCTATCCAGTTGACTTAAGTCATCCAAGTGTTAGATGAGATACCGTGGACATCTCTGATTAGACTTTGGAGCCAAAAACATGGCAAACATGTAGGCGATCCAAAGTCTAATGGTGTCCTCGACATCTTCCTGTACCTTAGATGATCGGAGTCGAAAAATTAACTTCTCCAAACCTTCTTGACGAAGATCTAAACTCTGGCCAAATCACCTGAACAACCTTCCATTGAACAGCTGGCTGGACGTGTCGATCTTCTTCCCATGAGCTGGAAGACCCAGAATAAGTGCGACTTCGTCGGCACTGAATAGAACCGGCTTGCCATAGAAAATGAACTTGTCGCCTCCATTGTGACATCTTATGATGTCTACTAGCAGTCGCCCGTCGACTGTGAATGTCTGCATGTCGACGAAGGCATCAAATGGGGTTCTTAGAATAAGTTTTGTATGCTGTCTAGTAAACCCCATCTTCCAAACCTTCTGAACGTAGACGGCCGGCCTACAACTATTCTTAAACAACTGGGAAGCCTTCACTCGGGGGACTGGAATAATTTTCATATCATTTGAAACAGGGGGTAAAACATACTAGTCAGCTGGGTGCCATTATGTATGAACTAGGGTGTCATGACATTTTAAGAGAGGATGTCATAATATCCTAACAAAGGGATAAACATATCTGAAGGAGACGCATCCTCATTCGAACGAAGAACGATGTCCTTGCTTTGTTCCGCATTTTCTCCTGCTGGTTCTTCTTTGTTCGCGGTCTTCATCCACAAACGAAAGCACTCATCTCCATGAATGAAGTAGATGGAAGAAAGAAATGTGGAAGAAATTTAGAACATCGGTGGCTTCTCGAGCAGCAAACGAAGGACTTCTAGGGTTCATAAATTTTTTTATGCCAACCTCAGAGAAATATGAAAGGACACCAGGAGTGCCATGATCATATCGCTGATACGCAAACCCGTAGGAACCGGCCATGTTATGCAACTTTTCTCAAAAAGATGGCATAGCTGAGTTACTAGGGTGTCGTCGAATTACAACTAGGGTGACGTCAAAATTCCTACCTAGTTCAAATTTATCGTATTGGTGTCATAAGATTATACCAAGGGTATCGTAACGTTTCAACTGGGGTGTCACAAAGGAAACCCCATGAAACAACTTACGACACCCAAGCTCTCATCCGACGACACCCTAGCTTTAAGGTGACGACACCCGTGCGGGGACTATTAAGGTGGGGACCTACGACATCCCTGACTTAGGCTATTATGACACCCCAGCTCTCATCTGACGATACCCTAGCTTTAGCGCGACGATACCCATGCGGGGACTGTTAGGGCGGGGACCTACAACATCCCTGACTTAGGCTGTTGCGACACCCCAGCTCTCATCCGACGACACCCTAGCTTTAAGGCGACGACATCCGTGCGGGACTGTTAAGGCGGGGACCTACGACATCCCTGACTTAGGCTGTTACGACACCCTAGCTCTCATCCGACGACACCCTAACTTTAAGGCGACGACATCCATGCGGGGACTGTTAAGGCGGGGACCTACGACATCCCTGACTTAGGCTGTTACGACACCCCAGCTCTCATCCGACGACACCCTAGCTTTAGCGCGACGACATCCATGTGGGGACTGTTAGGGCGGGGACCTACGACATCCCTGACTTAGGCAGTTGCGACACCCCAGCTCTCATTCGATGACACCCTAGCTTTAAGGCAACGACATCCGTGCGGGGACTGTTAAGGCAGGGACCTATGACATCCCTGACTTAGGCTGTTATGACACCCCAGCTCTCATCCGACGACACCCTAGCTTTAAGGCGATGACATCCGTGCGGGGACTGTTAAAGCGGAGACCTACGACATCCATGACTTAGGTTCTTACAACACCCCAGCTCTCATCCGACGACACCCTAGCTTTAGCGCGATGACATCTGTGCGGGGACTGTTAAGGCGGGGACCTACGATATCCCTGACTTAGGCTGTTATGACACCCCAGCTCTCATCCGACGACACCCTAGCTTTAGCGCAACGACACCCGTGCATGGACTGTTAAGGTGGGGACCTACGACATCCCTGACTTAGACTATTACGACACCCCAGCTCTCAACTGACGACATCCTAGCTTTAAGGCGATGACACCCATGCAGGAAATTGTTAAGGCGGGGACCTACGACATCCCTGACTTAGGCTCTTATGACACCTCAGCTCTCATCCGACGATACCCTAGCTTTAGCGTGATAACACCCGTGCGGGGACTGTTAAGGCAGGGACCTACGACATCCCTGACTTAGGCTGTTACGACACCCCAGCTCTCATTCGAGACACCCTAACTTTAGCGCGATGACACCCGTGCGGGGACTGTTAAGGTGGGGACCGACGATATCTCCGAATTAAGCTGTTACGAAACCCCAGCAAGGGTGTCGTAGCATTGGTGCTAGGGTATCGTAAGGTATAAACTGGGGTGTCGCCAAGAATTTTCGGTAGAATTCCTCCTGGGGTGTCGCGGGGCATCTCTCAATGGTCAGTTATAAGCACGAGTGTCATAGCGTTGTCGCATGGGTGTCATAAGGTTTCAACTGCGGCATTGTAGATCTTTTTTTGGGTGAACATAACTTGGGTGTCGCAATACTTCTGACCTGTTTCCTCTTGGGACGTCGTTAAGCTTATCCGTTCAGCGTGTATTTAAACCAAGGGCACCAAGTGGCCGATTGAATAATTGGAAAGTGCTCACTCCGTCATGCGAGGAGAGACACTCCGATTTACTATAACGAAGACGCTAGCATGGCCAATGCTTGTTCCGAATCGGGGATTGGAATACTGAGTTTGACGAGATTTAGTTTCCCGACACTCTCTTCAGTAATGGTTTCTGTCCCCCATCCCTCAACTCGACAGCTATAAAAGGGGAAAGGATGAGTATTGCCTGCAACCACAGGAAGGGAAGACGACATCGGAGGTAGTTTAAGAAGGTTTAAGAAGCTTCGCCCATGATGACATCGGAGGTAGACGAGCTGGCTATCACCTTTAGCATGAAACTTCGGCTCGATGGCTCCAATGAAGATGTGGAAAAGGAAACTGCCAAGGGATCGTTGAAGAAAGACTCTAGTGGATCTCCGAAACAGAATTTTGAGACTACAAGTAAGAAGAAGAGAAAGGGAGGAGACCGTAGAAGTCCGTCTGGAAATGCCAAAAAGCATTTCCGTTTGAAATTGTAATGAAATTTTGCAATGACTAATAATACTTTAGATGAAATTGTGACTGCTTCAATGCTACTGTGTTCTAATAGTAATTCTGGGGTATCGTAGCTTTATTACGATTACAATGGATTTTCTCCTGCGATGTCGTAAAGCTTTTCACCTACGCATGAACGGATGTCTTAGGTTTGTAACTAGGGTGTCATACTATTTCATGTACGAAGCCCCATGAAACAACTAACGACACCCCAACTCTCAACTGACGATATCCTAGCTTTAAGGCGATGACACCCATGCCGGGACTGTTAAGGCGGGGACCAACAACATCCCCGACTTAGGCTGTTACTGACACCCCAGCTCTCATCTGACGATACCCTAGCTTTAAGGCGACGACACCCGTATCGGGACTGCTAAGGCGGGGTTGGACGACATCCCCGACTTAGGCTCTTACCAACACCCCAGCTCTCATCTGATGATACCCTAGATTTAAGGTGATGACACCCGTACGAGGACTGTTAAGGCGGGGACCGACGACATCCCCGAATTAGGCTGTTACGAAACCCCAGCACGGGTGTCGTAGCATTGGTGCTAGGGTATCGTAAGGTTTAAACTGGGGTGTCGCGAAGGATTTCGGCCGAATTCCTCATAGGGTGTCGCAGGGCTTCTCTCCATGGTCAGTTATAAGCATGGGTGTCATAGCATTGGTGCTATGGTGTCGTAAAATTTCAACTTGGGTGTCGCCAAGGATTTTCGGCCGAGTTGCTCCTGGGTCGTAGCATTGTCGCTAGGGTATCGTAAGGTTTCAACTGGGGTGTCGCGAAAGATTTTTGGCCGAATTCCTCCTGGGTTGTCGCGGGGCTTCTCTCCATGGTCAGTTATAAGCACGGGTGTCGAAGCATTGGTGCTAGGGTGTCGTAACGTTTCAACTTGGGTGTCGTGAAGGATTATCGGCTGAATTACTCCTGGGGTCGTAGCATTGTCACTAGGGTGTCGTAAGGTTTCAACTGGGGTGTCGCGAAGGATTTTCGATCGAATTCATGTGGAGTGTCGCGGGGCTTCTTTCCATGGTCAGTTATAAGCACGAGTGTCGTACCATTGTTGCTAGGGTGTCGTAAGGTTTCAATTGGGGTATCGCGAAGGATTTTCGATCGAATTCCTCATAGGGTGTCGCAGCCGTTCTCTCCAAAGTTGTAAAGTGAGGACACTAAAGCTATATGGATAGGGAATAATGGGAAATATAGGCTGAGACACTCCGACGACACCCTAGTTCTAAGGAAGTTACCTGTGCATTAAACGGTTTCCTAATGCATTAACTTCCTCTAACGACAAAAAATAGTTGGTGTAATAAAGGAGCTTTGCAAAGAAGCATGAACACCTTTCTTTTACTTCCTTCTGCGGATGACATTTCCTTGCATCCGAAAGCCCAGAGCGAGGGGGAAGAAAGAGTTTTTCTTGCACAGATGTAATCAAAGAAAAAATAGTGGTAGAAGTAGGCTAGAGGAAAGGGAATTTTTGTCTGCACAGTAATTTAAAATAAAGGCGAAGTGCTTTAAATGGCCATCACGATCAGAACGTAACATCGTAGTAGAGTCATACCGTTCCACAACGTCAACCACGTAGGATGTACGTGGACCAATCAGGAAAGGCGGTGTAGCCCACGTAGACTTGCTGCACGGAGGCGGTGTACAAAGACTTTTCCTACTTTAAATAAACATTTCGCTTTCAATTTTCTTTCTCCCGTCACCAAAGAGAGTAGAGCATAGCAGAGCTATAGGTAGAGGTGGCCAACGGGCATGCCTGGCATGGCCCGATATTATTATAGTATCGAACGTGCTGACATGGCACGGTTTAGGGCTCGAAAATTTTTTTTCGATGGCTCAGCACGACACGGCACATGACGGGCCTATGCTGGCACGACCCATAGAGGCCTGGGCTGGCACGGCCCATAGAGGCCTGATAAGGTGGCTTTATATTAATAATTTTTTATTAAAAAATATTTTTTTAACAAAAAAATATTAATATAAAGCCACCTTAATTGTGGGGGGTTTGACATAGACCCCTACCAATTTTTTTAATTTAAAATTAAAATAATACATAAAGGAAGAAAGGGTTAGGCCTGACCTCCATAATATAATAAGATTGAAGAAAAAAATAGAGATGACTCACTTTATATATATATATATATATATATATATATATATATATATATATATATATAATTATAAAAATAAAGATGACTCACTCATCAGTAGTATTTGTATCATCATCATCTTCGCTGGTTAAGTCATGTCCACCTTTATCTTGAAGCCTCGCCTCAGCATTCACCAATCATTGAAGCAAAAAAACATCTCCACTCAGTCATCCTACTTCTCTTTTCATCCAAAACACGCCGACTACTCTGAAAGTGGATTCTGATGCTACTATGGACATTGGCACAGCTAAAATATCCCGTGCAATGGCAGAAATAACAGGATATTGATTTCTAACACTCTTCCACTAAGCTAATACATCTAGGCTCTCTATTTGATATTCATCATATACAGAATGAAGATCGTTTTATAAATAAAATTATAATTCATTACTTAAAGATGAAGAAGATGAAGCATGTGCGTGTCTTCTAATGAATGAAAAAATAGATGACGAATGAGATCTAAAAGAAGAAGCAGAGCTTTGAGCAGGTATTCCAGATCCACGAATTTTGTCATCATATAAAGCATAAATATCATTAAGAAATTGTGATACCTCAGCTTTAGCAGGTTCAGGATTTTGATTCATATTTTTACAATATTCATCAATTAAAATATTTACGCTATTTAATTTAACTCTAGGATCAAAAACAGCAGCTAAGTTATGCAAAGGATATATCCTATTCCAATATTCATTCCATTTAGTTTACATATTATGTATAATAGGCATTAAAACTTCATCATATCTATATTCTTTAAATTTTTCACTAATTACATATGCTTTTTATAAAAATGAACAAGAAGTTGGATAATAAATATCAGAAAGAGCACTTATAGCATCATAAAAAGTAACCAAAAAATCTTCTAAAATTTACCTTCATTCGTTTCAGTCAATGTACATCCTAATCCATGATCATTAATATAAGCACTTAATAAGTTCTTATATGGATATGCATCATGTATCATGGCATAGGTACTATTCTGTGGATTCCTCTCCTCCCTCATACTCCTCAACTAAATTTAATCCAGCCTCATAAATTTCTTCCTTTCATTCCTCACTAGGCTCGTGATTTTCTTTCTCAAACTCACCTATGTGTAAGGACCTGGCAGGATATTGGCTAGTAAAGTAGCATGTCTTATGACACCTAAAACATGCTGAGTTGGGAACAGGGGTCCTATAAGTTTCGGGTGCCTTACCCTTGTCATATGATCTGTTCATTGGGATGCCTAGGTTGGGTCTACTGTTTGAGACTTGACTGGGTCCTGGTCTTTGGGTTGAGGTATTAGTCCTGAAAGGTTCTGGTCTACAGAACATGGGTTGTCTCTGGAATCTCTCAAAATTTTTAGCAACTTGGTAAGCTTGCTCCAAATCATTGATTTCTCTCAAATATAGTTCCCTATGAATATCTTCCCTTAGACCAGCTCTAAACCTAGACAGGGTGGCCTCTTTTGACTCAACAATGTGACATCTTAGGACAAATTCATCAAAATTTTTAATGTACTCAGAAATAGTTTTGTTGCCTTGGCTTAACTTTGCCATTGGTCTAAGAGTTTCTATTAGTAGGACATAGGTGCATACTTCTCTCTTAGTCTAACCTTCAAGGCTCTCCAGATGGTTATGGAACATCACCTCTCCATCTAATCAACATCTCAATATTTCCCTAGTATAACCTAGCATGTCGAACTAATCTAAGTTTGGCAAATTTATATTTTCTCTTCTTGATCATCTCGTACCACTCAAAATATTGATCCATTTTACCTTCCCAATCAACAAACACCTTGGGGTCTAAACTTTCATCAAAAGTGAGTGCTTCTAATTTGATATTCCTAAGAATTCTCTCATTTGGGTCCACAATATCAGGATTGGGTCTCCTATGGTAGTACTCTGGATCACGGTTTGGGGCTCTTCTAGGCTCAGGAGGTGAGGTAGGTAGACGAGGGTCTAACTTAGGCTCAGTCCTAGTCTCACGACTCTTCTCTAGGGATCTCACTCGATCATTCAACAGGGTCAACTGTTCAGTAATGGTCCTAAGCATGGCTCCAAAATCATTATCCATGGATGGGTTTGATGGTGACTGACTCTGACTTGATTTGTATGGGGCTCCTGATCTGATGGTCATACACAACTCAAGCAAGCACACAAATGACTCAAGACTGACTCGTACTATAGTTTACTAGACCTAGCAGTCCAAGTAAAGTGAGTCGACTAAGTCACAATCATGATAACAAGTATGTTATCCACTGGCCAGGTAGGAGGTGGGAGTGTAAGAGGCCCCCCTGCTTTCACAGGGACCTAATTAGAAACCACAACACCGCTTGGTCGTTTGACTCTTGACCCCCAACCTTAGACCCTAGCTTCTAGACACAAATGTTGACTTGGGTGCAACTAGTTTTCCCAAGTTAAGTTGAATTGAACTCGTTGGTGGCCCTAATGCTCAATTAAGTGCTACTCGATTTTAAAATTAAGGCTTAGGTTTATAATGCAGGTTGGTGGTTTTCTAAACCAAGGAAGGTGATGAAATCCCCACATTATCTTAGATGCTCGGTGCCCTTAAATAACTTAAAGAAGATGAATACTCAAGACACGAATTAGCGTGTCAGGTCCTCAACCAAAAAGAGTCACGTCCGGCCTTGGCTCATTACTCCCATGGGTCATAGATATATTTACATATATCCGCTCAGGAGGCGTGATACTTTAGGGTTCAGGAATGCAACAATATAATTTTTTTTATTGTTCTGTATGTAGAATTTTAGCAGGGTTTGATCTCAGCACCAGCAGGCTGCAGAAAATCTTAGAAAATAATAGTAAGGAATTTAATCATAAAATTTTATATAATATAGCAGAGGCACTATAAATTATCATAAAAATAATTTTAAGCTAAAATAATTAGGTTCTGATAGGTTTCACAATGGAGGAAGTTACAGGTCGTGTGCAGAAATTATAACAGAACAGAAATCTAATGTGCGATGCGAAACATGTCTAACTAGGCTCTGATACCAAGATTGATGCAGCACAAGGACAGGGGTGATTATGCAGTCAATGAACTGATAAAAATTAATTTTTAAGTATTTTTAGATGATGAATAATTTATTTAAAAATAAAAGAAAGAGTAAAAGAGCAGATTATGTGATGTAAAAAGTAACGGTTCAGGAACAGAACTTTTAGAAACATGAAGAAGATACCAAGAAAGTCTGGAATTGAGAAACTCCAGAGAAGACATGCTCATGAACTTTCACATAATCAGAATCACAAAGTAAGAAAAAGGTTGATTTACCCGACGATGATGCGCTCCTAGTGTTAGTAGAAGATTTCTCACTAGCAGGCCGGATTTCTGGATGAAAAACTATCTTCTAAGTGAGGTTTCTTGATCTCGATTCTGGGACAAAGAAGGCATCCTTGGATGCTCGTAGGCTCAAATTTTGGTGAAGAAAAAAAGTTAGGAAGAGATCACTGGGATTGATTCAACAGGGGGCTACACGGGCTCTTATAGAACAGTTGTTGGATGCCTGGAGCAGCAGCTTGGGGATCCTCCTGGGGTATAGAAGTGAGAGGGGAGAGGGGCGACGACTTTGGAGATGAATCAAGAGAGGGGCGGTGGCTAGGGTTCATGGAAAGAGATGGGCGACGGCTAGGGTTTCAAGGCAAGAGATGGGCGGTAGCTAGGGTTTCAAGGCTAAAGATGGGTGGTAGCTAGGGTTTCAAATATGGGTGCCTAGATTTTAGGAGGAAGGGGTTGGTGGTCGGTTATGAAGATGGTGGTATGAGGATTAGGGTTTGTTTGGTGAGCTTGGAAGAGGAGATGGTCTAGACTAGGATTTGATAGTAAGAATACTTAGGCCTTGTTGCCGCCGGGATCCGTCCTTCGACTCGGGCATGGTCGATCTCCAGAAAGAGGGGGGCGGACCTGCACAAGAAGTCCACACGCGGGAGGCGCTGGGGGTGGCCCTCCGCGGAAGACCCTCCGACGCTCAAGTCAGTGGAGAAGAAATCGACGATCAACCAGACAATGGAGAGGTGGATCTCTCCGGGAAGCCTCTCCAGGGGCGGCTAATCAGAAACTCCAGAGGGCAGGAGCACCGACGAGCTGCCGGAGAGAGCAGTGGGAGTGCGCGTGTAAAAAGGGTGCGTGTGCGCTAGGAGATGCGTACCTGAGGGAATCTGGGGGTGTCCAATTTATAGACTGTCACCTGGACCTTGAGCGTCTTCTGGAAGGTTCAGAGGTTGTTGGAACACGAAGGTGGATAGAATCAGGCCATTGTGGGGCTATGGAATCCGTATCCTGTTTGTTAGGGGATCGACGGCTGGGAGAGTACCTTGATGTTTCGAGATTCGGTCGAGTAGACCTGGGGCGGTTACGATAGGTTTTAGGCCACGCCTCGACATGATCCCTTGCCTAGGGTGTTGTTTGGGTAAGCCTGGGCTCTCCCGCGCTAGGTTCCGTGGAGGTACGTATTAGGTCGCTCGATGAAGCCAAGCTACAGAGGCTCGGAAGGGCCGAGCTACGGAAGCCCGGAGAGACCGAGCTACGGAAGCCCGGGAAGGCCAAGCTAAGGAAGCCCGGAGGGCCGAGCTAGGAAAGCCCGGGAAGGCCGAGCTATGGAAGCCCGGAAGGGGCCGAGCTGTGGAAGCCCGGAAGGGGCCGAGCTATGGAAGCCCGGAAGGGGCCGAGCTATGGAAGCCCGGAGGGGGCCGAGCTACGGAAGCCTGGAAGGGGCCGAGCTACGGAAGCCCGGAGGGGGCCGAGCTACGGAAGCCCGGAAGGGGCCGAGCTATGGAAGCCCGGAAGGGGCCGAGCTACGGAAGCCCGGAAGAGGTCGGCCCTAGCCACCTCGCACGGATATTAATGCAATGTTGATTTTACCCCCCAACACATGCCCTCCACTCCCTAGTTCGAAGCGTAGGTTTGGACATAGGGAGTACAAGTTCAAATGGCGCGTTTCGGATGGGACGTCTTGGTTCAGGCAGCTCGTGCAATGATGCCCTAATTAATGCTACAGGGCCGTGCTGCCTTCGGGGCTAAGGCTCTTTCGAAAGTGACGGCTGGGATTACGCCACGTCGTGAATCCCGATCGATCGGGC
Organism: Calamus simplicifolius; assembly: GCA_900491605.1. Taxonomy (NCBI): domain Eukaryota; kingdom Viridiplantae; phylum Streptophyta; class Magnoliopsida; order Arecales; family Arecaceae; genus Calamus; species Calamus simplicifolius. Next base: position 673,508 of record UESW01003988.1, on the reverse strand, counting down.
GTTTGTCGAGGCAATTTCGGATGCCTCGGGTATGACGCCCTATCTCCTCAAGGCGGCTTCCTTAGTGGGGAAGCAAGGCGATGGACGTACTATATATATATATGTGCACGTTCGCAGCATCCTCTCATCTTGTTTTTTGAAAAGTTTCGGCCTTTCATCCTCTTCGACGCTCATTGTTTTCGCTTGGTATTTCTTTCAACCGAGATGGCGATGAGCCCCGATGAAGTGGTCTCAGAAATCATTGCCGAGGATTTGGGGAGGATTCACCAGTGGTATGGGATGCCCTTGGATGTTGTTCTGCGGGTGCCGGAGCCCGAGGATAGAGTTACTCGGGATTTAGAATCTAGGGTTTTTGTCTATGAAGATAGTTTGAAGGCGGGTCTCCGTTTTCCTCTCCACCCCTTGGTGAAGGAAATCATGACCCACTATAATATCTGCCCATCGATGATGGCTCCAAACAGCTGGCGGAGCATCGTCGGATTTATCTCGATGTGCCACCAGATTCAAATCGTCGCTACTCTTTCCCTTTTCCGCACCTGCTACCACTTGATTCCTAGGAGAAAATTAGAGTGGCCCTACATCGGACCCCGGAGATCCTTCAACGTCATTGCGGATAAGCCATCTTCCATCAAGGGGTGGAAGAGTCGGTTCGTTATCGCGGAGGGGAACATCGATTCCGGCTTCCCTCGGAGATGGGGGATTTTGTGAGGGATGCGGAGACGCATCCGGTATTGTCGGCATAGGAGGAGAGGGACTTGGACGTCCTTCGTAATGGACAGGTGTTTTCGGCCAATGACTTGCTATCGGAGGGGGCCCTTTTCGCAGCAGGGCTCAGCCCCCTGGACCCGCAAGGTGAATCTCCTCTTTTAAATTTTTTGCTGTGTTTTCTCGATGAATGTGCTTGGATCTGATCGTGTATGTTTTGTTCCCTCAGCCCAGAGGTCGGCTTTGACGAGCCTCTCCAAGAGGAAGAGAGAAAAGCGCCCCGGGGAGAGCAGTGGCGCGGATAGTGGCAGGCCCGAGAAAAGGGCTCACATCTCCGCAGGAAGCCCGCCAGGCGCCGATGCAGTCACGGCAGAAGTGCCAGGGGCGAAGGAGGATCCGGGGAGAGCGGTTGTGGCCCCCGGCCCTCTCGTGCTAGAGATATCGGACAGCTCGGACGAGGCCCCGTTGACCCGTCCGACCGTGTCCCCCCTGAAAGAGGAACCAGTGATGGATTTGGGAGAGGCGGTTGTTGCTGAGGAGACCGCTGTCCCCGCGGGATCGGCCCTGGCTCCAGCAGGAGAGGGAGATGGGGCAGCTGCAGCCGAGGAGGTTCAGGGGGAGCCCTCTCTTGGCCTTTCTACAGGGGAGCCCGGTAGTAGTGAGGCAGGTCAGACCGAGGCTTCGGGGGAGCCTGTGGGGGAGACGCAAGTGGTAGGATGGGCCGAGACCCCGGGGGGCCCAGTGGCGGAGACACAGATGGTGGTAACCGAGAAAGGTGCGTCAAAGGAGGAGACACAGTAAGGCGGGAGCTCTGCATTGGGAGCTCCCTCGAGAAAGGTTTTGGGGAGGCTGGCGCTTGGGCTAGCCGAACTGTCCGAAGAAGTCCAAGCCAGGGCCTTGACGGAGGAGGCTGGGAAATTGGGGGCCTCTCAGGCGGAGGTTGCCCACGTCGGTCCCAGGCGGGGACGGTCAGCCCAGCAGCTCGAGCGTTGGCGTTGAGGAGGCATTTTCCGCCTTAATGAGGTCGGCCTTGTATTCGGGTGCGGATCCTTCGGCGGACAAGTTCACGGACTTGGAGCTGGTCGATGCCGTGTTCGGTCAGCAAGGCATGGCCGAGAGTATCCATCTCCTTCCCGACATCGATAATACGACCCTGATGAGGATGACTCGGGCCTATGCCTCGCGGGTAAGTCATTTCTGTTGTGCGGTAGATGTTTCCCGAGTGACCGTGTCGTGGGCTTTTATTCATCTTTTGTCTTGTAGAGCGTTTTGCTTTCTCGGGCGATGTGCTGGCGTCTGAGTTTGGCGACGGGGGCCAGCATTCAGGCCAGGAAGGATAATGCCGAGCTTCGATCACGACTGAAAGTGTCTGAGAAGTTCGAAGAGCTTATGGAGATGATCGATAGGAGCTTGAAGGGAATAAGGGCGGCACACCAGGTCGCTCTGGCCGAGGTGTCCAAGCAGAAGCGTAGGGTGGAGGAGTTGCAGGAACTTCTGGCGAAAAATGACAATGCGTGCTTGGAGCTGGCCAGGGTCGAGTCGAAGCATTCCGTGGAGATGAAGGCGATACGGAGAGAATATAGCGAGAGCATGGGTCGGCTAGGGAAGGAAGCTGCCGACGAGAGGAAGCGCCTGACCAGGATGCTCGACGAGGTGGAGGAGCGACTGAAGCGCCGCGATAGTGAAATTGTCCACTTGAGGGAGGGAACTAAATGGCAACAGGGGTGATAGCTCGAGTGAACAATGAGCTGTCCCAAGCCCAGGAGGAAATCGAGCCAAACAGTCGAGGATCAATAATCTGCAGGAGAGAGTCAAGCTAGTCGGGGCTGACAGGACAAGGGCCAGGGGCGAGGCTGAGGAGTTGGCCAAGAGGTTGGCCAGACGAGAGGAGGAGGTACGATCTCATTCCCCCCCCCCCTGCGTTCGCAACAAGAGCTCAAAATTCGAGACGCGGGCCGGCGAGTTCGAGGAGCAAAATATCATTCTGCGGGCCCAAGTCGCGGAGGCTGAGAAACAGGCTGCCGAGGCCAGCATGCAGCTCGCCATACTCAAGGGGAGGCAGGATGCCATCAGTGTTGGCGCCTTCCAACATGGCAGCAGGAATGCAAAGAGAAGATATCCAGCGAGCATCCAGAATGGGATATCTCTTTCCTGGATGCTGAAACTCCCGATGAGGGTGAGTCCGAGGGGAAGAAGAGGACGAATATGTCGACGTCTCAGACACTGACCCTGGTGTCGTCCCGGGTTCCAGCGAAGCCACAATTTCTGGGGGACGGTCACAGACTTCCGCTGAGGGGGCAAAAACATTAGAGAAGGGCGAGTCTAGTCACGCTTCTTAGATGTAACCGAAAGTCCGGCCAGAGCCGATGTGGTTCCTGACCCTTAGGGGCCACTCTTGTATTTCGTTTTTCAGAAGTCTGTCTGACGTTTCTTAATGAATGAATTTCCGTTTTCACTTAAGTGTTTTCCTTGCGTGACCTTGTTGTCGTTTCCGCCTTGATTGTGAGCGACCTATGGCTCACTGACGCTCTTAGGTCATCCTTATCTCAGGATTGAAGGAAACGTACTGGCTAGGGCCAATGGGCAAAACAGGTCGGCTTGGGCCGACGAAGAAGGTAGGTTGGCTGGGGCCGACAAGAAAAGTAGGTCGGCTGGGGCCGACGAATAGAATAGGTCGGCAGGGGCCGTCAAGCGAAATAGGTCGGCTGGGACCGACAGGCAAAGTAGGTCGGCTGGGGCTGATGGGCAAAGTAGGTCGGCTGGGGCGAATAGAATAGGTTAGCAGGGGCCGACAAGCGAAATAGGTCGGCTGGGGCTGACAAACAAAGTAGGTCGGCTGGGGCCGACGAATAGAATAGGTCAGCAGGGGCCGACAAGCGAAATAGGTCGGTTGGGGCCGACGGGCAAAGTAGGTCGGCTGGGGCCGACAGGCAAGTAGGTCGGCTGGGACCGACAGACAAAATAGGTCGACTGGGACCGACAAGGGAGATAGGCCTTCGCGCTTTCTATTATTCTGCCAACGCCCTGCTGTCCCGTAGGTGATTCGGTTTTTATTTCACCAGAACTGATGATACGGCGTAGTGGGGAACATAAAGCTGTAGCAGAGCTTTTCGGAAGGTGCTCTTTTCCCATGCAGGTTACTTTGTCGTGCCGTGCACGCAACCGTCTACCATTGGAGAACGTTATTTTCCCAGGACGATATTCTGAACCTGCCAGTTTCCGTAATGCCAGTGGGCAATCCTTCGCATTTAATGGTTGATTCGGTATCAGAGGGGAAATCATCGCGCGCGTCTCGATTCAAGCGGTGGGCTCAGCGCGCAATGGGTTGTCACGCCTATACCGAGGGGCCACGTGGAGGCGTGGGCCGGATGTTTGGGTCTCGGGACTTACAGCTTGGGTAACTTTCCCGGTTTGTTTTGGCCTATAAAAAGGGGAAAATGGGGGTCATGTTTGGTTATCCCCAAAGTGTCTTTCCCATCAGAGCTTCCATTATGTTGCTGCGAGTGAGAGGACCGAGCTTTTCTCTTGCAAGCCTTTTGCCTCCGGATGGTTGGGGCGACTGGGGAGATGCCGAAGAATGGCTCACCCTTAGGGGATGAGTCCCGGAGATCGCATGGAGAGCGCACAAGGAGGGCGCAGAGATCACACGGAGAGCGCACAATAACTCTTCCAGTATGGCCTTTGCGGTTCCCCTTTGGGGACGCATGGTAGGAAGTGCACGCGGGCCTCTCATGACTTACTTGAACTTCTCCTCCTTCCCGATTCAGATTCCTGGGCTCGGCCGCCTGGGGAATCTTTTACCACACGGGAAGGGGGTGAAGGTGCGCCGCCCGCCGACTCCTTGTCCTTGAGACTTGGCAAGGCGTGGCGGTACACGCCCGGTTTGGGAGAGCGTTCCGACGCCAGGGTCCGCTGGCCTCCTACCTGCTCATCGAGGGGTCCCTCGGGTGGGTGGTCTGGGATGGCCATCCAGATATCTCGGTTGGGTCACCGAGATATCGCTGCCAACTGAAGCCAGTCGCAACTATTGGTCCATGCCGATCGGCTACTATCAGCTCGAGCTTCTGGATGCGACCTATCTAGTTCGGCGATCGGGAGCATCATGATTGCCTAGGTCTGCCTTGGAGCAGTTGCCCGAGTTTTGTATTTGCCTTTATTTTATGCATTTCAATGCTCTTGTAACGCCTGTGAGGCATTTGTAACTGATCTTGATCGGCAATAAAGAGAGTTATATTCTGTTTTTCAATCTCTATCTTTTCTGTGCCGAGTTTGCTGTTATTGTTGTTTGTGGGGTACAAAGGCATCCCGCTCATCCTTAGACGAGGATCCCACGCCGTCCGAACCAATCGAGGTTCGTGCGTGGCGGTTCAGAGACCATTCGGCGAAACATGCTCCTTACTTTGGTCAGAAGCCTGATATTTTTGTGCTTCGCTTTTACCGGAGCTCGGTTTATCGTGGGTCGGCTTTGGCCGAAGTTCAGGGAATCCATACTTTTTCCCTTCATGGTTCAGGGAACCCGTCACTCGGGCCAGCCGAGTTTCGGAGATATTTTGACTTGGCCCTGCCAAGGTTCGGAGATTCAGTCGCTCGGCCCAGCCGAGGTTCGGAGATAACTGACTTGGCCCTGCCAAGGTTTGAAGATTCAGTCGCTCGGCCCAGCCGAGGTTCGGAGATAACTGACTTGGCCCTGCCAAGGTTCGGAGATTCAGTCGCTCGGCCCAGCCGAGGTTCGGAGATAATTGACTTGGCCCTGCCAAGGTTCGGAGATTCAGGCTCAAGGGAGCAACTCAGTTGTGAATGTGGGCCACAGCGTCAGGCCCACGCGGCGCTTGGTAAGGGGCGCCAGGCGGAACAAGCGGTATATCGTTACGCTTTTTTATTGGTGTCGCTACTCTTCCCGAGGGGATAGGTTATTGGCCGAATGCCGGACTTCCGCGTTTCCGAAGAAAGACCAGCATTAAGAGGCTCGGGGAAGCGCCGAATGCATTTATTGCGAGGGCCGACAGATCGAAAATGTTCTGCTTGGGGAATTCCCGAACAAACCGCTCGCGCTTACCGATCTCGCTCGGGATGGGGCGCGACGCTTCGGATTTCGCAGGCACTGAAATGGCGACACATGGCAAGTTCTTATGGGTCGGTGGTTACGGCGCGACCGATAGAGATACCTGCCTGGCGAGTATAAATATGACCGAGGGGCATCGGTTTCGGCCATCCCTCGGTTTAAGTTTCGAAAAAATGGCCTATCCAGGGCGATCATCAGGCGAGTTGCGTTCCTCGCTCGACAGCCTGCTGCGTTCGGAGGGGAGGCGTACCTCCATTACTGTTGATGGTTTGGGATTGGCGTCGACTCTTCGCGAGCAATCAGCAGCTCGTAAGGGTCGTCGAAGAGTACATGGATGTGTGCTCAAGGGAGGCTGAGGCCCACGCCGGGTGGTGGACCGGCAAAAGAGGAGATCGCGTCCCTTCGTCAGCAAGTGGCCGACCTGACGGAGCGCCTGGAGGAACTGCTAGCCTCCGGGAGTGACTCCGGATTCTGATTTAGGGCCTCTCTTCCTGTTTTTGTTTTTTTTTTACTCTTTTGTAGTCCTCTTTTCTAAATGAAAAATGGATCTTGCTTTGGAAGTCCTCTTCTTCAAGAATTTATGGCCTTGATCCGTGTGATGAATTTAGGGTGTTGGCGTGGCCCCATCGTTTTTGTGCGTTGATATAGACGCTTTGAACGACGGGTTATAGGGGCGTTACCCAAAGGTTTTCAGTAGCAGAGGGGGATCTCCTAGCTCTGCTTGGGGCCTCTGGCCGATTATGCGGGGCTCAATGGCCTCTAAAAAGGGGTTTGCCAATGGTGGCTTCTTTTTGTGCGTCGATGGTTTTTGCTTAACGCGCTCGTTTTCAAACCGGACGAAGTCCTTCGGGGACTATTTGGAGGCTGCCCGGCTTTAGTCGGGGCCTGTGTACTTTGGTTTTTATCTGGGATTTTAGCCCGAATGATTTTTACCTGGCCCTGCCACGGCTCGGAGGATTCGTTGCTCGGCCCGGCCGAGGTTCGGAGAATATTTTACTTGGCCCTGCCAAGGTTCGGAGATTTTGTTGCTCGGCCCAGCCGAGGTTCGGAGAATATTTTACTTGGCCCTGCCAAGGTTCGGAGATTTTGTTGCTCGGCCCAGCCGAGGTTCGGAGAATATTTTACTTGGCCCTGCCAAGGTTCGGAGATTTGTTGCTCGGCCCAGCCGAGGTTCGGAGAATATTTTACTTGGCCCTGCCAAGGTTCGGAGATTTGTTGCTCGGCCCAGCCGAGGTTCGGAGAATATTTTACTTGGCCCTGCCAAGGTTCGGAGATTTGTTGCTCGGCCCAGCCGAGGTTCGGAGAATATTTTACTTGGCCCTGCCAAGGTTCGGAGATTTGTTGCTCGGCCAGCCGAGGTTCGGAGAATATTTTACTTGGCCCTGCCAAGGTTCGGAGATTTTGTTGCTCGGCCCAGCCGAGGTTCGGAGAATATTTTACTTGGCCCTGCCAAGGTTCGGAGATTTGTTGCTCGGCCCAGCCGAGGTTCGGAGAATATTTTACTTGGCCCTGCCAAGGTTCGGAGATTTCCTGTTCAAACAGACAGCTCGGTTGTGCCGAGGATTGGTAAGCAGTATCTGTTTCTTCTTGCAATTTATAGCAATGCAGTGCATAATGATTCACGCGACAGGTTTTGAGGAAACAGATAAGCAGGAACGTGTAGTGAGGCATGTGAAGATGAATTCAGAGAGGACATACCCTATTGATAATATTTACGAAGGTTGTCCGCGTTCCAAGTCCGGGGAATGGACTTCCCATCCAGATCCTGCAGCTTGTAGGTTCCCGGTCCAATAATCTCCGCTACCTGGTACGGGCCCTCCCAGTTTGGCGCCAGCTTTCCTTGCTCCAGCGGTTTGGAAACAGAAGCCTTTCGGAGGACAAGGTCGCCAGGCAGGAAGGCTTTTCCTTTGACCCTGGAGGCATGGTAGCGGGCCACCCTCTGTTGATAAGCAGCCGTTCTGATTCGGGCCTTCTCTCTGACCTCTTCCACTAGGTCGAGGTTGGTGCGGAGTTGCTCGTTGCTGGTTTCCTCTGAGTAACTCTCCACCCGCAATGATGGGAGGCCGACTTCCACAGGGATAACGGCCTCCGTACCAAAAGCCATTCGGAATGGGGTTTCGCCCGTCGGGATCTCGGGGTAGTGCGGTAGGCCCATAAGACATGATGCAGCTCATCCGCCCACCTGCCTTGGGCTCTGGAGAGGCGAGCTTTGATTCCCTGGAGGGGTCTGTTGGTCACCTCGGCCGCTCCGTTGGCTTGTGGGTGCCCGACCGAAGTAAGGTGGTGACGAATTCCGTGCTCCTCGCAGAACTGGCGGAATTTGGAGTTATCGAACTGCTTGCCGTTATCGGTGATTATAGTATGGGGGAGGCCGAATCGGCAGATGATGGACCTCCACACAAAGTCTCTGGCCCGTGCCTCGGTAATTTGTGCGACCGCTTCCGCTTCGACCCATTTGGTGAAGTAGTCGATGGCGACAAATAGAATTTCCGCTGTCCCGTTGCAAGCGGGAATGGGCCGAGGATGTCCATCCCCCATTTGGCAAAGGGCCAAGCGGAGGATATAGAAACTAGCTCGGCGGAAGGGAGCCTTTGGATGCTTGAATGTCTCTGGCAGGGGTCGCAGGCTCGGACTAGATCGTCCGCGTCTTTTTGCATGGTCGGCCAGTAATAGCCTTGTCGCAGCACCTTGTGGCATAGGGACCGGCTTCCCAAATGGTTGCCGCAAATCCCTTCATGTACCTCGCGCAGAGCGTAGTCCGCTTCTGATGGGCGAAGGCACCTAAGCAGCGGCATGGAAAATGACCGCTTGTAAAGTTGGTTGTCAATCAACACGTAGTGGGTGGCCTGCAGCTTCAGCTTCCTAGCCTCTCTTCGGTCGGACGGAAGCGACCCTTCTTTGAGATATTTGAGGATAGGGTCGAACCAGGATGGTTCGGCCTCAACTTGCATCACTCGGTCGGCTTCCGTGATGCTCGGCTTTTCCAGAGTCTCCAGGTGGAATTTTTGTTCGGCATCCATCGTCTCCGCGGTTGCCAATCGGGAGAGTAGGTCGGCACGGGCGTTCTCAGATCTGGGAATCTGAATAATTTCAAATTCGGAAAAATGGGGAAGCAAGTTACGCACCTCCTGGAGATATCGAATCATGTTCGGCTCCCGGGCTTCAAATTCTCCCCGAACATGGCCGGCTACCAGCTGAGAGTCGGTGAAGGCGCTGAGCTTTTCCACCTTCAGATTGCGGGCGATCCGGAGACCGGCTAACAGAGCTTCGTACTCGGCTTCGTTGTTGGAAGCGGGAAGGAGAATCGGACGCCATATTCGAAGATCATCCCCTCAGGACTGGTAAGAACTAGACCCGCACCGGAGTGATGGGCATTGGATGACCCGTCGACGTGGAGGAGCCACCGGGCTCCAGACTTTGGCTCTTCAAGGGAGTCTGGGGTAGAACCGTCCTCCGGGATGGTACACTCGAGGAGGAAGTCGGCCAGTACTTGGGCTTTGATGGCTGGGCGAGGCTGAAAATGTATGTCATGCTCGCTTAGCTCGACGGCCCATTTGGTCATTCTTCCCGATGTCTCGGGACGGTGGACCACCGCCTGATAGGTTGGTCAGTCAGGACCGTCACGGAATGTGCTTGGAAATACGGTCGTAGCTTTCGAACTGAGGTGATCAAGGCCAACACCATCTTTTCAATCCTGCTGTACCTCGTCTCCGCATCGCGGAGCAGCCTGCTCACATAGTAGATCGGCTTTTGGACCTTGCCTTCTTCCTTGATCAGCACCGAGCAAACTGCACCTTCCGAAACAGCCAGGTACAAGAATAGGGTCTCTCCTGGGGTCGGACTGCTGAGGAGCGGGGGCGAGCCGAGGTACTTCTTGAGATCTTGAAATGACCTTCTGGCATTCGGGAGTCCACTGGAAGTTTTTGGCCGATCGGAGAGTTTTGAAGAAGGGGAGGCATCTCTCGGCCGACCGCGCCACAAAGCGGTTAAGGGCCGCTATCCTCCCGGTTAGGCGCTGGACCTCTTTGACAGATGCCGGGGGCGCCATTTGTTGGAGAGCTTGAATCTTCTGGGGGTTAGCTTCGATACCTCGCTGGGAGACCATGAAGCCGAGGAACTTCCCCGAGTTGACGCCGAAGGCGCACTTGGTCGGGTTGAGTTCATCCCATATTTGCAAGCGTGGCAAAGCTCTCCGCGAGGTCCTCAACATGCGTGAAGCCTCCTTGCTTTTAACCAGCATGTCGTCCACGTACACCTCCATGTTCCGGCCGATTTTCCTTGAACACCTTGTTGACCAGCCGCTGGTAGGTCGCCCTGCATTTTTAAGACCAAAAGGCATAACACGGTAACAGTAGGTACCTCGGTCGGTTATGAAGGCGGTCTTTTCTTCATCTTCAGGGGCCATTCGGATCTGATTGTAGCCGGAATAGGCGTCCATGAATGACAGCATCTGGTGGCCTGAGGTGGCGTCCACGAGCTGGTCGATCCGAGGGAGGGGGAAGCTGTCCTTCGGGCAGGCCTTGTTGAGGTCGGTGAAGTCGATGCAGATCCTCCATTTGCCGTTCGACTTTTTCACCATGACGACATTTGACAGCCAGCTCGGGTAATTTACCTCTCGGACAAAATTGGCCTTGATGAGTTTGTCGACCTCTTCTTCAATGGCTTTTGTCGCTCTGGGGCGAAGCTTCTCTTCTTCTGCTTAACAGGCCTGTGCATCTCGTCCACATTGAGATGATGGACGAGGACCTCGGGGCTGATCCCTGGCATGTCGGAGGCGGTCCAGGCGAAGATGTCAGCATTGCTTTGGAGGAAATCTGATCAATCTGTGCCGAGGCTCTCCTTTGAGCAGCGACCCGATCCTTGATGGTTCGGTCGGGCGAGCTTCGTCCAGCGGTACCTCCTCCAATTCCTCCGCCGGTTCTCCCCTTTGTTCGGCGAAGTCCTCGCGAGCGTCTAGCCCGTCAACCTCGGCATTCTAGACTGAAGGCTCGTAACGAAAGCATTGCCGAGCCATGGCCTGACTTCCCCGAACCACTCCAACTCCTCGCTCGGTGGGAACTTCATGGACAGATGCGGGATGGAGACCACTGCCTTGAGGGACATCAGACCGGGCCTGCCGAATATGGCGTTGTATGGGGATCTGAGGTCGGTCACTAGAAAGTCTGTCTGAACAATGGTCACAAGGGGCCAGGTTCCCGCGCGGACCGTCAGGGTGACGACCCCTTCCGGGATAATGACGTCGCCGGTGAATCCCATCAGGGTGGAATCCACGGCTCGAAGGTTTTCCATGAGCAATTTCATCCTGGCAAACACGAGGTACAAAACATTTACCGAGCTTCCACTATCAACGAGGATTCGGCTTACATCATAATTGTTCAAATTAAGGGATACAACTAGTGCGTCATCATGGGGAGCTGTATCCCAAGAAGATCATCATCGGAGAAGGAGAGTTCGCCCGTTCGCGCCTTCTTGGCTTGATCTATCACCGTCGTCTCTGGGGCTCGATCCGCCGGCTTCTTCAATCATATTAATGCGGCCAATTACGGGCGGATTTGGTGGAGGAGGAGGTTGTTGAGCTCGGGCTGGCGGTCACCTCCTTGCTGTTGCGGCTCGGGCGCCCTTCTGAACTGATCCAGTCCCGCCGAATCAGCCTCTCAATCTCATTCTTCAGCTGCCAGCATTCTTCAGTGTCATGGCCGTGCTCCCGGTGGTAGCGGCAGTACTTGGCGGGATCTCTTCGGGTCGGGTTCCCTCGGAGAGGTACTGGCCGGGGAAGCTGGCGCTCTATCTCCATAAGGATTTGCGCTCGGGGCACAGTCAGCGGAGTATAGCGATCAAATCGCCTAGGAGGACTCCGGGAGCGATTCCTTGGAGGCGGCGGAGGGACTCTCTGGCGGCGGGGCGGACTTGGCCGCCGGGCGGGACGGTGCCTGTCGGGGACTTTGGGCTCCTGCTTCTTTGCCTGCTCAGCGCGGGCAATTCTCCGCGACTCCTCGACCCTAGCGTACTTGTCCGCAAGGGCCATCATATCAGATAGGCATGGGGGGTAGCTGACCTCCATTGCCAGGTAGAAGTCGCTCTCCTTCGAGACTCCCCCCGCCAGGGCGGACATGGCCACCTCATGATTAAGGTGGTCCACCTCCAACATGGCCTTATTGAAACGGCCAAGGTAATTTCTCAAGGACTCCCCCTCTCTCTGCTTGACTTCGGAGAGGGAGTCAGATCTCCGTCGGTGGCGGCGCTGCTGACGAACTGGCCAATAAAAAGGTGGCTCAGCTCGTCGAATGAATCAATGGAACCCGGCTTCAAGGCATTGAACCAGGTTCGGGCGGATCCTCTGAGGGTGGAGGGGAAGGCGCGGCAGAGGACCGCATCGGATGCTCCGTGGAACATCATTATTGACCGGAAGCTGCTGAGATGGTCATCCGGGTCAGAAGAGCCGTGATAGGGTTCGACGGCCGGTAACTTGACATGGGAGGGAATCACTTCCTCCATGATCCCCTTAGAGAAAGGGATGCCCTGCTCCGCCTTGGGCTGGGGCGGATGGGCCTGCTTGGCGGCGTCCAGCTCCTGACGCATCTCTTGGATCTGACGGCGGATCTCTTCTTCGCCGGTCAGAGGAGGAGCCGGGCGTGAGAATCGCAAGGATGGTGTTGAGTCATGGTGAGATGTCACCGGGGAGAGGGATCGGGCTCGCCGAGATCTGGGAGGATCTCTGCCATAACCGCCTCGTGGGACTGGTTTGTCCCCTCTGGGCCGATGTGGGGGATCCGCGGATTCGTGCGGATCAGAGGAAGAGGTCACCGGTGAAGAAGGAATCGCCGCCTCCTTCTGAAGGTGCGAAGCAGGAGGAGGCGCAAGGCGCTCTTGAACCAGGTGGGTAAGAGCCTGGACTTGTTGGACCAGCGTAGCAAACTGGTCCTGGGTCACCGGGATGGCGGGCGGTGACGGAGTTTCGACTGGTGGCGGTTGCGGCGCTGTAGCGCCAGTCGGATCAGGCCTCTGGGAAGCGACCTGATCTTGGGCTTCAGAGGTTGCTCTCCTCCGGTTGGCCATTAAAGAGGTTCCTCTCCGGATTAGATCCTTGTCTCCTTTCTTCAAGTTTTGATGGGACTTGAGGCCCTTCCTCTAGCGCCAATCTGTTGCCGCCGGGATCCGTCCTCCGACTCAGGCGCGGTCGATCTCCAGGAAGAGGGGGGCGGACCTGCACAAGAAGTCCACACGCGGGAGGCGCTGGGGGTGGCCCTCCGCGGAAGACCCTCCGACGCTCAAGTCAGTGGAGAAGAAATCGGCGATCAACCAGACAATGGGGAGGTAGATCTCTCCAGGAAGCCTCTCCAGGGGTGGCCAATCAGAAACTCCAGAGGACAGGAGCACCGACGAGCTGCCGGAGAGAGCAGTGGGAGTGCGCGTGTAAAAAGGGTGCGTGTGCACCAGGAGATGCGTACCTGAGGGAATCTGGGGGTGTCCAATTTATAGACTGTCACCTGGATCTTGAGCGTCTTCTGGAAGGTTCAGAGGTTGTTGGAACACGGAGGTGGATAGAATCAGGCCGTTGTGGGGCCATGGAATCCGTATCCTGTTTGTTAGGGGATCGACGGCTGGGAGAGCACCTTGATGTTTCGAGATTCGGTCGAGTAGACCTGGGGCGGTTACGATAGGTTTTAGGCCACGCCTCGACATGATCCCTTGCCTAGGGTGCTGTTTGGGTAAGCCTGGGCTCTCCCGTGCCAGGTTCCGTGGAGGTACGTATTAGGTCGCTCGATGAAGCCGAGCTACAGAGGCTCGGAAGGGCCGAGCTACGGAAGCCCGGGAAGGCCGAGCTAGGGAAGCCCAGGAGGGCCGAGCTAGGGAAGCCCGGAAGGCCGAGCTATGGAAGCCCGGAAGGGGCCGAGCTGTGGAAGCCCGGAAGGGGCCGAGCTATGGAAGCCCGAAGGGGCCGAGCTATGGAAGCCCGGAGGGGGCCAAGCTACGGAAGCCCGGAAGGGGCCGAGCTATGGAAGCCCGGAAGGGGCCGAGCTACGGAAGCCCGGAGGGGGCCGAGCTACGGAAGCCCAGAAGGGGCCGAGCTATGGAAGCCCGGAAGGGGCGAGCTACGGAAGCCCGGAAGAGGTCGGCCCTAGCCGCCTCGCATGGATATTAATGCAATGTTGATTTTACCCCCCAACAGGCCTCATGCCTAACTCCCTCATGGAGCATCAATTGCTCAAGGTAACGGAAATAGAACTTGGAAGAAAGTTCTCAAAATATTTCATTCATTCATTTTTCATTCATTTCAAGAGAACGGTCTTATAGACCTCTCATGCCATTATAAGGTAAGTTCAACAATTAGAGTACTAAATGATAGGGATTACAAAATATGATAGAATATTTGTCATTGTAGAGCAAAGAATCTTCTTTCCTTCATCTGGTTTGACTAAAATGGCAATAGTAAAATATGGTTCCAATTGTGGAGGCGAGGGACCACAAGTAAAGAAGGAAGCTTTGGGGCGCCATCCTTCTTTCTTTCCTTTTGTCAACAAGGTCTATATGGGATGCAAGATCCTTTCCAGAATGGTTCAGATACTGGTCTTCATTCCCATTAAAGCATAGCAGGGGACCACATGAAAATAAGGCATCAAATGGGCACCTAATTTCTTCCTCATGGGGCGCCCAAGGTTGCCAAAATTGTAGGTGGCGACATAGAGGGGTAAGGTTGATTCCATGGCATCAATTATGGTTGTCCAATACTACCTAATTTGGGGCTTCTTTTAAATGTCTTCTACATATCTTCAGCAAGGTCTCAATAAGAGTAACACACTTCTCTTGAATTATTACAGGACTCAAAATAAAATGAAAATGCATGACCTGGACATTGGACTAAACCAAACTTGACTAACTCAGTAACAGACTGGACTCGACCAACTAGGAAAAAATTACAGGACTTCTAGGGTTCAGAGTTCCAAATGGAACTATGCAACCTTTTTCTCACTCTTGCTCCTGCATCAGATTCAATCAAGGGATTGAATCAAGGGGGTAGTTTGGCCTTGTGCAAGCTAAGGAAGCTTGTGAGAGGTTTTATGCTGATGATCTTGTGAAAACTAGTTGGGTTCGTTGTGATCAAAGGGTAAAACAACAAGTATGAATTGTGAGCTGATAAAATAACTCCTCTGTAATTTAGGTGATTATAGTGATACCCAAGAGATCCTTAGAAGTGGACGTAGGTGTAGTTAACACAAACCACTATAAAACCTGTGTTTGCTGTGCTTGTTTCTTATCTCTCTACTCTATCCTATATTCTGCTTAGCTCATTTTGCACAGTGCATTCACCTTTCATAGCAACATACTTGTGAGTTATTTTTTGAAAAGTAGTTTTAAATTTTTAAAAAACCCAATTCACTCCCCCTCTTGGGTTGCCATCTAGGCAAACAATTGGTATCATAGCTAGTGCTCATCCTTCCTTGATCTAACCGTCAAGAGCTAAAGATCTAAATGGCAGCTCAAGCTGGTTCTTCTTTTTTTGAGGGACAATCCACTAATCGTTCCCCATTGTTTAATGGCACCAACTACTCATATTGGAAAGCTGGAATGAGGATATTCATTCAAGCTTTGGATTGTGATCTTTGGAGTGCCATTATCAATGGTCCTAGCACTCTCACACACATGGTAGATGGTTCTATCATTCCTAAGCCCAAAAGGGATTGAAATGAGAATGATAAGAAATTCGCCCAGCTAAATGCTAAGGCTGTGAATGTTCTGTACTGCTCCTTCGATGTAAACGAATTCAATAGAATATCTACTTACATCTTGGCCAAAAAAAAATGAGACAAATTGAAAGTTACCCATAAGAGTATCAACCAGGTTAAAGAGTCAAAAATTAATATGCTTGTGGACAAATATGAACTCTTTAACATGGAACAAAATGAATCCATCACTTGCATGTATACTAGATTTACCAATATTGTGAATGAATTAGAGAGTCTTGGGAAGACCTATATTAACTCTGAGCTTGTGCGAAAAATTCTTAGGTCTTGTTCAAGAATATAAAAGGCAAAAGTGATAGCCATCCAAGAAGCCAAAGACCTGAACACCTTACCTTTGGTGGAGCTTCTTGGATCCCTCATGACACACGAACTCACTATGAAGCAACACATGGAGGAAGATGTCAAGAGGAGAAAAATTGTTGCATTGAAAGCTGCTAAGAAAAAGGAAAGCAGTAGTGAAGAAGAAGATGATGATGACACCGCCCTCCTTGCTAGAAAATTCAAAAAGTTTATGAAAAAAAGGAGGTCATTCCCAAAATGAAGATCTAGTGTCAAAGTGGAAAGAGACAAAGAAAAGGACAAAGAAAAGGAGAAGGATCCCATAATCTGCTATAAATTTAAGAAGCCGAGACATTACAAGTCTGAATGTCCTCAACTCAAGAAGAGATTCAAAAAGAAGAAGAAGGATTATGTTGCAACATAGAGCGACAGTGATGAATCATCCTTCGAGAAGGAACAGCAAGAAGTTGCAAACATATGCCTTATGGCCAATGAGGAAGAGGTATGCTTTGAAAGCCCTTTTATGATTTCACATTTGATGAACTTTATGATGCTTTTACTGAACTTCTAAATGATTTTAAAGTTTTGAGATAAAAAATAAAGGACATGTAGGTAAATAGAGGGATGGATATAAAATGTTACATGGAGAATATGGATTTGAAGATAGGAATAAAGCCGGCGTGAGCTTATTAGATTTTGCAGTGGCGTATGATCTAACAATAGCAAACACTTATTTCAAAAAGAGAGATGAACATTTAATAACATTTAAAAGTGGATCTAATAAAAGTCAAATAGATTTTTTTCTTAACTAGGAAGATAGATAAAATAACATGTAAAAATTGTAAAGTTATTTCAGGAGAAAGTTTAACTTCACAACAAAGGATAATGGTTGCAGACATATGGATAAAAATGAAATATAGAGTAAAACGTAAAACTATTAATTCAAAATTAAATGGTGGAATTTGAAAGGGAAAAAACTAGAATTATTTAAAGAAAAGTTAGTAAGAGTAATAACTATGAATATAGATAGTGATCCCAACTTAATATGGAAAAAAGCAACTAAATGCATAAAAAACATAGTAAAAGAAGTTCTAGAAGAATCAAAAAGAGTAGGACTGGTAGGAAAGAAAACTTGATGGTGAAACGAGGAAGTTCAAGCTGCCATCAAGCTTAAAAAGACAAACTATAAAATTTGGCAATAGGCTAGGGATGAAGAAAGTCTTAAAAGTATAGGGACACAAAAAAAAGAAGTTAAAAATGTGGTAAGTAATGCCAAACTTAAAGCCTATGATGATTTATATAATAAACTAGATATGAAAGAAGGTGAAAAGACTATATATAAATTATCAAAACTAAGAGAAAAAAAAAAGATCTTGACTATATTAAATGTATTAAGGATGAAGATGAAAAAATCTTTGTAAAAGAAGAAGAGACAAAAGAATGATAGAAAAGTTATTTTAAAAATTATTAAATAAAATAATTTAGTAAATTTAAGGGTAAAATGATATGATAACTTAGGAGTAACAATGAGTATAATTTTTTTCATAGATTTAGCATGCTTGAGGTGAAAAAGGCTTTGAATAAAATGAAAATTGCAAAGGCATTAGGACCAGATGCGATCCCTATTGAGGTTTGGAAAGGCTTAGGAGAAATTGAAGTCATGTGGTTAACTAATTTATTTAACAGAATTGTAGCAACTAAAAGAATGCCAAATGATTGAAGAAAAAGCATATTAATACATGTATACAAAAATAAAGAAGATATTCAAAATGGTACAAATTATAGATGGATTAAGCTAATGAGTCATGCAATGAAATTATGGGAGAGAGTAATAGAAAATCGATTAAGAGCTGAAACTTTGGTATCAAGTAATCAATTTGGATTTATGCCTGGAAGATCGATAATGGAAGCTTTTTATTTATTAAAAAGATTGATGGAGAGATATAGAGAAAAGAAAAAAAAGACCTTTATGTGGTCTTTATTGATTTAGAGAAAGCATATAATAGAGTACCTAGATAAATAATATGATGGATTTTAGAGAAAAAAAGAGTTATCAAAAGGTACATAGAATTGATAAAAGATATGTATGATAGAGCAATAACTATTGTTAAAATAACAATAAGAGAAATTAGTGAGTTTCCAATTACTTTAGGTTTACATCAAGGATCTGCCTTAAGTCCGTATCTTTTTGTATTAGTTATGGATGAATTAAACAAACATATTCAAAATAATATCTTATGGTGTCTGCTATTTACAAATGATATTGTGTTGTTTGATTGTTGGAAGATTATTGAAAAACTATATGACCCAATCCTTTTGATTTTGATGATTACTAAATGCCATTGAGTTCATTAAAAGATATAATGAGTTTATTTAAATAAGCAATAATTTATTTTGAACAATCAATGAGAATGTTAAAGTTTGACTTTAATCAATTTTGAAAGTAACTTTAAGCTCAATGTTTAAACTTTCAAAAGAAATTTTATAATTCATGTTTTATTCAATGAGTTTTTGGAATAGTTCTTGAATCAATTCTTAATATCAATTTTATTGAATTCAAGTCAAAACAATGAATTAAAATGAATCTGGAACGATTTTAATGTCAATCAGAAAAGTTTCTGATTTTTGATACGTTCCGGAGCCGACTCCTGAGTTTCAGAGTCGACTCCGCTCAGTGTACAGAAATGTACATCTGTGTCGAGTCGACCCACGAAATTTGTCGAGTCGACCCCTGATTCTGTCGAGCCGACTCCTTGACTGTGCGAGTCGACTCCGCTCAGACACCAGAAGAGTGTTTTTCTGAGCACTTCGCGAGTCGACCCCAAGCCTTTCACGAGTCGACTCCCGACTTTCAGGAGTCGACACTTTACTTTTGGTGAGTCGACCCCTAACCTTTATAAACATTTCTATTTTTGGTAAGACGAGCTCGAGCCGACTCGGGAAAAGCATGAGTCGACTCCAGCAAATCTGGGCGAAATTTTTACGGATGCCAACTCAGCTCCAACGGTTAGTTTTTTGATTAACGGCTATTTTTCTTTGTCTCTAACGGATATATTCTTGCAGAATCTATAAATAGAGGAGCTCTTTTCAAATCGAAAGAATCAAGAGAGTGAAAAAGAAAATCTTTCAAAAAGAGGGAAAAACAGAGCTTCATTTGAAAAATCATTTGAGTCAAGAAAAGAGATTCAAAAGGAGTGAAATCAAGAGAGAGATTCGTGTGCTCCTGAGCTACAATCTACAAAAAGTTCAAGAGGAGATCCCAAAGCAACCAAGAGCAAATCAAGATCTTCCGACCTAGAAAGAAAAGAGGAAAAGCTTCAACCAACTCCAAAAGCCCCAAAGCTAGGAGAATCTGTGCTGAGGCCTGATTCCACACTTCAAAGGAGTTGGAGAAGAGAAGCAAAAAGCCAAGCCTGCATTCAAGCTATTTAATCAGGCTTTTCTAAACCTTAGCTTTATTTTGATTATTCTGCTCTAGAGGAGCTGTTTGTATTTAAACTCGAATTTATTTTCTTGTGTACTGATTCAAGTGGATTGAATCAGTGGAGGTAGTTGTACCTCGTGGTAAGCTTGGGATAGCTTGTGTTGGGTTCGTTGTGACCCCGTTAAAACAACGAGTTGGGTTTTGTGCTGGTAAGCCCGTGTAAAACCGGCTGGGTTCGTTGTGCACCCGGGAAAACAACAAGTTTGAGTTGTGAGCTTGGAAAACAACTCGGCTGTAATCTAGGGAGATTATAGTGTGGACCCAAGTGAATCTTGGGAGTGGACGTAGGTGCTGGTTGCACCGAACCACTATAAAACCTTGTGTTTGCCGTGCTCATTTGTCTCTTACTCTATCTCTCTTATATTTCTGTTTGTGCATTGCTTCTTAGTTAATTTCTCTCACTTGCACATCTTGAGTAAATCTGTTTAAAACATTTCAAAAAGTCTTAAATTTTTAAGAACCCAATTCACCCCCCCCCTCTTGGGTTGCCATCTGGGCCAACAATTGGTATCAGAGCAAGTGCTCATTTAGAATTTGATCTCACGATCAAGGGCTAAAGATCCTTATGGCAACACAAAGTGGTTCATGTTTTGCTGAAGGTCATTCTACGAATAGACCTCCTTTATTTAATGGAACCAACTATTCATATTGGAAAGCTAGAATGAGAATATTCATTCAAGCTTCTGACTATGAATTGTGGGGAGTAATAATAAATGGACCTAGTACACCCACACACGTAATAGATGGCACTATTGTTCCTAAGCCCGAAAGGGATTGGAATGATAATGATAGGAGAATGGCACAACTAAATGCTAAAGCCATTAACATTTTGTATTGTTCCTTAGACTCTAATGAATTCAACCGAATCTCAACATGTAATTCCGCAAAAGAAATTTGGGATAGGTTGGAAATAACACATGAAGGAACAAACCAAGTAAAAGAATCAAAGATAAATATTTTGGTTCATAAATATGAATTATTTACTATGGAACAAAATGAAACCATCACATGCATGTTCACTAGATTCACTGATATTGTGAATGGTTTAAAAAGTCTTGGAAAAGTTTATACTAACTCTGAGCTTGTTCGCAAAATTCTTAGGTCACTTCCAAGGACTTGGGAAGCCAAGGTGACCGCCATACAAGAAGCCAAAGATCTGAACATCCTACCATTGGAAGAGCTTCTTGGTTCGCTGATGACTCATGAGCTTCAAGTTAAACAACATGTCAATGAGGATGAGTCAAGAAAGAAGAAGACCATCGCCCTCAAAGCTGCGGAAAAGGAAGTAAGCAGCAGCGATGATGAAGATGATGATGATGAGACAGCCCTCCTTGCAAGGAAATTCAAGAAGTTTATGCAAAGAAGGAGGCCCTTCCACAAAAAGAGATTTGTTTCAAAAATGGAAGGAGAAAAAGAAAAGGATAAGAAAAAGGAAAAGGACAAAGAGAAAGAGCCCTTAGTATGTTATGAATGTAAAAAGCCAGGGCATTTTAGATATGACTGTCCTTTACTTAAGAAGGCCTACAAGAAAAAGAAAAAGGCCTACATGGCAACTTGGACTGACAGTGAAGAGTCTTCTTCCGAAGAAGAAGAACAAAAAGAAGTTGCTAATGTTTGCTTCATGGCGGACGACAACGAAGAGGTAAGTACCGAAACCCCCGATGATGAATTTACATTTGATGAAATGTTTGAAGCTTTCAATGAATTGATGATTGATTTCAAAGCTTTGAAAAAGAAACACAAATCCTTGAAAACTGAAAACTTAAATTTAATTAAAGAGAAAAATGAATTAAATCTTGTAGTTAAAGATTAAAAGATAAAATGGAAACACTTCTTAATGAAAAGAATGATTGTGTTCATAAGATTGATTTGGTAAAATCTGAAAATGAAAATCTAATTAAAGAAAAAGAATCAATCTCTAATGAAAATGATTTTCTTAAGAAAGATGTTAAAAAGTATAAAGATATTGTTGAGAAATTTACTCTAAGCTCAACTAAACTAAATATGATTTTAGATAGTCAAAAAGCAGTTTTTGACAAAGCAGGTTTAGGGTATAACATTAGGAAACAAAAATCTTTAAAAATATTTTTGTAAAAGCCAACCAAAGTAATATACTTGTTTTAAATGTAATGAAAAAGGACATAAATCATTTGAATGCAAAACTTAAATAATAACAACAAGTTAAATGTTAAAAGAAAGAAAATTTGGGTTCCGAAAGGAACAATTTTTATTGCTACTAACCATGAAGGACCCAAGAAAGCTTGGGTACCTAAACATAAAGTTTAAATTATGTTGCAGGAATGTCTTGTAGCCAAAAGATCAAAGAAAAAGTGGTACCTTGATAGTGGCTGCTCAAGACATATGACGGGTGACAAAGATGAATTCATCACCCTGGAAGAAAAGAAAGGTGGAGTTGTTACGTTTGGCGATAACGGTAAAGGTCAAATTATGGGCCTTGGTAAAGTCGTATAACTCCATCTACATTTATTGATAATGTACTTTATGTTGATGGTTTGAAGCATAATCTAATTAGTATAAGCCAATTATGTGATAAAAACTTTAATGTTTCATTTAAATCTTCTATATGCACTGTAACTAATTCTATTGATAATAGCATTGTATTTACTGGTTATAGACATGGCAATGTTTACTTGGTTGATCTAGAAAAATTATCTTTGAGTGATCATTGCTTAATTGCTGACAATGCTAATATAAATGAAATTAGTTGGTTGTGGCATCGTAGATTAGGTCATGCAAGCACACACCTTATTTCAAAATTAATTAAAATGGATTTAGTTAAAGGATTACCTAAACTAGATTTTGAAAATAATAAAATATGTGATGCATGTCAATTTGGAAAACAAACTAGAAGTTCTTTCAAATCTAAAAATGTTGTTTCAACTTCTAGGGCTTTAGAGCTACTTCACATGGACCTTTTTGGACCAACTAGAACCACAAGTCTAGGAGGAAAGAAATATGGTCTAGTGATTGTAGATGATTATTCTAGATATACTTGGGTAATGTTTTTAGCTCACAAAGATGAGACTTTCTCGATATTCCTGAAATTCTTCAAGAAAGTCACAAATGAGAAAAACACTACCATAGTATCTCTAAGAAGTGATCATGGAACTGAATTTGAAAATCACTTATTTGAAAGTTTCTGCACTGAAAATGGAATTAATCATAATTTTTCAGCCCCTAGGACTCCACAGCAAAATGGTGTAGTTGAAAGGAAAAATAGGACTCTAGAAGACATGGCCCGTACCATGCTATGCGAAAGTAACCTACCAAAGTACTTTTGGGCGGAAGCTATTAACACAGCATGCTACATCTTAAATCGAGCCCTAATAAGACCAATCTTAAAGAAAACACCTTATGAATTATGGAATGAAAGAAAACCAAATATAAAATACTTTCATGCATTTGGATGTAAATGTTTTATTCATAATAATGGTAAAAACAATTTAGGAAAATTTGATGCTAAATCTGATGAAGGAATATTCTTAGGATATTCAACAACTAGTAAAGCTTATAGAGTATTTAACAAGAAAACCTTAGTAGTTGAAGAATCCATTCATATAGTTTTCGATGAGTCTTTAGCATCTAGTTCTGAAAAGCTTGATGATGAGGAAGATACAAACATAATTGAAAAAGATCTTGAAAAACTTAATATTGAAGTATCTTCAGATCATGAGCAAGAAGCTAAAGATGATGATTCACATAAGGACGATGATGTCAATATTGATCATAATGATATAGATCTTCCAAGAGACTGGAGATATGCTCATAGTCATCCCAAGGAATTGATTATAGGTGATCCATCTCAAGGAATAAGAACTAGATCATACATGAGAAATATTAGTAATCATCTTGCATTTGTATCACAAATTGAACCAAAACTATTGAAGAAGCTGAAAAAGATAATAATTGGATGTTAGCAATGCAAGAAGAATTAAATCAATTTACAAGAAATAATGTATGGACTTTAGTTGAAAGACCTAAAAATCATTCAGTAATAGGATCAAAATGGATTTTAGAAATAAACTAGATGAAAATGGCATAGTAATTAGAAACAAGCTAGATTGGTTGCTAAAGGATATAATCAAGAAGAAGGTATTGATTTTGATGAAACCTTTGCGCCAGTAGCTAGATTAGAAGCCATTAGGCTATTACTTGCATTTGCATGTCATATGAATTTAACTTATTTCAAATGGATGTTAAAAGCGCATTTTTAAATGGATTTATAAATGAAGAAGTTTATGTAGAACAACCACCAGGTTTTGAAGATCACGAATTTTCAAATCACGTTTTTAAATTGCACAAAGCTTTATATGGTTTGAAACAAGCACCTAGAGCTTGGTATGATAGATTAAGTAAATTCTTAATTGAAAATGATTTTATAAGAGGAAATGTTGATAAAACTTTGTTTTTGAAAAGAAAAAGTAAAGATTTACTTGTAGTACAAATATACGTTGATGACATTATTTTTGGTGCTACTAACGATTCTCTATGTCAAGAATTTGCCAAGTTGATGCAGGGAGAATTCGAGATGAGCATGATGGGAGAACTCAACTTCTTCCTTGGACTCCAGATCAAACAAAGCAAAGAGGGAATCTTCATCAACCAAACAAAATACACAAGAGAAATCCTAAAGAAGTTTGGTATGGAATCAATGAAACCCCTCGGAACACCAATGAGTCCTTCATGCAAGCTGGACAAAGATGAAGAAGGTAAGAAGGTTGATCAGAAATATTATCGAGGTATAATCGGATCCCTACTTTATTTAACTGCAAGTAGACCAGACATTATGTTTGCTGTATGTTTATGTGCTAGATTTCAATCAGAACCTAAAGAATCACATTTAATTGCTGTTAAAAGAATACTAAGATATGTAAGTGGAACAAAAAATGTAGGTTTATGGTATTCTAGAGACTCCACATTAAATCTAATTGCATACACTGATTCTGATTATGCTGGATGTAAGTTAGATAGAAAAAGCACAAGTGGTGCATGCCAATTCTTAGGAAGTAACTTAATCTCATGGTTTAGCAAAAAGCAAAATTCAGTTGCATTATCAACTACTGAAGCTGAATATGTAGCGGCTGGAAGTTGCTGTGCGCAAATCCTATGGATTAAGCGACAACTTGAAGACTATGGTATCACACTTGATAAACACCCATAAGATGTGATAACACAAGTGCAATTAATTTAACTAAAAATCCAATTCAACATTCAAGAACTAAACACATAGAAATCAGATATCATTTTATAAGAGAACATGTAGCAAATAATGAAATATGTCTTGATTATGTTAACACTGAAGAACAATTAGCTGACATATTTACTAAACCTTTAAATGAAGAGAGATTCTGTTATCTTAGAGGAGAGTTAGGTATTTGTGATCCATTAGAATGAATTTGAAACCCCTAAGGAAATTTATCTAAGATTCCTTCAAATCTTTGATCTTTAAGGAAATCTTATCTAGAATTCATATCTAATTGATTCACTCATATTCAATGATTATTTTATCAATTTTTATGATCATATTCCGGACACATTTCAGAAATTTCATGTTTTTGGTCTGAAATGGTCTCGGAGCCGACTCGGTGCGTATCGGAGTCGACTCCTGGTTTCGACTGAAACTCTCGGGTCGACCCCTCTTCGGCGCGAGTCGACTCCAAGTCGGGATGACTTTCTGTGACTGTCCGGAGTCGACCCCTGGATTTGCGCGAGCCGACTCGAAGTGGTCCCAGGTTGATTTATCTAGGGCAGAGTCGACTCGCCGTTCATTTCAAAATTTCCAATCCTTCAAAATACTCTCTCAAAACTCTTCCAAACCTTCCAAAATTCCTAGAATCCCTTTTGACACTTCCAATCGACAATGGCCCCCAAAACACGTGGTTCCAACCTTTGTGCGGCCGGCGTCAAGAGGAAGCGAGCCGTTAGGAAAACCGTGAGGCGTCCCGTGCGTGAGCCGTCACCCAGCTGATTCTTCTTCTTCTCTTCTACTCCGAATGCTTCACCTGCTGCTGCTTCTACCAGGTAGATAGATTAGCGGATAGGATTATAACTACGGGTAGAAAGGTAGATTTTGAATTATTTGAAGCTGAGGGTTTTCTTGTTGGGAGACAATTGATTGAGATGGGATGGGAGAAAATATGTTCCCTAGATTGCCCGACCTATCCCTCTCTGGTAAAGGAATTCTACAAAAATCTGTCTAGAGGAGATCACGGCCTTGTTAGCATGTGAGAGGTCATAGGCTCTCTGTTACTGTGAGCTCCTTCTAGACTGTTGGATTTACCTTTATCTGGCACTGCACCTTTTCTTCAGAAGACCGTAGTCCCGCTCTTGCGAGATTATTAAATCGGGATGTAGTCGGATTTGAAGAGGTTTTTGCCAATCAACTCACATTAGAACTGAGATTATTACATAATATCTGCAGTAGGATACTCTTTCCTAAGACCGGAAGATTTGACTATGTATCGGAAAGAGATATCTTTGTGATGGATGCCATTGTGACAGGCAAACCTATAAATCTTCCCAGTATGATACTATGGTACATAGCAGACTGTGGAGGAAAAGAAAGTCTAGTCTGCCCTATGGAATGATCCTTACAAAGATTTTTCTGAGCCAAGGAGTTGTGATTTCTGATAATGAGCCTATGAGGAATCTGCGACACACTGATTTTTATAGCTTGGCCACCATTCATAGAATGGGTTTTATCAAAAAGAATGGAAAATGGGAGAGGAAAGGACTGTTAGAAGAAAGAGCTACAGATGTTGAGGCTGCAGGACCATCTGTCAGACATCCTTCACCTGCACCTCCGAGCCCTTCTGCTTCTGCCCCTGCTCCAGCCCCGTTCCATCTTTTGTTCAAGCTTCATCTTCTGCCGGTTTCTCAGATCAACAACTTATGCAACTCAAAGTTCTATTTGATGATCAATCTGAAAAACTTAAATCTGAATTTGAGAATAAGTTCATGAATTTGAGGAGACTCTTTATTCATTGGATGATCGTATCTCTAAGATAGAGTCTACTCTCAGCTCTTCTTCGGTATCCTTAAGTGGTGATCTCAAAAATATATTTGAAGAACTTAAGGATATATGCGGAGATGGAGAGACTTATGCAAAGTGCAATGCGGAGCTACAAGACAAGATTCTGACTGCTTGCACCTTTGTCGATGAGAGGCTCAAAGATTATGTGAAAATTCAATCTGATGGAATGAAGAACATAGTAGATCATTTAACTAGGATTGTAAGAACTCATTTCTGAGTTATTAGATTTTCAATCCTTACTATGTACTGAAATTTTTGATATCATGTATTAAACATCTTGATGTATTAGACCTTTTGATGAAATGAATTCTCTATGTTGATTACTCAATGTATTTCCTTCTTTCAATGAATGAATGAAATTGTCAAATCTTATCTTGATTGAATGAATGTTTATGCTTCTCTACCTTTTTGTTGATAACAAAAAAGGGGGAGAGTTTTATAGTTTTATGATTGCATTTGAGAAAATCAAAGTAATCAATGAGATAAACAATGGGATATTTATTTAAGTTTCATAGGGGGAGCTACCTCATTAAGGGGGAGCCTAAGCCTAACTATGAAAACAAAATAAATTCACTAATCAATCATGAATAAACTCAATGTTTTTGTCATCATCAAAAAGGGGGAGATTGTTGGAAGATTATTGAAAAACTATATGACCCAATCCTTTTGATTTTGATGATTACTAAAAGCCATTGAGTTCATTAAAAGATATAATGAGTTTATTTAAATAAGCAATAATTTATTTTGAACAATCAATGAGAATGTTAAAGTTTGACTTTAATCAATTTTGAAAGTAACTTTAAGCTCAATGTTTAAACTTTCAAAAAGAAATTTTATAATTCATGTTTTATTCAATGAGTTTTTGGAATAGTTCTTGAATCAATTCTTAATGTCAATTTTATTGAATTCAAGTCAAAACAATGAATTAAAATGAATCTGGAACGATTTTAATGTCAATCAGAAAAGTTTCTGATTTTTGATACGTTCCGGAGCCGACTCCTGAGTTTCAGAGTCGACTCCGCTCAGTGTACAGAAATGTGCATCTGTGTCGAGTCGACCCACGAAATTTGTCGAGTCGACCCCTGATTCTGTCGAGCCGACTCCTTGACTGTGCGAGTCGACTCCGCTCAGACACCAGAAGAGTGTTTTTCTGAGCACTTCGCGAGTCGACCCCAAGCCTTTCACGAGTCGACTCCCGACTTTCAGGAGTCGACACTTTACTTTTGGTGAGTCGACCCCTAACCTTTATAAACATTTCTATTTTTGGTAAGACGAGCTCGAGCCGACTCGGGAAAAGCATGAGTCGACTCCAGCAAATCTGGGCAAATTTTTACGGATGCCAACTCAGCTCCAACGGTTAGTTTTTTGATTAACGGCTATTTTTCTTTGTCTCTAACGGATATATTCTTGCAGAATCTATAAATAGAGGAGCTCTTTTCAAATCGAAAGAATCAAGAGAGTGAAAAAGAAAATCTTTCAAAAAGAGGGAAAAACAGAGCTTATTTGAAAAATCATTTGAGTCAAGAAAAGAGATTCAAAAGGAGTGAAATCAAGAGAGAGATTCGTGTGCTCCTGAGCTACAATCTACAAAAAGTTCAAGAGGAGATCCCAAAGCAACCAAGAGCAAATCAAGATCTTCCGACCTAGAAAGAAAAGAGGAAAAGCTTCAACCAACTCCAAAAGCCCCAAAGCTAGGAGAATCTGTGCTGAGGCCTGATTCCACACTTCAAAGGAGTTGGAGAAGAGAAGCAAAGAAGCCAAGCCTGCATTCAAGCTTATTTAATCAGGCTTTTCTAAACCTTAGCTTTTTTTGATTATTCTGCTCTAGAGGAGCTGTTTGTATTTAAACTCGAATTTATTTTCTTGTGTACTGATTCAAGTGGATTGAATCAGTGGAGGTAGTTGTACCTCGTGGTAAGCTTGGGATAGCTTACGTGTTGGGTTCGTTGTGACCCCGTTAAAACAACGAGTTGGGTTTTGTGCTGGTAAGCCCGTGTAAAACCGGCTGGGTTCGTTGTGCACCCGGGAAAACAACAAGTTTGAGTTGTGAGCTTGGAAAACAACTCGGCTGTAATCTAGGGAGATTATAGTGTGGACCCAAGTGAATCTTGGGAGTGGACGTAGGTGCTGGTTGCGCCGAACCACTATAAAACCTTGTGTTTGCCGTGCTCATTTGTCTCTTCTCTATCTCTCTTATATTTCTGTTTGTGCATTGCTTCTTAGTTAATTTCTCTCACTTGCACATCTTGAGTAAATTGTTTAAAACATTTCAAAAAGTCTTAAATTTTTAAGAACCCAATTCACCCCCCCCTCTTGGGTTGCCATGGCCAACATTGATGAAACTAAATTTGAAGTAAATGCTAAGCTAGAGATTGGGAGAGAGGCTTTAGAATCTAAAGGTTTTAAGATTAGTAGAACTAAAACTGAATACATAAAATATAATTTTAGTGGGAGTAGAAATACAAATGAAGAAACCGTGAAGATTGCAAGCCAAGAGATATCAAGGAGTAAAAAATTTAGGTATTTGGGATCAATTATCCAGCAAGAAGGTGAAATAGGTGAAGATGTAAATCATAGAGTTAAAGCAGAATGGATTAAGTGAGAAGTACTTCAGGAGTATTGTATGATCGGTGCATCCCATTGAAATTAAAAGAAAAATTCTATAAAATTGCTATTAGGCTAGCTATGCTATATGGAATAAAGTGTTGGGCAATATTAAACAACATGTGAATAAATTAAGTGTAATAGAAATGCATATGTTAAGATGAATATGTGGTAAAATTTTAAAAGATAGAATTAGAAATAAATATATATGAGAAATGATAGGAGTAGCCCCAATTGAAGATAAAATGAGCAAAAATCGATTATGGTGATTTGGACATATACAACATAGACCTTTAGATGCTCCAATTAGAAAGAGTGATCTTTTAACAATTCATGGTAAGGATAGAGATAGAGGTAGACCTAAACTAACATAGGCAGAAATAATTAAAAAGGATATAACTATTTGTAATTTAAATATCGACTTGGTCCTGAATAGAGCAGAGTGGAGGAAGCAGATTCATGTAGCCGACCCCATGTAGTTGGGAAAAGGCTTAGATGAGTTGAGTTGAGTAGATAAAAAAATAAAGCTTTGAAAATTGAAAATCAAAGTCTTCTCAAAAAGCTAGATGAGAAAAATGAATTTGCTACTAAGTTTGAAAAACTAAAATCTGAAAAGCAAATTTTAGTAAATGAGAAGAATATGATTTTTGGTGAAAATCAATAATTAAAAAATGATGTTCAAAAGTATAAAAATGTTGTTGATAAGTTTACATATAGCTCGGAAATATTGTTGATAAGTTTACATATAGCTCGGATAGATTGAACATGTTAATGAATAATCAAAAAGCTATTTTTGATAGAGCTGGGTTAGGATATAAGCCTTACAAGAAATAAAAACTAATAAATAACTTCTTTGTAAAAGGCTCTGTTGATAATGATGTTCTATGTTTTTGCTGTAGAAAAAGAGGTTACAAATCTTTTATTTACAATCATAGAATGTTTCATACCAATGCTAGCAAGAAGTCAAAAATGATTTGGGTTCCAAAAAGAATCATATTTTTTGCGATTAACCATGAAGGACCCAAGAAAGCTTGGGTACCTAAACATAAAACTTGATTGCAATGCAGGTGTGCCTTATAGCCAAAGGAGCAAAAAGAGAGTGATATCTTGACCGCGGCTGCTCAAGGCACATGACAGATGATAATGATCAATTTATCATCCTATAAGCCAAAAGAGGTGGGTGTGACCTTTGGAGACAATGGTTAGGGTCACATCTTGGGTATTGGTAAAATTTAAAATCACTCAATCTACTTTTATTGAAAATATTTTATATGTTGATGGTTTAAAGCATAACTTAATTAGCATTAGCCAACTATGTGATAAAGGTTTTAAAGTTGTATTTGAGGCCTCTATTTACATAGTATCTAGTCTTATTGACAATAGAATCATTTTTATTGGAAATAGAAATGGCAATGTGTACTTAATTGATTTAGATGCATTATCTACAAGTAACCATTGCCTAATTGCTAGTGATGCTAAGGTCAATGAGATTGGCTGGCTATGGCATCGTAGATTAGGTCATGCAAGCACATACCTGATTTCTAAATTGCTTAGAAAGGATTTAGTTAAAGGACTTCCAAAATTAAATTTTAAAAATAATAGAATTTGAGATGCATGTCAATTTAGAAAATAAACTAGAAGTTCTTTAAAGTCAAAAAATGTTGTTTCAACTTTTAGGCAACTTGAACTACTTCACATGGACCTTTTTGGACTTACTAGAACCATAAGTCTAGAAGAAAAAAATATGGTCTTGTGATAGTAGATGATTACTCTAAATTCATTGGGTATTATTTTTAGCTCATAAAGATGAGGCTTTCTCTGTTTTTCTGAAATTCTTCAAGAAAGTCACAAATAAGAAAAAGACTATCATAGTGTCTCTTAGAAGTGATCATGGAATTGAATTTAAAAATTATTTATTTAAAAATTTTTGTGTAAAAAATGGCATACATCATAATTTTTCAGCACCTAGGATACCTCAATAAAATGGGATGATAGAAAGAAATAATATGACTCTAGAGGACATGGCCCATACCATGCTATGTGAAAGCCAACTCTCAAAATATTTCTGAGTGGAAGCTATAAACACAACATGTTACATCCTAAATAGAGCTCTATTAGACCAATCCTTAAGAAAACCCCCTATGAACTATGGCATAATAGGAAACCAAATATTAGCTACTTTCATGCATTTAGTTGTAGATGTTTTATACACAATAATGGAAAAGATAATCTAGAAAAATTTGATGCCAAGTCAGATGAATGTATCATTTTAGGATACTCTACATCTAGCAAGGCATATAGAGTATTCAATAAGAAGTATTTAATTATTAAGGAGTTAATTCATGTAGTCTTTGATGAGTCCTTGGCATCAAGTTCAGAAAAAAAAGATGATGAGGAAGATACTAGTATTCTTGGAAGATATTTCAAAAAATTAAATATTGATGTATCTTTAGTGTTGGGAATGCGAATACCCCCAAGATCATGGCTATAGCGTATATGAGTAATACAAAAAAACTTTTACCGTTCTAATCTAAGAGTACAAGATCATACCTTCAGATTTGAACTTTCGATCACTTTGATTTGATTGCTCGACCTCAACCTTTAGCCTTCCGCCGTATTCCCGAAAATACCTTCTTTCTCTCACAAGATGGTGGGATCTCTTGGCCGTCCTAGGGTTTCTTGTTTTTCTTTCTTCAAAAAAATGTTAACCCTAGCAACCAACTGAGAGGGTATTTATAGGGCTACAACAGGGACCAATAGGTAAATATGAAAAGGACTTCCTACGTAATTAAATCTCCCAATCCTACCCGGGTTAGGATTCAATTACGTAAATTACAATTCATTCCACTAAAGAATTATAATTGTACTCCTAATCATATTTAAATTTATATTTTCGAGCCTTTAATATTAAATACTTATTATCTCCCCACGTTAAGATTACAGATATCCACCAATTAAATTTAATTACTGACAATATAATTTAATTGGCTTTTATTATCCTTGAGACCTATCCACTTAACTTATTTGATGTATCGGATTCAAAATCCACTTACAAGATTTGATACAATCAAAACTTATAAGCTTCCTCAAGGGGATATCATCAATCCAATTTATCAGGACGTGGTTTCCTTCAACTATTAATATTCACCATATACATAATGTTATTGCCCAACCCACTAAGTTTATTGACTCATATAGAATCTCACTCTATGTGTAATCAAACAATAATCACTACATACACATGTCTAGAAATAGAATTCGGATTAAGAGCATAAGTAATCATAATATTCATGAGGTTTAATTATTTTATAAAGTCAGTATAAAATAATTAACTCAACTGGGTCCTGTTTAATACACACAAAGTGTACTAGCACAAATAGTTAGAATAAACCATTCCCCGTAGTCAAGACAGACCTACTAAAAATTTGTGCTACAGTTCTACTGATGGTGTGTCCAATTCCATCTAAAACTGTGAACAATAAACTTGTATTCCAAAAGAACCGATGATCTAGTCTTCTGTGTGTAAGCCGTACTCTACACACTAGATCAAATACTCTTTGTAAATACTAGACACATGCACATATATAGTAAATGGCACACATTGCTCAAAATGAATTCTCATTAAAATATAAAGACATAACATAAAGCATATCTTTTAGTCTATATCTCTATCAATCTCCCACTTAGACTCAAAGCAATGCTTGTACACATCTAACTCCCATGCCCTCTACATGTCTATCAAAAACTTTCGAAGTTAAACTCTTTGTAAAAGGGTCTGCCAGGTTGTCCTCAGATGTAACCTTGGTCACCAGCACGTCACCTCTTTGCACGATGTCACGTATCAGGTGATACTTACGCTCAATGTGTTTAGATTTCTTATGGGTCCTGGGTTCCTTCGAATTAGCAACTGCCCCACTATTATCACAATAAAGTGTAATAGGTAATTGCACTGAAGGTATCACACTAAGATCCAAAAGAAAGTTTCTTAGCCAAACAGCCTCTTTTGCAGCCTCAGATGCAGCCACATACTCAGCTTCCATGGTAGAGTCAGCAACACAAGTTTGCTTCACACTCCTCCAGCTAATTGCTCCACCACCCAAAGTGAACACATATCCCGAGGTTGATTTCCTAGATTCATTATCTGATTGGAAGTCCGAATCTGTATATCCTATAGGCATAAGACTATCTGCTTGGTAAACTAACATATAATCTTTAGTCCTTTTCAGGTACTTAATTATATGTTTTACTGCAGTCCAATGTTCTCGCCCAGGGTTAGACTGAAATCTGCTAACCATGCCTACGGCAAAACAGATATCAGGTCTAGTACATAGCATAGCATACATTAGGCTTCCTACTGCAGAAGCATAAGGAACTGCCTTCATACTTTCTATCTCTTCAGGTGTCTTAGGACACTGATCCTTAGATAGAGAAATTCCATGCCTGAAAGGAAGAAATCCTTTCTTGGAATTATGCATACCAAAACGGGTGAGAATTTTATCGATATAAGTGGCTTGAGATAAGCATATCATCCTTTGCTTGCGATCTCGCAAAAGCTTGATCCCTAGGATGTGACTTGCTTCTCCCAAGTCCTTCATATCAAATTGTCCAGATAACCATACCTTGACCGAAGATAACACTCCCATATCGTTTCCAATAAGTAAGATGTCATCCACATATAGCACCAGAAACACCAAAGTTTTTCCATCACGCTTCTTGTACACACATGACTCGTCAGGACTTTGATCAAAACCATAAGATTTAATAGCTTGATCAAAACGAGTATTCCAAGATCTAGATGCCTGCTTAAGTCCATAAATGGACCTCTTAAGCTTGCACACCAAGTGCTCCTGGCCTTTTACTATAAAACCGTCTGGTTGCATCATGTAAATGCACTCGTCAAGATTTCCATTAAGGAAAGCTGTCTTGACATCCATTTGCCAAACTTCGTAATCGAAATGAGCTGCAATGGATAAGAGAATCCGGATAGACTTAAGCATAGCTACTGGTGAAAAGGTTTCCTCATAGTCGATCCCTTCTTTCTGAGTAAAACCTTTTGCAACTAGCCTAGCCTTGAAGGTTTCCACCTTCCCGTCTGCTCCTCTCTTCTTCTTATAGATCCACTTGCATCCGATGGGTTTTACTCCTCGGGTGGTTCTACAAGATCCCAGACCTGATTAAAGTGCATAGACTCTATCTCTGATTTCATAGCATTTTGCCAAAGAGTTGCATCTTTATCCTGTAATGCTTCATTGTAGCTACTGGGTTCAGTATCCAGTTCATCAGAGATTCTGTCATATGACTCTCCAAGGAACATATACCGTTTAGGTGTATTTACAACCCTCCCACTACGACGAGGCACAACCTGATTGTATGTGCTTGTAGTAATACGATCTGACTCTGATCCTTGTGCTCCATCAACCTGCACTGGTTCTGAAACTGGTGCATTAATGGTATCCTTTTGTACAGTTCAGGGTCAGTTCGTGTTACTATACTTCTCCCACTACGAATAGTTAATGGGAAGTTTGGGAACCCACTTTCTTGTGGTGTTTCTGCTTGTACTATTGGTATTAAAGGAGCCAGTCTAGTTTTATCGCCTCTCAACTCTTCTAGAGCAATTTTACTTCTGGGTTTGTGGTCTATAATATAGTCCTCCTAAGAATCGGGCATTGGTGCTAACAATGACCTTCTGATCCTTAGGACAATAAAATAAACCACCTTTTGTTCCTTTAGGATATCCAACAAAGAAGCATACATCTGTCCTTGATTCCAACTTATCTGGTTTACCTTTTAGTACATGTGCTGGACAACCCCAAACCCGAACATGTCTTAGACTAGGCTTGCGCCCAGTCCACAGTTCTGTGGGTGTCTTAGGTACTGACTTAGATGGTACCAAGTTAAGAATATATGCAGCTGTCTCTAATGCATATCCCCAAAACGAAATAGGTAAGTCTGAATAACTCATCATAGATCTAACCATATCCATAAGAGTCCTATTCCTTCTTTCAGCTACACCATTCTGCTGTGGCGTACTAGGTGCAGATAACTGGGATTCAATCCCAGCATCTAATAAGTAATCTGTGAACTCCCCTAAGAGGTACTCGCCACCACGATCGGATCGTAGTGTCTTGATATTTTTACCATGACGGTTCTCCGTTTCTGCCTTAAAAATTTTAAATTTTTCAAAGCATTCAGACTTACGGCGCATCAGATAAATATACCCATATCTTGAGTAATCATCAATAAAAGTGACAAAGTACTCAAAACCACCTCTAGCTTGGATGTTCATTGGGCCACACAAATCAGAGTGAACCAATTCTAATATCTCCTTAGCTCTATTGCCTTTGGCCGAGAATGGCCGCTTGGTCATTTTTCCTTCTAAGCAAGATTCACAGACCGGTAGTGCCTCTACTTCCAATGAACCTAATGGTCCATCTTGAACCAGTCTAGAAATCCGTCTTAGATTTATATGACCTAGGCGCAAGTGCCAAAGATAAGTTTGATTCATTTCAGAAGGATGTTTTCTCTTACATGGTCTATTATAGTTATTCACTTCATTTAGTTGCACAGTAGGAGAAACAGGATTAATAATATAAAGACCATCCACCAATGTACCAGAACAGATAAAATGTTTATTTTTCTTAATAACAACGGAGTCATTAAAATAAACTGAATATCCATCATCAACCAACTTAGAAACTGAAATTAAATTCCTTCTAATTGAAGGTACAAAAAAATAGTCCTTTAATATTAAAATTCTATTTCTACTAAAAGAAAAGCTAAAATCTCCCACTGCAACTACTGACACTCTCGTGCCATCTCCCAGAAATATGTAAATCTCCCATCACTTAGCTGCCGGGTCTGCTGGAACCCCTGCAAAGAATTGCAAACATGATTAGTGGCTCCCGTATCTACACACCAGCCACTGGTAGATAACACCACTAAACAAGTTTCAACTACAAGTGAATGAGATATACCTCTAGCCTGTTTCCTGGCAAGCCAAACTGGACATTGCTGCTTCCAGTGACCTGGCTGCTTGCAGACGAAGCACTTTCCCTTCTTTTTTATTTCCCATTGGGCTGTGGGGCCTGATGCTGTTTCTTTTTCTGAACCTTTTTCTTCTTCTTAGCATGAGACTTCGAAGAAGAACCTTTTTCAGTAACCATAGCAACTGCAGGCTTCTTAATGAAACTCTCTGCTACCTGAAGTTCTTTAAGTAGCTCTGCCAGTGAAAAATTCATTTTGTTCATAGTAATTTAGGCAGAACTGCTTAAAAGAATCAGGTAGGGACTGGAGAATGATATCAACCTGGGTTTCCCCATCCATCTCCGCTCCAAGGATCTCCAGTTCATTCAGAAGACTAATCATCTTTAGAACATGATCCCTGACAGGAGTTCCTTCAGCCATATTAGTGTTCATCAGTTCTTTCATCGCAGTCTGCCTAGCTGCACGACTCTGATCCCCAAACATTTCTTTGAGGTTGAACATCATGTCATAGGCAGAGGGCATAGATTGATGCTGATATTGCAGAACATTTGACATAGATGCCAATATGTAACACCGCGCCATTGTTGAGAAATTTGGGAGATTGTTATTACCCCAACTTTATTTTGATGATTCCAAATGCCATGAGTATTAAAGGAAATAATGAGTTTACTAATCAAAAACCTTGAGCTTATTCAAATGAAAGCAATGGACTCTCAATGTTTAAATTCACTAAGTTATGAATTAATTTGAAAAAGAAGTTTCAAGCTCTATATTTAATATTTAAAGAGGAATTTTTATATATTTCATTCAATGATTTCTTGAAACATGTCTTGAATTCATGCTTAATGTCATATTAATTGTATTCAAGTCAAAATTTTAATTAAAATTATTCTGGGACGAATTTCAAAGTCAATCAGAAAAATTTCTGATTTTTGATACGTTCCGGAGCCGACTCTAGAGTTTCAGAGTCGACTCCTGTAAGCCACAGAGATTTCTGATTTTCTCGAGTCGACCCTTGGATTTCAAGAGTCGACCCCTGACTCTGTGCGAGCCGACTCCTGTCTGTGCGAGTCGACTCCGCTCAAACAACAGAAACCATGTTTTTTGAGCACTTCTCGAGTCGACTCCCCATTTTCTTCGAGTCGACTCCCGACTATCAGGAGCCGACACTTTGGTTTTTCGCGAGTCGACCCTCTAACGTTTAAAATGTTTCTACTTTTAGTAATCGACTTCGAGCCGACTCCCACAGTGCTCGAGTCGACTCCTAGAAATTCTGGGCGCGATTTTTCACGACGACACGTCAGCCCCAACGGTAAGAATTTCAAATAACGGCTATTTTTCTTTGTCTCTAACGGATATATTTTTGCAGAATCTATAAATAGAGGAGCTCTTTTCCAATCAAAAGAAGATATAGAAAATCAAAAAGGGAGAAAAGAATATCATTCAAAAAGAGGAAAAAACAAGCTTTATTGGAAAAATCTTCCAGTTCAAAATAGAGTGATTCAAAAGGAGTGAAATCAAAGAGGAAGTTTCGTCTGCTCCAGATCATCAATCCACAAGAGTCAAAAGAAAATCCAAAAGCTTTTCAAAGATCAAATCGAAGGATTTTCAATATTCAACAAAAGGAGAAAAAGCTTCATCTCAACTCCAAAGTTTTCAAACGGTCAAGAATCTTGCTGAGGCCTGATTCAATACTTCAAGAAGTTACAGAGGAGAAGGAAGAAAGCCAAAGTCACAACCATCTGCAATCTTATCAGGCTTTTCTAATCCTTTTATACTTTATTTGTATATTTGCTCAAGGGGAGCATTTCAATATTTAAACTTTGTTATTTTGATTGTTTGCTGATTCAGTCAGTGGATTGAATCAGTGGAGGTTATTATACCTCGTTGCAAGCTGGAGTGCTTGTGTTGGGTTAGTTGTGAGCCTGTGAAAAACAACGTGTAGGGTTTTGTGCTGGTGAGCCCGAGTAAAACCGGCTGGGTTCGTTGTGATCCCGTGAAAATAACAAGTTTGAGTTGTGAGATTGGAAAACAACTCGGCTGTAATCGAAGAGATTATAGTGTGGACCCAAGTGAATCTTGGGAGTGGACGTAGGTGTTGGTTGCACCGAACCACTATAAAATTATCTTGTGTTTGCCGTGCTATATTTTCTCTCTCTCTATCTCTCTTTATTATTTGCTTGTGTATTGATTAAAGTTAGCCTCTCACTTGCACATTTGCTAACTAATCAACTAAAGTTAAAAAGACTTAAATTTTTAAGAACCCAATTCACCCCCCCCCCTCTTGGGTTGCCATCTGGGCCAACAATTGGTATCAGAGCAAGTGCTCATTTAGAATTTGATCTCACGATCAAGGGCTAAAGATCCTTATGGCAACACAAAGTGGTTCATGTTTTGCTGAAGGTCATTCTACGAATAGACCTCCTTTATTTAATGGAACCAACTATTCTTATTGGAAAGCTAGAATGAGAATATTCATTCAAGCTTCTGACTATGAATTGTGGGAGTAATATAAATGGACCTAGTACACCCACACACGTAATAAATGGCACTATTGTTCCTAAGCCCGAAAGGGATTGGAATGATAATGATAGGAGAATGGCACAACTAAATGCTAAAGCCATCAACATTTTATATTGTTCCTTAGACTCTAATGAATTCAACCGAATCTCAACATGTAATTCCGTAAAAGAAATTTGGGATAGGTTGGAAATAACACATGAAGGAACAAACCAAGTTAAGGAATCAAAAATAAACATTTGGTTCATAAATATGAATTGTTTACAATGGAACAAACTGAAACCATCACATGCATGTTCACTAGATTCACTGATATTGTGAATGGTTTAAAGAGTCTTGGTAGAATTTATTCTAATGCTGACCTGTGCGTAAAATTCTTAGGTCACTACCAAGATCGTGGGAAGCGAAAGTCACTGCTATCCAAGAAGCAAAGGACCTCAATGCATTACCTTTAGAGGAGCTTCTAGGATCCCTAATGACCCACGAGCTGACAATGAAGCAGCATGTTGAGGAGGAAAAAAAGAAAGAAAACACTTGCCCTCAAAACTGCAGAAATGGAAGAGAGCAGCAGTGAAAGTAATGATGAAGATGATGAGGAAACTGCTCTCTTGGCCAAAAAATTCAGAAAGTTTATGAGAAAAAGGCCCTTCCATAAAAAGAAATTTGGAGCAAGAATTGAGGAGAAAAAGATAAGAGAAAGGACAAGGAGAAAGAAAAAGAGAAAGAGCCCTTAGTATGTTATGAGTGTAAAAAAGCCAGGGCACTTTAGATATGATTGTCCTTTGCTGAAAAAGGCCTACAAGAAAAAGAAGAAAGCATACATGGCAACATGGTCTGATGAATCTTCTCGTCGAAGAAGAAGAACAAAAGGAAGTTGCCAATATTCTTTCATGGCCAACAACGACGACAACGACAATGAGGTAAGTACCGAAACCCCCGATGATGAATTTACATTGATGAAATGTTTGAAGCTTTCAATGAATTGATGATTGATTTCAAAGCTTGAAAAAGAAACACAAATCTTTGAAAACTGAAAACTTAAATTTATTCAATGAGAAAAATGAATTAAATCTTGTAGTTAATGATTTAAAAGATAAATGGAAACACTTCTTAATGAAAAGAATGATTGTGTTCATAAGTTTGAATTGATAAAATCTGAAAATGAAAAACTAATTAAAGAAAAAGAATCAATCTCTAATGAAAATGATTTTCTTAAGAAAGATGTTAAAAAGTATAAAGACATTGTTGAGAAATTTACTCTAAGCTCAACCAAACTAAATATGATTTTAGATAGTCAAAAAGCAGTTTTTGACAAAGCTGGTTTAGGGTATAACATATTTAGAAAACAAAAATCATTGAAAATATTTTTGTAAAAGCTAATCAAAGTAATATTACTTGTTTTAAATGTAATGAAAAAGGACATAAAACTTTTGAGTGCAAAACAATAAGTAATAATGAAAAATTAAACACCAAAGGAAAGAAAATTTGGGTTCCGAAAGGAACAATTTTTATTGCTACTAACCATGAAGGACCCAAGAAAGCTTGGGTACCTAAACATAAAGTTTGATTATATTGCAGGAATGTCTTGTAGCCAAAAGATCAAAGAAAAGTGGTACCTTGATAGTGGCTGCTCAAGACATATGACGGGTGACAAAGATGAATTCATCACCCTGGAAGAAAAGAAAGGTGGAGTTGTGACGTTTGGCGATAACGGTAAAGGTCAAATTATGGGCCTTGGTAAAGTTCGCATAACTCCATCTATATTTATTGATAATGTACTTTATGTTGATGGTTTAAAGCATAATTTAATTAGTATAAGCCAACTATGTGATAAGAACTTTAATGTTTCATTTAAATCTTCTATTTGCATAGTATTTGATTCCATTAATGATAGCATTGTTTTACTGGTTATAGACATGGCAATGTGTACTTAGTTGACTTAGACAAATTATCTGAAAGTAGTCATTGCCTAATTGCTGACAATGCTAACATAAATGATATTGGATGGTTATGGCATCGTAGATTAGGTCATGCAAGCACACACCTTATTTCAAAACTAATTAAGATGGATTTAGTTAAAGGTTTACCTAAGTTAGATTTTGAAAATAACAAAATCTGTTATGCATGTCAATTTGAAAACAAACTAGAAGTTCTTTCAAATCTAAAAACACTGTTTCAACTTCTAGGCCTCTAGAGCTACTTCACATGGATCTTTTCGGACCAACTAGAACCAAAGTCTAGGAGGAAAGAAATATGGTTTAGTGATTGTAGATGATTACTCTAGGTACACTTGGGTGATGTTTTTAGCTCACAAAGATGAGACTTCTCGATATTTCTAAAATTCTTCAAGAAAGTCACAAATGAGAAAAACACTACCATAGTGTCTCTAAGAAGTGATCATGGAACTGAATTTGAAAATCACTTATTTGAAAGTTTTTGTTCTGAAAATGGAATTAATCATAACTTTTCAGCCCCTAGGACTCCACAACAAAACGGTGTAGTTGAAAGAAAAAATAGGACTCTAGAAGACATGGCCCGTACCATGCTATGCGAAAGTAACCTACCAAAGTACTTTTGGGCGGAAGCAATTAACACAGCATGTTACATCTTAAATAAGCTTTAATAAGACCAATATTAAAGAAAACACCTTATGAATTATGGAATGAAAGAAAACCAAATATAAATACTTTCATGCATTTGGATGTAAATGTTTCATTCATAATAATGGTAAAAAAACTTAGGAAATTTGATGCTAAATCTGATGAAGGAATTTTTCTAGGTTATTCAACGACTAGTAAGGCATATAGAATCTTTAACAAGAAAACCTTAAT